>OX411772.1:52093829-52441550 GCA_948252455.1 Acleris cristana
GACACATACATAAGTACGAGAGTGACGGATGTTTTATCCGCATTTTGTCACGCGACAAGCGCAACCATACTAGGCCCGCAGTTGAGATAATTGTCGGTGTAAATGAAATATCAGATTGTAAACTTATAAGACATGTTGAAACTATTCTGTCAGCCCAAGTAAAGTGAAAGTGACCTTTACGAAACCTCATTATAATTAGTTCAACTAGCTTTCAACAAAAGTAATCATTTAAAGTATCCTAAAATATTTCTTCGTTTACTGCAACTATTTTCATGTCAATTAGAAATTAAATATTGATGTCGATGTAGTTAGATAGTCAGGTTTTGGTAGTTAGATCTTGCAACAATGCAAATGGAATCACTTGAAATTAACGAAGTCAATTGTTTTTATTTATTTTAGGAGCCATATATGCTGGCACAACCACACAAGAATGAAACGGGATGGCTCTTTGGGCTTTCGCGTGAAGAACATGAGATGGAGATAGTTCGCGAGCGCCTTGATGAAAGAGAGTCAAATGATTGCTGTGTACTTTAAAACCACAACTTTATTTTTAATAGGAGCTTTATTAGCAAATTATACTCAACATTTAATCAAAAAGATCGTAGGGTTTCCAAGATTCAATTAATAAACATGAGAAAAAGGTGCCATGTTTAAATAACAAAATCATCGAGGAATTTGTTTCTAATGATGTTTACACGTTTAACAGTCTCAAGGAAATATGATCAAGTTTAAAATATCCAAAGAACAGACAATAGGCGTTATGATTATTGAGATCCAGATCGCGGAAACTACCGACTTTATCATATATGGCCTCTTAAGTCCCAAGTAAAACGCGAGGTTCCAATTGAACTGAGTTATGGATTAATAACTTTTATTTAATCTGTGGTTATGGGTAAATACCTTTTCTTTCTCCCCGCACATGTTCAAAGAGGCCATCAGACCATTCATGCCCCCGACACTCGCTGCTTGCTGCAAATGACAAGGTAATTACCATAAAAAATAAACGTTCGCATACCTTACCTAGGTCGATGTAGGATGACAGGACACTTACACCCGTATTCACAAACAATACTTAAGAGATCCATCACTGAGTAAACGCACTGCGTTCAATACAGCTTTGTGATTGGTCCTTTTTGACCGACCTTTTGTTTGTGAGACGATTTGAACCACCCTGTGCGTTCGTGAGCACTGTGAGACCTCATAGTGACGTTTGTGAATACGGGTTTTACTATAACCGCAAGCGAGACACGCAAACAGAGGTGGGATCATCCTAGATTGACCTAACTAAAAAATAGTTGTACAAATTGTAGTGTTGGTTACTGAACACAAGGCATAAGGTACAATCATCTTGAAATAAGAAAAAAAATATCTACTAATGATGACTATCGACGAAGGGACAGCATTTACTTTTAAGCTCAATAAGATTGCACAGATGTAGACGGTTGTACTTTACACCATTTCCTTGGTAGTATCTGCTTTCGTGTTTCTATGAAAAACGAGTTACAAATAAAAATGTGACGTTCTCAACGCAAAGGGACCTTGTGGACGGTATTTAGTTATTGCTAGTCCCAAAATCTACATAAAATTCTCAATCGAATGACATAAATATCATGTCCCTAATACAGTAATAATTAAAAAAAAAAATTAAATCACAAAACACTGAAACAGGTGGTTAGAATAAAAATGGTATTGAACTTTGACGCTGCTGAAAAAAAGTATTTTCTCATTCGAAGTTATATACCTAACTATTGGGTTTCTTAGACAAAACTTGGATATATTTTTTACGATAATATTAATATTATAAGAATAATGTCAGCAGTTTGGACGAAAAAAATATTTCAATCTAGGTATGGAACCAAAAACCTGTCCTATAATTAATTTATGCAACTACTGTGCACGTTGCTGCATGATATTCTTTATGTAAACGTTAACAAGGGATCTGCATAAAGGTATATAAATAAAAATAATAACATAATACATTCTTTATTACTCTCATCAGTGACATTTCTAAAATATTCTTACATCTATCAACATTAAAAAATATATATATAAATCTATAAATTTGTAACAAATATGCTAAAAGAGATCAGTTTTACGTAATTTGAAATCAAAATCACTAGGTTTTAGTACGTGTTTTCAGCTAAAAAATACAATCAAAGTTTAGTGAAGGGGTTACATACAAAGTTCTTAAAAGGGACTTTATGGAGTACTATTCCGTTATTTCAAAAATCTAGTGTTTTAAAAATATATTTAAATTGTAAACAATTACAATTAATAGTTCTTAATTATACAAATAAAGTATGTCATTAGATGTTTCTCACTAGGATGCATGATAACGTGACAAATTGACTTGTTAGTTATTCTATACGCTACTATCAGTTTGTCGGGTCCAAGACGTACGGTCTAATTTATCACGGTACCTGGTGAAGTACTATTGGGTAGGTTACTACTAACGGAATCCAACCTTGCCTGCAACGAGACCGTCAGTTAAATACCTAAAAATAATGAAGTTAGAGTTGTGCCCGCTCGGTCTTTGAAGGGAGCGATCCGATCTCGGTCAATCGGTCAAAGGAACTAGATCGGTCTTTTAGTTCCTTTAGGTCCTTTAGCTCCGGAGCAAATTTTGAGATCTGAGCTGGACACGCTTTGAAATAGGTACTATTTGTCTCGTTCACATCGAGTGCTGTGCCGTGTGCTCTTCACTCGTTCGCTCTGTTTCGCTTATACGTTCAACAATTACTACTGACCTAAAGGACCGAAGACCGATTAAGATCGTTTACAAGGAACTAGTTCCTTTCGGTCCGTGGCGGGAATTCATTCCTTTTAGTTCTTAGTTCCTGACCGACACAAGCCTAAATGAAGTAGTCTTCGCAGTAGGTAGGTAATTAACTTTAGCGTTGGCCGCGACGCTTGAAACTTGAAACAAAGATCGCTAAGTGTATACTTTCATAATGATAACATACGGAAAACTCGCAAAAAGTAATACAAAAATTGGATTTGAAATCGGATAAATATCATAAAAAACCAGCCAAGTGTGAGTCGGACTCGCGCATTATCTATAAAAAATACGTTTGTTGTATGGGATTTAAATATTTTTTATTTTATTATAATTATTTATTTTTAAAGTAAATATTAAACTAAATATTCTGTGAATATTTCAAGCGTCTACCTGTTACCGTTATTAATATCGAGCAAATAACGGCAATAAAATTGTACGGGAGCCCTTAAATATTTATTTTCTTTTGTTTTTAGTATTTGTTGTTATAGCGGCAACAAAAATACATCTGTGAAAATTTCATCTGTCTAGCTATAGCGGTTCATGAGATACAGCCTGGTGACAGACAGACGGACGGACAGTAGAGTAATAGGGTCACGTTTTTACCCTTTGGCTACGAAATCCTAAAAACGTACCTCTATATTTAAAATGCGAAATCATTATTTTTAATCGAATTCAATCACCGTATTGAAGAGTACTCGAGAAATGCTACCTTTTTCGAGTGGGGGGTCTTCCCCTTCCCCCACCACCCCACTATGCCTTATTACGTCTAATTGCCAAAACCAAATCTTTGACCAACAATCCATAAGGTCCCTTTATCACTAAACTTTGAAGGATATTTCACTAAAAAAACGTGTTTTTTAAACTATATCAAAATCTAAAGTAAACTTCCGTTTCTAAACTTTAATTTCGTTTTCGTACATTAAAAAAATCCGTAAATTTTGCTCGATTTCACAAGTCTTAATATCTCTGAAACTAGATTCATCCATAAGGTCCCTTTACATAGAGAACGTCACAAATGTCTTTTGCGATTATGACACGGATAGACAGCCGACGACTATTAAGGAAATGGCAGTACTGGGGCTCTTTTCCACTCGGTAAAACCTAATTGCTTTTATTATAAAACAAATACTCAACAACTAAATACTACGTACCGATTTCACGACGGTTAATAGAACTGTGAATAAAGCATTCGTTTTCTTGTTCAACAGAGCCTCCTTCGTCTTGAGGTCTTCCGAAGATCTCGTCATACCTTCCACTTTCTCTTTATTTATCTGTAATCTGTAATAAAATGCATAATAAGGATACCGTTCATGGACAGACGGTAAACTTCCTAAGGGCAAGCACTATTCAAAACTTATTAAAAGCAAGGATATCAAGTTATGCTTTATAATAATTTATCGGGAAGATTTATTTTTAAATATCGTTAAGGGACGAATTATTTACCAATCTTAAAAACATTTGAGTTGTTAGGAAAACCGACGAGCATAGCTGCTTGGCGAAATACTGTTTTTTTTAATAACAATTCTAGATACATTTAATTTCTGTTTGTGTTAAAATAACTACCAAATAGCATCTTAATTATTTACCTAATATCGCCACAGCAATTGTATTTTTATTTCCATAAAAAATCGATTAAGATATTTTAATATTAAGTTTTGTAACGCACACTTTTTAATATTTGTTGGATGCCACTTGAGATCAAATTGGATGTAATCTTTGTAAGGATATGTTGATATAATGGTTAATATAAACGTCCGCCCCAGGCAGGCCTATTTCGCGCTAGATGTGAGAAGCGTTGGCCTTAGGGGTAAGGGGACGGCCTGTCGGGACGGGACACGCTGATACGCTGCAAGACAGGCAACGACGCGCAAGAGAGGAACGCCTTTCAACTCTTACCATCGTTATTAGCTCAGGCCACCGTTATCATATTAAATTTATGCAATAATTCGCCATAATCGTTATGACGTTCTTAAATATACAAAAGCATCATGCTGTGCCGCTTTACTTTCACAATATTCCAAAACTAGTTAAGAGAATTTATTTTATTAGAAAGTTATATATTAAGCGCAAGTTTTAACGTGTGCACGACCTAAAATGGCAGAGCTGTTAATATATTTTCACTTACTTTTCCAGCATCTTAATAATAGGGCATACTATGTGTAAAATAGCAAACCTGATGTCCATAGTGTCGCAATTTTTGCATTTTTTTGCGAAGTGTTCTTTGTTGACGAGGTCGCGCGGCGGGGTGCTGACTGCAGACAAAACCAATCGAATATAACAAGTCGCTTAGCTTAGATCCCATAGCGCGCGCCGCTCGGCAATTCAACATGGCGGCCACATCAGTGCTGACTGCGCTCCGATCAGACCCGATCTTGCTTTAACCGGCTGCGAGCTTTCATTAAGCAGCACATAGCAGCCATGACTTTACTTGTTTGCAGTACGAGAAAGCTTTAGCATTTGATGACGCTTCGACTCTAGCGTGACGACGAAGCTGGGCATGTAATTCTTATAACATGAACAAGTTTTTATTAAAATTACAATGCAAATTATAAATAACGATATACTTCCAGTGAATTCTAATGATACGCTATCGGCGTATTTGTAAATTACTTGTGAATTTATGTTTTCGAATGCCGCAGTTAATAATTTAGTTTTTTAAGCCGTTTAGCACAATGGAAATCTATGGCATAATTGAAAATATTAACAAATTCGCTTGCTTATAATACTACAAAGCTTATATTAATAAACCACTTAGCAAAACTTTTCAAGCTTGTAAAATTGAAGCTGGGTGGTTTTATTTTATTTCAAATCTGTGAATTCCAGTTAAATGCCCAGAACGAATAGCTTAAGGAATAAAATAGATACAGTGCTGCAAATTGCCTTAAGAACTCATTCGGGTTCAGGTTAAGTCGGTTAGACTAGCAAAAGAGAGAGAAGTACAAACCCGAAGGCCATATTAAGAGCAATCGCACTGTTACACAGGAATCGAACCTGCTTTGGCTTCGCTTGGCAAAATCGAAGTTACAGCTTTATAATTCATTACATCACATACCATTATAAGTTTTCTAGCAGATGCTTCTGCTTACAAAAAATATAAATTGTACGTTTTTTTTCACAATTACAAACAAATCGACAAGTTAGGCAATTTTGACACTGTATATTTTCCAAATGGTAATTAGTACGAAGGCACTTACATAGATTGGAGCTCCATTCCCGTTTTAAGGGAGAAGTCATGGCTTGTAGCATATTTCTGATGCCATTGTCAGCCGGTTTGGACTCTAGTTTCGACACAGGCACACAGCTTATGAATGGCTTGTCAGAGCTAGAATGAGGAAACACGCGGGTTATATCACCCACAGACGGTAATTAGGTACGTACCTGAAGGCTGTAAAGGGGCTATAAAAAATCATAATGCTCTTGCGTACAGATTTAGTGAATAAACTTACGACATCGTTTTTGGACGAAACATTTTTTTTTCTTTTAAATGCTTGGAAATGCTAACCTTACTGTTGTAAAAACAGCCCGCGAATTTTAGCGTTCCAGGCCAGGGCAAAATTAAAAAAAATATATTGTGTCCACCAATGGCAGTGGCCGCGAAAATGTATGAAGCGTTTTTTTTTACTGTTTAGACCATGTTTGGACTCGGATAACTAACTTAAAACAGCCAAACACTCGTACTTCAATCAAAATTCCATGGTCATTTAACTTTTTTAAATGTCATAGACTTAAATAGGACGGCATCTACAGCGTTTTTAAAAAGTGTACAACAAAGTTTGACTTTTTTTTAATGATGTTGCGTTTATAAACAAAATGAGTTGCCGAATTAACTTGATTTTTTTTCGTGTTATATTTCAGTTTCATACTAAGTGGTACATGGGGCTAAAGCAAAGATGCAAACGCTGCTACTAAAGTATTTCTATTTCTATCGCTTAAAATGTATGGGATGACAGTTGACCACGTGGTTCATCGCAAGAAGAAGAACGCACGAGAATTTTAAAGGTTGTCTATAGACTCGTTTCCGATTGTTTTATTGATTACTAGAGGACGCCCGCGACTTCGTACGCGTAGAATTAGTTTCCCGCTACTCCCCCTATTTCTTCCCGTTAGGGGTCGATTTTCGGAAAATCTTTTATTAGTGCTCACTTACATCATGAAAGGAACCCCTGTACCAAATTTCAAGTTTCTAGGTACAGTAGTTTCGGCTGTGCGTTGATATATAAGTCAGTCAGGTTTGCCTTTTATATACATAGATTAATAGTCACAAAAGCCATGTAATTTTCTGGAGAGAATCTTAATATCATCAAAAAGTATTATTACGTAATTTAACGTAAATGTAAAATACTAATTTTAAAACAATGAATCCGCATTGAAGAAAAATATAAATATCAATTTGTGACTAAACTTGTATAACACATCCATAAACCCATTGAAATATTTCGCATAAGACAGCCCTAACTTTGGACGCGGAAGACAAAGGGGAGTGGATTTAGTGAACACAATCTCATTAAAATTATTGATAAAGGTTCCATACTTCTAAATGACTTCCAATCACGAGTTTCTACAATAAATGTTGTGCCGTCGTGTTGAACCTCTTGGAAAACCTCACCACACAAATTATTAAATTTACCACCCATAACTTAAAAGAGAAATGGTCTCATTATTAAATTAATTTATTCATAAGAATTATAATCCAATGCCTTTTTCATTTAAGTGGCAATTGGTCATAAGAATTATAGTCTTCTTCTTCTTTTTTTAATAATGGCGGTCCACCGCTGTATGCCGCACTGATTTCAATGATTTTAAGTAAGTGAGAGTAAATCAGTAAACAGAATCAATCAAGAGTAAAAGCCGGACATCTTTCAATCAGCCATCTTCCCTCCCCGAAGGTTACCGGAAAACCAGAAAATAGTCAATTCATAAACCAATAAATTTGGCAGCTGTCTTCGAACGTAAGTGTCAGCTAGATATTTAAATGTGGCGTTATCTATGAAAAGGGACCTTATTGACGTTATATAAATACAACGTCGCGTGACGCAGTGCGGCGTAAGCGCCATCGACAATAAGGTCCGTTTTCATAGATAACGCCACAAATTTACCTTATAAAGGTTATTATAAGGAAAATATTGGAGATATTTTTTATATGTTTCATGTAAAACCACAAAAGAGATTGATATAGAACAATTCGGAACGCATTTAGCGTTCAAATTAAGGTTATTTCTTGATTTCAATACAATATATTACTTATTTATTTATTTAACTTATATTGCACAAAAAAGTACAAATGGCGGACTTAATGCCTAATGGCATTCTCTACCAGTCAATCAAACAATCATACAGAAACTAACGAAACAGTAGTAAAATATTTTTCAAACTCTAACTTCAGAGATTGATTTGAGAAGCCTATTCCTCGAAATGCTTTTAAAATTTTCATATATTGTTAAAAACAGGTGTATTCCAATTTTGATATATTTTATTGCATTGTAGAAGAAAAGCACTATAGAAGCCTCGGCCGGGAAGGGCGGTTGCTGCCTATTTCTCGGTCTCTGCAGTAATGTACTATTACTATTAGTTACTTATCTAATAATATAAATAAAATCTTAATCTTAATATACAATAAGCGAACTAAATGCCATAAGGCATTATCTACCATTTAACCTTTGGGCAAAGCAGTAATTGTAGTGGTGGTGCAACATAGGGTCTATTACATTTATATAAATACATAATAAGCACTAATAAATAAATACATACATAATATATATGAAGATAAGCACAAAACAATAAAGATAACGCAATCAAAAAATCAAGACGTTAAATACATCTTCAAAGAAATTCGCAAACTTTTTTTAAAGGCAAACTTGTTCGTATCTTCCTCGGTCAGCTTTGGTACCCGTTCGATAAGCTAATTGAGAAAGCGAGACCAACAAACTCACCCGACCAAATACGATGTCGTTAGATTATGCACTAGATCTATACACACGTAAGCATCTTTACGGAGAAATCTACACGACATTATGGAGAAATCTACACGTATACCGACAGAGCGAAATGAGTTACAATTGCAATCCAGCCGGCTAGAGAAGGTTCCATGCGTGTATACAGTGTTAAAGGAGACGAAGGCCCTTTCCAAAAAGACTGTTATATAATTGACCTATCAGATATCATATCATATCATCGATGTTTAATGGCCAGAAAAATATATGAAAAAAAACCTTTAATATTGTTGTTGGTAGTTCGGCCAGGAGCCCTACCATCTATTAGGGTTGAAATGATAAGTTTGGTATTTAACTTTAACAAGCTGTTACTCGAAAACGATTACAGAGAAACAAAGTAGTAAAGACACATAATCTCCCAATTATGATTTGGGCCGTCGTCCCTTTCTACCCTGTATAAACTATAATACGCAAGATTGCATCATCTGTGCAGAAATTGCGTATTACGGCAACTCTTCGCCTATCCTATACAATTGCAGCAAATTATTTTCCAAAACACTAGCCCGTTTACAGCCGTTTTCAATAAAATAAGCGAATAACATACGAGACTTGGCGTGGTGACGTTGCAGTCGCATTGTGTGCGACTTCCGGAGGATCTGCAATTAATAATATTAAAATTTTGTCACTATATTTTACAGCATTTTACGAAAAATATGATAATTTAAAAAAAATGCGGTAATTCGCTTTGCCTTACTTTGCTTTGAGGTTTGCTAGAACCACAGCATTACTTGACAATTTTATTAATAAGTGTGTTGAGCTGTGAGAATTTCTAATTTAGAGCATAAGTTTAATTGTTACCACCAGAATATTAATTTAAATTAACGGAAAATATATTATTTTAAGCTTTAGTGCGATTTACTTGCGCCAAAAATATAAATATAGATTTAAAATTGACATTTCAATAAATTTTGACAGAACTAAATTGTACTGAAAAGACTAAGTACCAATTTCACCAAACGATGTTAAATGTTAATCAATGTTAATCAACTGTCAGTTCATACATTTTGATAGTTGTTAACACTCTAATCGTCTGTTAAGTGGTTGGTGTTATTCGACATAAATCTCTGACTATTCTGACTATAAATATGTGAATAACTCTATTTATTTGGAGAAATCTAGCAATCACAAATTGTTCATCATCATCATCCTCATCAGGTTGATGAAAAACGTTTACTGCTGGCTAAATATCTAAATTAACATTTATAAAAATGACAAAATACCAATTTATAAAATCTTACCTTCTGGTGGCGGGGGAGGTGGCGGCGGCATCAAGTAAAAAGGTTTCTTTAAATGGCTCAAGGCACGTGGTGGCAATACTGCTGTTCTGTAGAACTCCTGCTCCTCAAAAACCGTAGCATGTACATATTTACATTGCTTTAGCGTGCATACATTATTTTGATAGTTTTTACAAAATGTATACACTCCATGCAACTGAGACAGGTCACGTCGGTGCGCAAATTTACAAGGATTTCTGCTACATGTGCCCCGTATAAAATCTCTACAGATGGTTTGCTGCGGTTTTTGTGGGGAAATGGGGTCCGGTTCTTCAGTTTTTGTTTCCAAATTTAACTCTAATGTTTCTTTATGATCTGTGACTTCGGGAGATTTCTGTCCATTGTCTAGATATTCATCATCAATGATTTCTTGTTTTAATGGTATTGGTATAATCGGCGGACTATCTGGTGGAGGAGGTTCTAGCGGTAAAGGCGGCTGGATGGTCTGGTTAACGGGCGACTTGTGCTCCATGTGGAAGTTGTTTCTAGGCGGGCTTTCAGAGTTCGGCGTTGTCGGTTCTGTGCCGTTTGGTGGCGACTGACTGGACGACTCTGAATTATCAATTTTCGACTTCAAAAACTTCTTCATATTTTTGAAATTCGGCGAAGGCCGAAACTTGATGTATTGCTCATCAACTCCCAGTCTTCGACAATTGTCAAGATCTGTCAAATAATTGTAAAATCAGAAATGACTCTGTTATGCCAAAGACCGCAGGCGGGTCCACCTTGCAAAAAAAACCGGTCAAGTGCGATTCGGATTCGCGCACCGAGGGTTCCGTATTTAAGATAAAATGCTTGAAACCACAAAAGAAAATACTCATCTTGTTATGAACTTTATTTTCTATACAATAAGGCCCATTTTGACTAGCCTAAATTTTAATACAGATTTTAATACCGACAGAGCGTCAGTGGCTTAGGGGGTCGACTCGTGATCGTAAATCGTAAGGTACCGAGTTCGAACCCCCGCGGTCACCATGTACTAATGAGTTTTTCTAACTTAAGTGCATTACCCGACGCTTTTACGGTGAAGGAAAAACATCGTGAGGAAACCTGCACATTCGAACAGCTGAGTGTGTAAGAGGGTAATTGCACAAAAGATCCTAAAGATAATACAGATTTTCAAAGTTTTTATATTATTTCTCAAAAACTGTGAATAATGAACACTGCATTTTATTTTTTCCCATAAAATGTAAGTAATTATCTATATATCGAGCTTTTTCAGATTTTTTGATCAATAAACTTCAGAGATAAGGGGGAAACGGTCATTTTTTGTACATTTTTGCCTATAAATCAAAAACTACATCACAGAAAATTAAAAATAGTTTTAAAATGTGCAGATTTAGCCCTTTCATATGACACCCCATTTGTCATAATCAAACCACTTGAATTTTTCAACCTCCCATTCTAGAGACTCCTTTTCAATTATTAATAAAATTAACTTCATTATTTTTTTACTAAAAACAGATGCGGGCAAGCAAGTAATACAACTATGCGAAATTTCAAGTTGATAGCATTTGTAGTTGCTGAGAAAACCTGCTATGACATACAGACAGATAGACGGACAACGAAGTCTCACCATAAGGGTTCCTTTTTTACCATTTTGGTATGGAACCCTAAAAATAGCCACTCTTTCAAGTACGTAGTAAGTAAGTTAAGTATATTGTAACTGAATCAGATGCTAAAAAACTAGGCAACAGCATGTCGGGCCATGCTCAGTGTAGGTTTCCGAAGCCGTTACTACAAACACAAAAAACAATTTAAAAAAATACGATTTGGAAAAGTGCAAGTGCAAGCAAAAGTGCGTATCATTGCAACTACGTCCATTTTTTGAGAAGCGCAATTTTTCGGCAATTACTCAAAAAACTTATAAAGCCGGTTACATGTTCCCAACCCCTACAGCCTAAATATCTTAAACTAGCTGTTGCCCGCGACTCCGTACGCGCATAAAACAAATCATAGCCTATGTTACTCAGGGATAGGGTTGCCAGGTCTTGAAACTGAATAGCCGGACAGACCAGCCAGTCTAGCTGAACATTTGGGCCAGACTCGTTTTTTGGCCGAAACCAAAACTAAAAGATCAGTAGGGCTATCATAACCTTGACTATAATGTAACATGTCAAAAGCAGTATAGTTTTACATAGTAGAATAGAGCCCCCGGGGCCTGTTTTATAAAGCTACAAATTACAATTTACAGGTTACAAGTTTCCATTTGACACAACCTATGACAAACAGCCATTTGAGCAGTGTTGCAAGTTTAGATCTGTAAAATTGTAACTTGTAGCTTTGTAAAACGTGCCCCTGGTTACTTTTTTTTTGTGATTATGATTTAAGCTTATAAATTTTGTTTCTTGTTTTAATGTCAATTCATTTAATGAACTGAACAATACCTTACTACTAAATATTTGTCTGACTTTTTTATGTCTAGATGGTTCTTATGACAATGTTTCAAGATTATACCTTGTCTATTGCAAATAAATAATTCCTTTAAAGACTAACTACATACATGTTGGCCATGCTCAAGATAGGGTTCTATCACTCTTCTCCAAAAACATAAGTACCTAGCTAATATTACATGGTAATTTATTTGGTGACTTTCAGTAGCTATACACATTTTTGCCACCAATAAACTACTTAGTAGTAATAGTTTTTCTTTAAATTTGTTATACTTGGAAGAACTTTCATCTACACTAATAATATTATACAGACAAAAGATCTGTATTTTTGTACGTTTGCAATAAATAAACTCAAAAAGTAAGGGACTGATTTCAAAAATTCTTTCACTATTAGAATGATAAATTATCCCTGATTAACAAAGGCTATGTTTTATTTTTCTGTGCAGACGGTGTCGCGGCCAACAGCTACTTCAAGATAATTTGACATCACATTAAGCAAAAAATAAGCTAAATCTACTTAGGTACTTGACAGTAATGGCGGCCAAGTTAATAACAATGTTTTACGGAGTAGAAGTGGTAGAGTTCCAGTATGTTTTTAAATTGATTAAGGATAGTTGCTCGAGTTGCCCTGCCATATAGTAAAATTCGGCCGTATTACTAAGAGGAGACTGTGTTCTCTCATTTGATCAATAAAATGTAGATGTGCTTCAGATAAATCAGAATAAATTTATAGGCTAATGCCCGCTTTCCACTGCAAGCGGAGCAGGGTCTGTACGGACTCCATTTGGCTTACTACGGTGACTTTAAACATTCACTCGCGTTAGAAATATTTGAAGTCACCATTGTAAACAGAACAGAGTCCGTATGGAGCCTGCTTCGCTCGCAGTGGAAAACGGGTATTAAACTATGCTAGTGTATACTAGTCTATGTCTTGAGCCCCAACCTGGTTTAACTATTAAGTAGGGTAGTTTTTTTTTTTTTGGCAATCTCCTGAATGGCTAAAGACAAAAGTCCTTGCTTTTGTTTACTGTTTTTTAAAACATTACTTTTGAGAAAAAGAAAAAGGGCAGAGGTGAAAATCCCTTCCGGAGACCTGGGAATGGAGGGCCCAGGTACTGCCGGGCTCGCACCGGCTAAAAACACCAATGCCCCTAAGTAAATAGTAAATAATAGTAAGTAGGGTAGTTTAACCCTTTCAATGGAGAATAAAAAAAAGGTTTAGGCTCTTTAGCTTATTATTTTATGCACAAGAAATATAAAAAGTTAAGGTTAGGTCACTAGGCATATGAGACGTCAAATGTATACAACGTAACGTATGAGATGTCTTAATTCACATGGCAATTTATATTCTTTGTAGCAGCATTTATTTTAGGTATCACAAGGCTGTCTAGGTGACTTGTATAGAAATTAGAAGTCTCTTTACAGGTGGTATTGGCTGTACTGATTTTTGTGATATTTATTGCATGTAAGTACCTATAGCTAATGACAAGTTCCAACGTCGAACAAGCAGGAAAAATAAGTTTTTATTAGCCTGTAGGGGGTAGATTGACATGCCATCATACGGGAAAAGTAGTTTGCATGGCATTAAATGGTAAATTACACCTTTTTATTCGTTGTTTTTCTGCATATAATCTAATAGGCCAATCAGGTGTTGTACACTCATACTGACAGTATAAAATTACACCTGCATCATTAAAGAATACAATATCTATCGGTATGTGGTTTCTAAGTTTAAGCTTGTTATGTGCAATTCAAATAATCTAATTTTAATGTAATAACAATCGCAAAATGACACTTATTTTTATGCATTGCTACAACCCTTTCCAACTTTCCATCATCAAAAATCAAATAGAATAACAATCATTTTAATTTCTTCACCATGGTCTGGTAAAAGAGGGTGTGCTTCAGGGCTACGCGTTCCAATTTAATTTATAACTAGAAATCAAAAGAAAACTATCATGTAGCTTGGAATATTCAACATGTAACTTAAGCCTGATAGTTGCTTGTTCAGAAAGGATATACAATGGTCTAAATATCTCATGAAATTATATTGCACAATGGCTGCTTATTTGGTAGATATATTTATATTAAAACAGAACTTATACATAACCCAGAAACTAGAATACTATTTAATTTTACCTGCAGTAGGAGGCATAACACGTATCGTTAAGATGGTCGCGATAAAAAGGAGTGAGGCTTACCCACATTGTAAGACATTCCAGTTTAAGACTAGAGCAATGCCTATATAGTGCCCCAAATATTATATTATCCAGAGCCTTTAGCAACCAATAGAAATATATTATGTTTAAAATACGCTAATTACACTGTAAACATCAATTTTATTACATTTACCAAAAATGTTAATTCATAGGTAAGTAGGTCCTGCGAGTACTTACTATTACTAACAGATAAAGGTTAGAAAGTATTTTCAAGTACCCACTGTTGCGTTAAATAATGCGTTTACTAAATTGAGGTTGTGTGAATATCGCGAACTATTTATAACACTTTAACCATACTACTGAAATAGAATAGTTCAACGTTGAAGGTGATTAACCTCACTATCGTAAGTTAACTTAAATACTCTCGCTATGCCAAAGAAGATTTTATTACTTTTAAACTAAAGGTTATATAAACAACACGTAATATTAAAAAGACATATAGGTATATTGATTTCCATAAAAAAATGCTTACTAACCTGACTGTGTATCCTGCATTTAATTTCACTTCACTTGTTTCCTCTAGATGTACCATATATTTATATGTATCTAAAGTTATGAATAAATACTTAATATTAAAGACTGCTTCAGAGCTTAAAAGATCAATTATTTGTTCGTTCTTAAATAGAATAGTGACGCGCAATAGCTAGCTTTGACTTCGATTTAAAACCCAACGCAAGTCGCACAATAACAAACAAAATGGCCGAACCCGAACGAACGGACACCAAGAAATTAATAAGTGAGAGGCTTTAAGAACTTGTCTATCTCTTTTAGTTACACGTTGTATGAAAGGAGCGGAATACTTTTTAAAACGCGGAATTGATAAAAATTAACGTTCCTATTCACTCACTTTAAATAATATCCACGACAAGCCTTTATCACTGTCATCACTGAACTTTTAAAATATTCATGGGCCATGGCTAATTGGTTGGCTATCTTAGAATACCTACGTCTGACCTCTACTTATTCCACGAAGCACGCGCACACGACACAAGTGACGCGGTTTATAAATGCGCAAAAGTGAGATCGAGTCCATAGGGGCTCCACTAGTAAAATCGATATTCACAAAAATATAGCTTGGCAAAAAAAGTTTAATTAAAATGAAGGTGCTTTTCGGAGTGATATTGGCAACATGTTACATTTTTTATACCACATGATACATTTTTTTTTGATGGACAAACACAAACAATAAAAGAAATGTACTTGTTTGCTCTTGAAAATATTTTCGTTCCATCTGTTAGTCGAACTCTTTTGGCCCAGCTTACTTGGGCATTTGGTATGGAGAAAAGGTAAGTGAAGTTATCACAGTTCATCACTAAAACCAAAGTCGCTTCCCGCTGTCTGTCTGTCCCTATGTATGCTTAGATCTTTAAAACTACACAACGGATTTGGATGCGGTTTTTTTTATAGGTAAAGTGATTTAAGAGGAAGGTTTTTATAAATAATAAATGCCGGTTTATTGTACGGGTGTTACAGAAAACTCATATAAACCGAAGCGAAGCGAGGGCGGGTCGCTAGTACAATATAATAGTATTTTTCTACCCCTTTAGGTACTTACACGCTTATATTGACAGCGTAAACAGTATCCCATCAAAAACATAAATGTAAAATGAGAGCCAAGTTCGATATTTATGCTTTGGATGTTGACTTCAACGACAAAAGAAGTGAAATCTAAATGGGTGCCAAGTTAAATGGTTAGTCCTGAAATATATTTAAACAACATAAAAAATATTGTATAACAACTTAAAATGTAATTTCTTCTTATAACTTAGGATAACCTCGTAAGGTCCACCATACAACGAAATTTATCAATGAAATGTGAATCTATTGTGAACGAAATAAATTCGATTTTCTAATTTGATCATTAGTTACCTATAAAAACAACAGAAATTCCATTTTACTTTCTTTGCACTAGACCTTTATTTGAATGGCTGGACGAATGCCTTTTAAAAGGACTTTAGGCCTTAAGAGGTATATTGAAGCCTAAGGTCTGACTTGGCTAGTACTCATATACGAATTTTATTATAAGCCTTCGCAAGTTCTAAAGCTGAAAGTTCTCATTTTATTCTTCAGAAAATTTGGCTTGCTGGTAGAAACTAGCCATCGAACATAGGGCTCTTCCATGATATGTTTTAGTAGGTACCTACTTAATAATAATACGTATATGCCCCTGGGGTACGTTTTATAAAGCTACAAGTAACATTTTTACTGGTCTAAACTGGCAACACTGCTCAAATGCTGAGGCCCTACTTTGAAAATCGAAGTTCGAAGTTACGTTAGCTCCATCCCTTTCTCTCGATTTAGTTTCGAATGACGACTGACAGGAATGGAGCTAACGTAACTTCGAATTTCGATTTTCAGAGTAGAGCCTCTGGTCATTGGTCGAGGTTGTGTCAAATGGAAACTTGTAACCTGTAAATTGTAAATTGTAGTTTTATATGAGTTTTATTTTATTAATATCCCCAATTTAAATGTATAAAAAGTTTCATACGTAAATATAGTAGTATCCTTACATATTAAGAAGGTTTATAATTTATACTGTTTAAATGTTTATTGTTTGGTGTATGAGATTAAAAACAGATCACAGATAATAAAAAAACGTCTTACTAAATTCTAAATAGCTCTGCCCTTGCTCTGCCATTTTTGCGCTAAATAAGTAGATGAGGTTAACTACTTCATAAATTATTTTAAATAACAATAAAACTTTTAATCATGATATCCTTCAAATTAGATCCTTGGCTATTCTTTCGAGTAAACATATAAAAGCAAGCAGAGGCCCTACTTTGAAAATCGAAGTTCGAAGTTACCGAAGTTACGTTAACTCCATCCCTGTCACTCGTTATTCGAGACTAAATCGAGAGAAAGGGGTGGAGCTCGTAACTTCAAACTTCGATTTTCAAAGTACGGCCTCAGTTATTTTTTTATTTACGTATACCAATTCGAAACTTCGGGTGAAGAGTCCCTTAGGCTCTACTTTGAAATCCGTAATTCGAACTTCATCTATTGCTATCCCTTTTGCTCTCGACGCGTCACTAATTCGCAAAAAAGTGACGGGGTGATCCGAAGTTCGAATTACTGATTTCAAAGTAAAGCCCCTGCACTCGTCACCCGAGACTAAATCGAGATAAAGGAATGGAGTTAACTAAACTTTAACTTCGGTTTTCAAAGTAGGGCCTCAGTAATACCCTCTTGGCCAGTGACGGTAATTGACGGGATTCAATTCAGCGAAGATTCGTGTTTGCATTTCATACATTAACATAAAGAAAAAAAGAGATGCCAACACGAATGCTCCCGTAAATGTGGCCCCAGTATTATAATCTGTGAGCGCAGTTGGCGCAGCGCAATTTAGACTTCCATTTTGTATTTGTAATGTTATTGGATGATTTTGAATTGGGTGCGGTTTGCTTATTGAAGCATTGCACTATACAAATCTTTTCAATATGCATTGTTTTAATTACGAATACAGTATTAATTACTAGTTGACATCTAAAGCGTGTCAAGAGATATATCAAGGGGTTAAATGTGTCACAGTGAGTAGCATAGTACCTAGGTAGTGAGTGAAATAAATGCAGGGTGCACAGGCAGGTAACTTTACCATTTCATGTTTCGATCGATTATCGTTATCGCCATTTAAAATGTCAAGTTTACAGCAAGTCTAGGGAATTATCCTAGAATTTGTTTTCTCTGATTTATTGTGTCCCGGATAATTACAATCATTTTCGAGATAAAAAATACAACAATATATTTTCGTGTCTCTTTATCGTCTTGACATGAAAAGTTAGCGGCACTTGAAATTCCCGTTACGTAAATTGATGTTTTGCTTTCTGTTAACTCTCCAAATAAGAAACAGAGGTTATATACCTATCAGTTAAAGTTTGACATATTTTTTTGTTTTTATTAGCATTTATATTAACATTGAAGAACAATTCAAAATTTAAAATTTTATTTATTCCTATATTTTACTTCGACCTTCAAATTCAATGCAAATTAATAACTACCATTTTGTTTCAGGGGCGAAACGTTGCCACGGAGTTATTGTGGATGAACAATCGATACAATTTCGGCCCTCGCCTAACTTTAAAAAGATGAAGAAATTTTTGAAGTCTCGGGGAGACTATGCGGAGAGCAACAATCATTCACCATCACATGCTGATCACTCACCCTCGACAAGTGCATCTCCAGAACCACTTACAACTAAAGAGGAGCAACGAGAATTACTTGAAAAGGCAAAGTCTGTGCAACCGCCTTTGCCACCAGTACCACCTCCTGTTAGCCCTATAAACTTCAATCTACCACAGAAACAGGAAATAGAAACTAATGAGTATGAAAATCAAGGTACTGCTGATGAATCAGTGCAGGAGCAGGCACCACAGTATGAGCCTAAACCTCAAAATGAGACTAACGTGAGTGAGCCAAGACCTACAATGTGTAGAGACTTTGTCAGAGGAACATGCAGTAGAGGGGCCACTTGTAGATATGCACATGTCCGTGACCTCGCACAGTTACCGGGTGTTTACACATTTTGTAGGAACTACCAAAATTCGTCATGTACATATCCTCATTGCAGATATGTTCATGCAACAATTTTTGAGGAACAACGGTACTATAGGACGGGTAACTTGCCCCCACATGCCTTAAGTCATCATAAGAAGCCTAACATCTTGCCACCCCCTCCTCCGCCGCCTTTGCCGCCTCCGCCGCCTCCCCCTGAAGGTGGGTTGATATGATCACTATACCCTATAGCTCTAAAAGGCTGCATTTGTCAGCTGTCAATGCAGTAAAAAATTATAACAGCCAAGACATATGTTGTACTGACTGTATTAATAGCTGTCAAATCGGGCCGTTTAGAACAACATGAGTTCAAGAAGTTTATACTTTTGCTAAGGCATGGTGCAGAAATATGATTTCAATGAAAAAAGTTTTTGAGTATTATATTTTTATCTGAAGTCTGAATGAAATACATTTGTTAGCATTTGTGGGCTGAATTCCAATTTCTACATGCATCTAACTGTTTTTTTCAGAACATCCTGTTGAAATCCCCATCTTTGCCAATCCGCCGCCTTTGGTTGTGCCCAGGTAAATAAATCAGTTTTTATTGAATTTCATATTTTGCACATAACATACCCTCTGCTATGCGAATTATGTGTGTGATGTGTGAATTAGTCATGAATACCTGAAAGTGGGCATTAATTCGTTACTCAATAATTAATGAAGTTAACATCTCAAGTAATGGATTGACTTAAATTTAACTTCAAAAATTGTTAACAGACTCATTAACTTCCATTAACTTTCCTACAACTGAACCAAGTGCGGTGCGTGCCTAAATATTAATAGTAACTGATAACAAATTCTAATGATATACCCTTCTTTCATTAATATTTCATGTCTTGCCTAATTTTTTTATTGATAATGGGTTTTGCTCTTGACTAACTCTTGCCTTTGGACATAGCTTTGGAGGACGACCATTAACTCGACGATGAAGCGAGCTCACCCAGAAGATACCTAGACCACCCTGGACTTAAATTATTCATAAATTTCCATAACCCACACCAAATTTTTTAAATAAGTAAATTACTAGCAATAAATTGCAATTTTCATCACAAGTTAATGATTAACGATTACTGATAACTCCTGTTTAATTTTATATCATACCCATATTATATTCATTTTGTGATATTATTTGATTATTTGTCATTTGATAATTTTACCAAAATATTAGTTGAGATAACACAAAAGGCCTATTGTTTTGGGCTTTATTCTAATTATTTTTGTCCATCTTGCTTCTATATAGTTATCATATTAGTGGTGTGCTAAACTAAAGAACAACCTCAAGACAGATTAAATACTGGTTACTTCGTAACATCACTGCACATTTTAATTACCTATACCCGGGTATACAAATATCAGTTGAGTTTCAAAACTGCGAAATCACTCAGTATGTTATTTAGTGACCCGGTCGAGACGCGACGATTTAGGTGCAGGAAATTAAAGTGAATACGCAAATAATATATATAATCACATTTTTATTAAGAGCAAACATGGTCTTTGAAACTATTTATACATTTAATTATTACTTTAATGCAGGGGTCGGCAACCTTTTAGCAGCCAAGGGCCACATAGTAGCTAACGAAATTGACGCGGGCCGCATATGTTAATAATTTATGACTTTACAGACAAAAGGTACCACTTTGTCAGTAGTCAATAAGGACGAATTCTAATATACATTTTTGTGCAAAAAGCGCCTTATTAAAAAATACTTACAAATAAATCTCTCGTCCTGCCCCACTACGAATATCTTCGTGGTTGGCGATATCTACAGTCGCAATTACGCATGCTAAGGATTTCAACTTTTGTGAGAAATTATTACAAAAAATTCTGAATACAAAGACCCTTACAAAAAAATTGCCAGGAAGACTCGGGGGCCGCAAGTAAAGGGCTTGCGGGCCGCATGCGGCCCGCGGCTCGCGGGCCGCCTGTTGCCGACCGCTGCTTTAATGTATGATCCGTTAGTATGCTCCCACCCTTCCATATAATACAAAAAAATAAATAAATGTAAATAAATAAAAATGCCTTACAAAAGTATGATTTATGAACTAAGGGTCTCCCCAGACATATTGATGCGGAATCGGCTTGAGCTGGTAAGAAATAGTTTTACGTCCGTGCAATAAGAGTGAAAAAGGCGTGGGTCGGCTCGGCTCGATTAGGCGTTGCGGACGGAAAGACTTCGTTTTCGCTCTTATTTCACAGACATATATTTTTTTGTTACCGGCTCAAGCCGATTCCGCGTCGATAGGTCTGGGGAGACCCTAACACTATAAACTGTCACAAATTTGCACAAAGTGTACATATGTCTTAATATCTGTTATGTGAAATTGCCTTACTGATCAATTTATTATTTAGTTGCCAAGCGAACCCTCGTTTAAGTCCCAGCACGGCTAGCACAAGTTGCCCGCGACTTGTTTGTCGCTCGGATCTCCCTTTCTACCTAGTCAGTAACAATAGAAACGCACTGAGCGACAAGCGAGAAAATACAACTTGTGCTAGCCGTGCTGATAGACGTGCGAGTAAGTACGCCGTACTTATGGCTCGGCGACGTTACTCGCTCGTGTGTCGACCTAAGTACGGGAACTTCTAAAGGTCGAAAAAGGCCGTCGAGCTTTAAGTAAGTACGTGTACTTACTAGGGAATGCAAATAACCGGTTATAACAGGTTTTAACCGGTTATTTCATACAAAAACGGATAATAACCGGTTAAATTGCATTCCCTAGTACTTACTCGCCCGTCATGCGACGGATAAACAAATAATTATGTACATTACGCGCGCGTTAATAGGCACATTTTGGAGCGTAGCATGCGTCTAACAGATGTGGGGGAAGTAAAGAAAGACGTTAGTAACAAAAACCGCCGAGACGTACTCTATGGAGTGACGGGGCCCTAATACTCACAACATTTATTTGACATAAACACACTGCAAAAAAACAAACAATCAAATATTTTGACAGAAAAAACTAAAAGGTAAAAGAATGGAACGTAGGGTATTTATATACAAGTAGCGAATTAAGAGACGTTGCGCTGTAGTACTTTGTAGCTGAACGCGAACACGAATTGAGAGAAAAAAAATATATTGCGTGTGAAATGTACATGGTGTAGTCAAAAGTGCACTTATTATATACAGGGCGGAAACAAATGATGAATATGAGGCGGTAAATGGTTTCAATACTTGGTAGCCTATTAGTAGCTTAACTATAAATGGTATGAAGAGCTGTCTTAACATCAACAGTAAGATTATGATATAGAAGCAAGGTGGGCTAAAACAATGTGGAATAGCGGCTTTGATCATTTAAGTAACTATAATACATTCACGGGACTGACAAAGTCGCCAAGCGACTGAAAGACCCTATTGTAAAAGAGAATAAAAATATATATATAATACATGTAAGTGGATGTTTAGATTACTTATTTAAAATGTTTAGATTGTGTATAACTATAAAACACGATATCTATATCTGGTTAGATTCAAGATGACACCTGCCTCTGTGACACTTCATAAGACTTTTGTTTTCACTTTTTGTAACCTGACTACTTACCCCCTTACTAATAAACGTTGAGTAACGGTGGTATAGCTATACAATGTTTTATCCTTATCTGTCAAATCCAAATGTCACAATGACAGATAAAGACAAAACATTGTATAGCTATACCACCGTTATTCAACGTTTATTAGTAAGGGGGTTAGTGTTTAAGGGTCATACACATTCGAAAAAACAAAAAGTTGTCTCTCCTATGGTCAATAGTTAAAGGGTTGTGTGCATATAAGTTATGTTTTTATTTATTTGATAGGATTAAAGTAGACCTGTGGCCCTAGATAAGATGCATTACGCTACCTAGCGTTTCTATTCGTTTCGTTTTTAAACGTTTTTAAACGTTTTCACTTGTAGATGACGTGATACGAAAAGTCACGTGATCTACCAGTGACGCGATTGGTTTAAAAACGAAACGAATAGAAACGCTGGTTAGCGTAATGCATCTTGTCTAGCCCCTCTGAAGCCTTTTATGCGGATATGAGTTCAGCCAGAAAATTAGGCCTTGAAAAACGCAAACTTTGAGTATACCCACAGGAAAGACGGTAACCTAAATCTGTGTATGACCCTTAATTGCATTTATAAACATTTCTTCTTAACTCATGTAATAATAATTATAATAAGACTTGTGTTTTTTACTTGTTACAACATTAACTTATTTTTAACTGAGGTAATAAATAATAATGCAGGGGCCCCATAGTTTCAATAGCCTAGTTCACCGATCCATATCATTTCATTCATATATGCTATAGCGTATTATTAATGTTCTCATCCTTCTTAGATAGTCCTACTCTAACCGGAGGTTGTCAGTGGGAGATAGGGAATGCAAATAACCGGTTATAACCGCTTTTAACCGGTTATTTTCATACAAAAACGGTTAATAACCGGTTTAATTGCATTCCCTAGTGGGAGCATATTTCAATTTGCGAACCCAGGGACAATCGCCGGCTGGTGTCCCATCACTTTGCTAAAACTGATTAAGTTGACTAAAGGGCCTCTGCGAGTTGACTTCGGCTCCATATACGACTTCCAAAGGACCGAAAAACTCAAAATACCTTGATTGATAAAGACTAATAATAATAATAATCCGTTATTATTTCTTAAGCATAGTTTGTTTGTATATGTGTGTTGTTAGTTAATAAAAGAAATAAATTATATTGATTAGTTGCTATAGTTAGTTTTATTCTTTTTTTTAAATTAAAGACCCCTGTCGGGTGCAGGCCTCCTCCTTGCCTTTCCATTTTCCCCTAATCTTGGCGTGTTAGTCCAGTTTGCCCCCGCGCCCCCCCCTATTTTTGAGATATCATCTGACCATCTTGCTTTGCGTCTTCTTATTTTTCTTTTTCCTTGGGGTCCCGGCCACATTGTGACTCGGTTGGTCCACCTCTCGTTTGACATTCTGGCTGTGTGACCAACCCATCTCCGTATCTGCTTGAGTACAAATTATAATGGTATGTGATGAGGGAATCCGTGAGGAATAGAGGGAACTCCTCAAGTAGGGTAGAAGTACCGGTTTTGGCCATCTTAAGACCGTTTTTGGCCACTCTAAATTTTAACTAATATCTATAGCATTATCAAATTACAAAAATATTTTTATATTTTTAGGGTTCCGTACCCAAAGGGTAAAAACGGGACCCTATTACTAAGACTCCGCTGTCTGTCTGTCTGTTTGTCACCAGGCTGTATCTCATGAACCGCGATAGCTAGACAGTTGAAATTTTCACAGATGATGTATTTCTGTTGCCGCTATAACAACAAATACTAAAAACAGAATAAAATAAATATTTAAGGGGGGTCCCATACAACTATAGTGTTATTTTGCTGTTTTTGGCTTATGTTGTATAGATAATGGTACGGAACCCTGCGTGCGCGAGTCCGACTCGCACTTGGCCGGTTTTTTCTTAAGATTAATCTTCATACCTATTTTTGATACTCATTTCAACCCTAAGTGGCCAAAAAGGGTACAGTGGCCACAAACAGTACTTCTACCCTATTATTGGCATACATATAGCGATTAGTGTTTTCAGTATCAAGTCCAGCATCAGTTAAGTATTTATTTAAGTGGAAGTGATTATGAAGACCACAAAATCCAGCAGAACTCCTCAACGGAACCTATTCCAAGGGTGGCGATAAGATTTCTCGAATAAGCGACTATAACGAACTAATCAAATTTACATGCTTTAAATATACGACTATGAGCTTGAAATGTCCTATAGTGTCTTAATTGAGAAGTGGGACTACCTAACAGCATTATAGGCTAAGTGAAGTTTTTGGAAGAGATGTAAACTATTATATTTTTTCGATAGTCGTCATCCTGAAGATCAAGGAACTGCGGCTCTTTTATTTTTATTTCCTCTAATATTTTAGAAATATTTTTTTTAGTTATGAAGTTGACATTTGTTAACTTTAATGACCGATAAGCTTGTTGCCTTCGTAATTAATGAAAAAGAAAAAAAACTGTCGCTTCTATTATTACCTATCTGTCATTGTCAAATCAAATCAAACTAAACAAACTATTCAATTCAACGGCTCTTTTCTGTTTGCTTGCGTTTCATGTGAGTAACGGTGATATAGCTATACAATGTTTTGTTCCTATCTGTCATTGATGACAGATAAGGACAAAACATTGTATAGCTATACCACCGTTACTCAACGTTTATTAGTACCTAAGGGGGTTACAATCTAAGGCCGGATTTACACTTGTAAGTTATTACTGTAAGTTTTGAAAGAAAGTTATGTGCAAGACTGAGATGCAGATATTTACCACTCACTCTTACCCATAGTTGCGTCTCAAAACTTACAGTAATAACTTACAAGTGTAAATCCGGCCTAAGATAGCTCCAGCGTGACATAGCATTCGGAACAATTAAAACTCGGACTAATTAATATTCGGCAAATCACATTCGGAATTTTAAGGTTTTCCCTAATAGGCTGTCGCGGCGTAGATTTTGATTTCTTACCGTTATTTCACCGGAACTTTTAAATTTTCCGGGATGAAAAGTAGCCTGTGGTTAGTCCAGGGTATATATGTACATAGGTAATTTCAAATTTGCCTTGCCAGACTTTGCAGAGTGAAGGAGTAACAAACTAACAAACAAACTTTCGCATTTATAATATTAGTAGAATTTATTTATATTAATACTTGCTGCATTTTAAAATATGCATAGTATTGATAAGTAGGTTACAGCGAACAAATCACTGAAATACTAACAATATAAAAATCTCCTTACCTTACATAAATAAAACCTTACAATATTCCCAGCTTATTAATAGCGTTCGGCTGGCTATTGCTATCTTGCTTGCACTCGCAACTGACAGTATATTTGTCACTCCTGTGTCATAGAAAAACGAAGATTGCCGATAGCTATTAGGAAAATGGTTGCACTGTACCGTCACCGAATAAAAATGTTGAGCATACTTAGAACTTTGTCATTGTGAATGTCATTGTCCTTGTCATATATGTCACTCAGTTGATGTTTTGTTTGAAGTTTACTATGACAACGCACTAAAGTGCTTAACATTTTCGTTGGGGTACTGTACCTACCTATTCATAAATAGTTGTATGTGATTTCTACAACAAATCGTTTAGTCGTTTAAAAAGAATAGGTACTTACATTACAGCCTAAACATTACATTCCTGATATCTAAAACTAGCATGTTCATTTATGTTTGCGTCGTGGTAATCAATATAATTACTTTTTATACGAATAAGGTTTTATGTACTTAAAGCCCGCTTTACATTTGGCTAAATTCAGTGTGCTGAATGAAAAAGACTCTAAAAAAGACAAGTGTAAAGGCAGTTAGCATGTTAGTCAAGAGGACGCGCTTATCCCCTCCACGCCGCCTGTCTAAATTTAGCACACTGAATTTAGCCTAATTTAAAACTGGCTTAAGGTGTATATCAAAAATATTGTACATAGTTTAGGACTTAATTGACACAACGATAACTTTCTTCCACCGTGTGACGAAAATTTGTCATACGATCTTATGGCTTATTTTCGTCACACAAGGGAAAAAATTATGGTGTTTTTAATTGAGTCCTTAATAACTACGTACAATATTTTTGATATTCACCTTATAAATAGGTACTTATGCGCTTTTAGTAATAATTCATAATTAATTATCCTTAATTCTTTATTCAGTAAGGATTGTCATTCATGTTCAGTAGGTTACATACACAATTGCAAAAATAAATTATAAAAATTATAATATTAATGAATACAATCAGTCAATCACTAAAGTTAATGTTAATAAATAATGTGTCAAAATAAAATAATTAAAGGTCAATGTCATCAAGGTACTCATTGAAAGAATTGTAATAGAGGGGTAATAGAGGGTTTCCTTTGTTTATTTACAGATTTCATCGCCAGAGCTTAGATTTAACTACCTACCTATGCATAAATCTTGTTTATATTGTATTTTATGTATTTATTTCGTGATATTTAACGTATATTGCGTACCTGCAAAGCAATTAAACAAGACATGTTTTGTTTCTTTCAGTGCCCCAAAGCCAATGATCTCTTGCGTGCCGACCGCAAATTTAGAATCAAGGCCAGTTGAGTTTGATTTCAGAAGTAAGTACGCATTTTGTTTGATTTCAATACACGCGAATTGCATGCATTTTTTATTCTATTTTTAATCTATGTAATACTCAGCATCTAATAATTATACATACATATATATTATTAAGATGCTAAGTATTAAAAAATAATATAATAAATAAATTAAATATGTTATATTGTGATGTAATACTATAATACTAATACAACGTGTAGGTATGTATATTAGTCTTAATTCTGATATTCAAAAATTGATACTATACTATTGTTGCCAGCCAACGATTTTAATAAAGTACTAAATATATTACATTCTTTTTAAGTAATTATTTTGATGGTACTGTCTCCCAAGTAAAGTGGTCCCTACTAGCTAAAAAAACTTATTTTGTTGAGTTTATACACTTTGCAAAGTCAAATGAGTTTGAAGTCTTCCTAAAACATGGCCGTGTCCATTAAAAGCTAGTGGATACACATTACTTTATGTGACTGACTGTATTTATACCCCTTATAAAGTCCCTATTATGGCACCCGTGATCTTTGCGTATTGTTACATTAAGTTTAAAGGTCATTCTTGCAAAATGTTAAATATAAATTGCGACAAAATTGCTAATACGATTCAAGTGCACTATTTTTTTTAGTAATAATTAATAATATGAATAGTACCCTAGCGAAGATTTTTTTTAACTACCTAAGTACATTAATTAACAAAAGCATTCTAAACAAGTTTGCAATACATTTAGCTTGCGAATGAAATGAAAGTACTAAAGAATACAGCTCGCACAAGCTGTTATTGGGAATGTTTCTTACAATTTTATTTCAAAAATATCATAATAGTCAACTTGAAGTTTAGGCACATGAAGAGAAAACCCATAAATTTTAAACAAGGGATTTCTTAGAATTCCCTCAACAAATTTTTCACATGTCTTGTAGTTCCTTAACTGGGAGAAATGGAAAAATATTATTAATGTTATTTAAGCTTAGATTACCGTCTTATAATTTGGAAACAAATATTGATTTTTAACCAAAGTAGAAGTTCGATCAACTTGTATTTTTTTTTTATATTTTAAGTGATTACACAGTTACTCACATCCTTTTTTTTTCACTCGATGAGTCCATTATTGAAAGCCTCTCTGTAACTATCCTCTTTATAATCCTTGAACCATTAAAACTCACCGTTCCGTATCCAATATAATTTAAGCTTAGTAAAAAAATAAGCTTTTATACCATTATAAGGTACTAAATGGTACTAAATCACATCATTATTAAAAAAATATGAAATATCTTTACCATTGTATATATTGTAACTGACACACGTAACACAGATTTAAATAATATCTGTATAATGTTCAGCTTGCCCAGAATAATAAGAACCTCAAAAATGGGTCAAGAGCAAACACTGGGACACCTAAGTAGTATGGAGAAACTAACTTTAAGTGATTAGTTTAAAAAACGGGCAAATAGGTTTAAAAGTTCGCTGATACCACTGAAAACCTTATGAAATAAAACATGAAATTAATGATTTTTCGTGACATGGCACAAAAATTCAGATTAAAATGATCAATCAATCAATCAAAAACGGTAATGTTTAAGAAGAAAAAAAATGATTTTACATAAGTTATATTTCTTTTATGCTGTAGCATAAAGTATCATTTAGCTACAGTATGTTTAAACAACTTGCAAAAATTTAAAATGGCCGTATTTTTGCAAGGGGGTTCATGTAACAAAGTGTAGCCGCTCGATCTATAAAGATGAGCAGTATTCCTCAATGAAGATAGATAGCTCTCTACAATATGACATTCACTTAACACATCCGAATAGTCAAGAAAGACTGATAGCAGATTACTACTAAACAAAAAAATATCTATGAGTTGAGGCAACAAATCCGTGATATTACTTACACTTTTCGTTGATAAACTGTTTTTGACAGTTTGTAAACATTGATTGTGCTCCCAAGCCAAGACATGTTTCTATCTATGTGTAATCCCAAAAATGTATTACTGTGTTCATATGAGCCTCTCGTAGTATTCGACCGTTATTTACTAGTAAATTGCACGACACAGGTTTACTAATAATAGAGGGCTCGGGACACTGCCCTGTGGCACCCCGTATTTAATCATTCTTCTCTTGTTATATTAAATGATTCAGTTTATATTCTAGGTATGATTTTATAAGAAAGCAGTAAACGCTAATTTGGTTCCGTAACGATTGAATTCGCGACACTCTTTAGACTCACTTATGTAGCTAAAAGTGTTCGTATAACTACAACGTTTAAAAGTTATTGTGTCAAAGGAGACTTTCTAGGGTTACAAAAGAAATTTTATCACTTTTGTCCCAAGGCACGATTACCTAGACTAATAATAACAAAGAGCTGTCACAGTTGAAAATATTCAACAATTGTCTGATAAATAAGTGCAGGTAACATAGTTTGAGATGGGTCATTCTTCGGCATGAAGCCGCATTTTTTGTGCTTGGGGAAATCAGGGAACGAGCTGCATAATAAAGGATTTTTATCGCAGTCCGATGTATCCGACAAGCAGGTAGCCAAATTTACACCAGTACAGTTGCATATGTAAAAACTAACGACTGTAGAAATCGGTCAATATTCAAAGTACCTATTGACGTAGGCACGCAGGTGGGACGCCGGGCAGCTTACTTACAATAATCGTATTACGTTTTCTGATTGATTTTCTCATTTGCGATCGCAGAATGTTACTTGCCTTTAACTAAATACAATTTTTTGATAGAGCTGAAGCTGAAGCAGCAAACTCACTGAGAGCGAAGGCGGAGCGGTGCAGTGCGTTCCCAAAATTATAGGCGTGCCCAAAGCGTGGCGGAGTGTTTTGAGTACGGGAACGAACGTTCTATTGTGAGTCACAAACGGTGATACCCCAAGAAAGTTACGATATCTTTCTATGGAGACACCACAACATAGGTATATCTATATCAGTAATTTTATTATGGCAAATTTAAGATTGGCAAGTTCATATTCCTCATTAATCCAACTACATGTATGGCCGCGGTACGGTAGTAAAAAAAAAGAAAGATAACTTGTTTTAATTTTGTAAAATGCTTTATTATTATTTACTTTGAAATTATTTACCTAGATTACTTACTTAATTCATAATCGTTTATATGGGTACATACAAAATCCAATAACTTTTGGTCTTGCATCACAAAAAATATTAATTTGCAATTAATCGAGTGAAATAAATCATCAGTTTAGTTTAACCCTATAGTTGACCAGGCACCGGTTGTTGACCACTTGCGGCCTTGTGTGTCAATATTAAGATTTCCCGCCACTTTTCTTTTATATAATGGCAAGACGTTGTCATTGATTTTGTCATGATAAGTTTAATCTCTGTGACGCGTCTTGATTGTCTAATGATAACTTTAAGGCTACGCCGAGCGTACGCCGGATGTACAGTGGCGCCCTCATCACTATTATTGTGTTATCTAATAAAATAAAGTATTTTCTTGAAATCGGACGGTGCATTTTTGTACTACAAATGAAAACACAACTTATAGGACATATCACATAGTTTAATAACAATTGACCTTTGAGTTATCAACTTAACGGAAAAAAGTGGCCACCTTTTCCCGTTAAGCTGACTACTCATAGGGTAATTGTTATCAAAGTTTGTTACGTATCCCATAAATTGTGTTTTTACTTGCGCTACAAAAAAGCATCGTCCGATTGCAAGGAAATTCTTTAGTTAATTAGAAAACACAATAATAGTGATGAGGGCGCCACTGGACGGTCGACGTTTGCTCGGCGCAGTCTTAATGATTAAGCCCCAGGTTTTTGGAGTATGTGTGGTTGTCTAAGAATGACCTACCTTTGACACAGTATCTTATTTCAGTTAAAAGAAATGCTGCCATAAACACACACAAATTCATTACTTTCACTTCCAACCTTACGAATGCGAAATTAAAGCTTGACTCATACATGCTTGTCTGTGTTTAACGAAGATCACTTAGCGATATTGTAGGGGGATATTACTTTGCCGGCGAGTGAGCTAGCTAAGCGACTTGTTATATCCTATTGGTTTGTCTGCAGTCAACCAGCAGCGCGACATCGGCCCCAAGAGTCCAATTAAATGCAAAAGTTGTGACACAATGGAATTCAGGTTTGCTATTTTGCATCACTTATGATTTTACTTTTATTTATTGTTCATATGCAAAAAATAATAGCTCTGCTGCCATTTGTATTTATTAGACATGATTGTGCACCAATTTTATAATTTTGCGATTCAGTGTTAAAGCCAGTCTGTTTTTGTATTTAATATCGTGAGTTATATATGTATCTGTTATGTAGTTGATTTATATTTATATAGCTTAGTTTGTGTCTTGGAGACTTTTATTTGAGTATGTTTAATGAATAAGGTGGTGGGTGCTTATAGAACCAGATGGCACCGTCGGTAACCGTACCTGAACGAGTACCAGCAGATTTATTTTACTGTGGAAAGAAAGACGAAAACCTAATACAGTTATAATACAAAAAATACTTGAAGAGGTAGGTACCAGCATTGGTGAGTTTTGGTAGAAATACATGGTCTACCCCTCCCTGGCTCACCAGTTTAGTCTGTCCTACTGACATATACGAGGTGCGGTTAAGAAGTTTCCGGCCTATCGAAGAAAAGATTATAATTATAATTATATTTACAAAACTTTTTTATATTTTGCTATATAAGCTCTCTCTATTTCAATGCACTTTTCAGAACTCTTAATAGGCATTTTTATCGCCTTATAAAAATACTCAGAAGTTTTCTCTTCAAAATGGGTGTAAGTAAATGTCTTTTCATCATCTGAAGAAAATCTTCCCCTTAAGCCTTCTGCCTTAAATTCCTAGAACAAATAATAGTCACTAGGGTCCAGATCGAGACTATAAGGTGGGTGGCGAATTTCCTCGAACCCACATTTTGCAATAGCAGCCTTGGCAATTTAAATAGTGTGAACGGATGCATTGTCGTGGAGAAGCCGAACACCTCTGCTAAGTTTTCCACGACGCTTCTGCTTGATCGCCTCTCGTAACTGCTCAATAAGGGTGGCGTAGAAGCTACGTGGGTGGTTGGTAGCTACCATTTACCGTGGTATAATAAGAAACAAAATGTTGGTACTTCTTGTTAATCAACTTTTATAATAATCACTCTTCCCACTGTAACTGTGATCTGCTGGTACTCAATCGGGTTACCGAAATGGTGCCCCCTGGGTCTATTAGGGGAATGTTTCTATAATAAGATTAAAAAGGTACGAAGATTTGAAAAAAAAAAACAACTTATTCGAAACAAAAATCGTATGAATCTCTGCTAAAAACAACCTATGAAGTCTCGTCAGTTTATTCTTTGACTTGCCACAAAAAAAGACTTATTGTACAATATTTAAAAAACTACTATTGATATTAATCATTAAACCAATAACGTGTAAAGTCTAAACCTGTATCGATCTAGTTTCGGTATGTATTCTTATCTCAACAAAGTTATTGAGGCTTTTAAATATAAATTGTTACTTATACATTAGCCTTTAAAGAATGTTTAGAATCAGCTATTTACATATTTTGAGCCTGGTGCAAAAGAGATATAACGTCGTACATTTGTTTGCTTACCTATCCTACCTAAGGGTAAGGGAAAGGCTAACCTTAATTTTAGACGTTCTATGAAATTGGTGTCATGGAATAAACTGATTTGACTGGTATCGTCTGTTTGTATAGTATTTGTTTAAAACAGGTAAAAAAGTATAAAGGTGCACGGTTTAAAATACTGAATTTCTTAAACTCTTCTTAATAAAACTGTAAATTTTAAATAAGTTTATGTACAGTTGGTGGCATAAAACAGAAGCAAAAATGAAAAGTGTTGGGTAATAAATTTAAATAACCTTAATGCTTAATAAACTCTCGTAATGATGTTTGTTATTTTTTTATATGACTAGACAGGTAGGATTTTCTTTTACCTGAGTGTATTTTACCTGGTATCGGCATTGGGCCTTAACTATAATTGCGTTCCAGTCGTCCCGCAGATTAGGTGTAAGAGTAACTTCAAACTCCATGCAAAAGGACAACGGAATTTGCGTCTTTTTTCAAACAAATAAAATTTTAAATCTGCGAGTTTGAAGTTAAGTGACTTATATTTATTGATAAATGTTTCAAGTGCTATATAAACGGAGATATTATTAAACCTCAGACCATCGGCAGCTATCTATACTACTCACTGACTGACCGATAATGCACAGTTCAGTAAAATAGTACTTACTGAAAGCAGAAACATGAAATTTGGAATTCAACCCCAACGTTATGAAATTGGAGAATAGTATATTAGTTATTTCTTTATTTATATTAATTTTGTGGTAGATTGTCTCCTGGTATTAATATCATATACGTCCAAGTACTTCAAGTTACTTTAATTATTGATTATTTAAACAACCAACTTTTTCACTTTACGCTTCTGTTTTAGGTTATTATTTTAAGTACGTTTTATTTCATATCGAGAGGCAAAAAAAGAGTTGCTTTAGGAGTATCACCTTATTCCCCTGTTTCAATGTCTGCTGCCGGTTCTTTAAATTAGTTTGGTGAGTTGAGGGTAAGTCTTTTCAATACAAATAGTGATTAATTCCCAAATGCAAGCATGAGTTTTGTTTGGGGCCTCACTCGGTGATTCATTTGTTTTGTACGTTACCATGTTTCCACCCGTTAATATTGGTTCTTAATTGAATATTAAGTATGATCCTACTTGTATGACTTGTCTATCAAACAAGTCTATCACACTCAGTGACTCTTTTCACAATAGGTATGGGTGATAATTGGCTGCATATGGTGCACAAGAAAAATGAGCTGATTCGCTGAGAGCCTGAGATGCACATACAAGATGGCACCTTTTTACCCTTAGGCTCGGGATACCAAATACATCTATTTATTCGCTTCGTGATTTATACTGTAAATAATTAGCGACCCGTCCTCGTTTTGCACTGGAAAAAAGCCTATTAGTAAGCAAAAATGTAGCTTCGTATTAGTTAGTACAATATTTTCCTAAATCCTTAAGTGATTTTAAAAATACAAACTAAAAACACCCAATTTTACCTGATTATAATATAAGTATACTAGTAGATTTAATATTTATCTTAACTGGTTATAATTTGATATTTCTGTTAGAAATAAAAAGAAAGTGGTATTGTGAGGTGACCTAACCTATATGATGGAGGCTTAGTTATTGTAATATCGTCATTTCCTCATCACTCATCACTATTAATTGTTTTATGTATTTGGTAACAGTATCTGTCAAACTAGTTCTTATTATGGATTCGTTTATAATTAAGAGTTTACGTTAGCGATATACGCCTGGCGGAGCTCATGCTAGCGTCCTAACCCTTAGAGTTCATAAAGAATAGATAGCACTGAATGACATAAGATTAGTTACTAATTTAAGGTTAGACCCAGGGCTATTATTTTACCTTTAGTATTCGGTTCTTTCTTACGGTTGGTATTCGTATCACGTTCATATTAAATATCATTGCATTCTGGTTTCAACAGCAGCCGTACAAAGTCATACAGTTATTTATAGAGCAAATGCAAATGCGAAACTAAACAGCATTGGTTTTTAAAATTTTATCGAAAATAATAATGCTCCGTATAGCAGCCATTACTCTGCTTTTGCGTTTGTAGAAATATATCGAGCCACCTTAGTCGTCGTGCGTCGTGTTTACTTCAATGTAAACAGTTGGTAACGAGTAAAGATAAAATCGTGTCGGTAACAATACGTTATCTGCGACTTATTGCGACGTTAGCATAATAAACATATCTATAGCGTTTTCTTGCGATACAAATATAAACAATGAGACGGAATCGTACCTAAATGATGCAGGCGACATTTTTGAAATTAATATAAGTTGGTCAATTTTATCGACTTTTACGTACACTGCTCACTACACTTGGGATTAGACTTATTGATAGTAAAGTAAATTTTACTTGGATTTAAACAGTTTTGCCGCTGATCGAATTTTAATAAAAGGTATTAATTGGAATCGCTGCTGTATGACTTTGCACCCGTAGGTTAGGACGCTGCCATAAATGATTTCATCGCGCGATGCTGCCATCGACTCTGCGCGCTAGTCGCAGGCCCAACGCGTCCAGACAGGCCAATTGCCGGAATTTGAATATATAGTATTATTGTTGATTTCAAAGGAATTTGCTGATAACGCTTTTTTGAACAGCCTATCTGGAAGAAAAGTATCACTGTCGTCGTTTACTTTAAATAATAAAAATGAAAGCTAGCGTTTTTTAATGGATTATCATTTTAAAAATGACACTTTTATGTATCGTTTATAAGGCTAAAATAATGATACACCAAGATACTACAAAATTATACAGTCAGTAAAGACATTCGCTGCATCATTTAAAGACCATTGCTTATTTTTAAATGATTCTATCGTTTATTTTTTAAGTTAAAAAAGCCACCTTTGTTAAGGAACAAATAAAGTCTAGATCGTATTGCGAAGAATATATTTTATATGTATAATTCTTTCGACAAAAAAACATTCGCTTTGCGTTTTACGGTCGTTATCAACTTATGGTTCAATGTTATTGATAGATAAAATACGTACTAGTTTTTCTTAGCAGTTGGCCTGTCGGGATAAGTTACCTGCATTCAAAATTGATAATCGATAACACAAACTCGACCGTGTAGTGTACTGCAACAGAACTCAATGTGTAGCGAAGCCTAAATTTTGCATAAGCGATATGGCTATTATATTAACTCCGACAAACGCAAATAATTACATCGTTCTTTTACAGGCTTCAATTCAATAAGGACAAAACAGAAAACTTGAAGAGAACGACTGAGGAACTGAAGAGCAAAGTAGCCATCTTGACAAGCAAGACTCACTCCCTTTATACGGCTATACTGGGCCTGATGAGACCTGTAAGTTTATGACTAAAAGTAGCCTCGTAGCGTTTCTTTGACCTCCACTGGTTTTCAACCCTGCCCTTAGCAATCACTGACCAGTTATTTCTAAATGCATGTAAATGCATCTAAGTCTTCCCACCACCATCGCCTTCAACCAAGACGCAAGTACTTTCTTGATGTCTCCGAGCCAATCTCATTAATAAAATGGAAATCAAAACGATGGCTAAACATACGAATTTACCATTGAGCAAAAAAAATAAGGGCCTGTTTCACAATCGTCTAGTAACGCGTATCTGACACATAAATTTATCCCATTCCTTTTCTTACACTTGAAAATAGACAAGGAGAGAGATAACTTTAACTGGCATATAAATTTACTTGTCGATTGTGAAACAGGCCCTTAGTATTATTACTCCGTAATCACGATCTTTTGGGGATCGCACCTAATAATTATCTACCTAAGATAATACACAAAACAAATAATTTCTTGAAACAAAAATGAATGAAAAATGTTTATTCCGGCATCCAAACACAAAAGAAACATAAAACATGTGGCTGTCCTCATGCCAGATGACGAAAGAAGACCGTGTCATGCGTTGCCGGTCTCAAAGAAATTTCATACGCCCTTCTTAAAGGACCCCACTTAAATAACACTGCTTACGACGGATGAAGTTTGTGTTCGTTTGTCTTCTCCTTTCTACGAAAAAAATATTTCTAAATGCCCTTTTTATTAGTGTTATCTTATTACCTTATTAGAAACCCCCAAAACCCCTAAAAATTTACCTAAAATAAAAGTTTTTATATTTTGTGCGTCAATTTTTCCGAACCTAAGTCGTTGAATGTGTAATTTTGATTATATCCAAGCACAATGTGTTCTAATTATATGAATAAAAATTATTGTTACAGCCAAGTCATAAGAAGCCAGAAGGTGTAATGGGGCTGTCTTCGTTTTTGAACATGATCGGCGAAAACGAAAAGGTAATAAATTAACATAATATTTCAAAGATATTCTTATGAAATATCCACACTAGACAATACACATAGTCCCAACTCGAAAAAAGGCGGACATATCTAAAGCCAAAAGTGTGATTTAAGGGTTGTTTTTAGGGTTCCAACCTCAAAAGGAAAAAAACAGAACTCTCTTATAAGATCACTTTGTTGTCTGTCCCTTCTGTATGTCAAGACCCATTATCTCGGGAACGCGTGGAGGTATAGAGTTGAAATTAAAACCATAAACTCAGGTCTACAGTCCTACAGCTCCAAGCTGTGAAAAAATTAAACTTCTAAGTTAAAGTAAAAAAATACGGCTGTTTATGCCGCAAAAAACGTATATTTCGACACTGAATCACTTCAGTCATCAAAATGTATGCTAGGGTATTTTCCGTTGACCTAGAACTATGAAATTTGGCAAGTAATACCATCTTGTACTTACTACAAGTAAAGGAAAAAATCTGAAAACTACATTTTTAATAAAATCACAAAGAAAACAGGGTCTTTATGCAAGGAACGGCGGTCCAAATTTTGAATTGAGTTTACAGATTTTCTTCATACGAGGAAACTTAAAAAAACTTGAAAACTGTAGCTGTTTTCGATTCGGATTCATTGTAAATTGGTGCACCTGGCGTTCCATAGTCTCTGCCTACCCCATTGGGAGACAGGCGTGAAGGTATGTATGTAATGTATGTATGTATGTATGTCCGTCACCGTATTTTCGCACCACTGTCTACCAACTATCAGCCTACACTTGATTATAGGATCAGCGGTATTACCATGACATACTAAAAACAATTCAGATTAGGTTGAGAGAAAGAGACAGAGCTATAGCAGTTATACAGCTCTCAGGGGGGGTTACCATGACATACTAAAGCAGATCAGTTTAGATTGAGAGAAAGGGAAAGATCTATATAACTGCTATAGCTGCTACCATGGTAACCTCCCTGTCCCTTTCTTTCAACCTAAACTGAACTGTGCCTCTATTCCCGACGGTAAAAACGATATCGTAGTTGACCTGTTATGGTATTGTTATGACGTCAGACGCCATTACTGTCAAGTAAATAAGAGCTATCAAAACGGTGACAATACGATAACAGATCAAAAACGATATTGTTTTTACCGTGTTGAATAGAGGCCCTGCTGTAAGCCATTGCCCCCGGCATTTGAGGTCGTGGCGTATTAATAACCGCTCGATACATACATACATTAAATCACGCCTGTTTCCCAGAGGGGTAGGCAGAGACCACTTCTTTCTACCTGCTACGATCTTGACAAATCTCTTTCGCTTCTTCCACATTCATACATCGAGTCATGCACGCACGTCGGTTTCGGGTACTTAACCGCTCGATGTGGCTTTAAAAAGGTTAAAAGCACATAAACATTGTGAATAAAATAGGGAACATTCACAACTTTTTTCACAGCTTCAATAAAAAATGATTCATGTCACAAAACAGTTGAGAAAAAAGTCTTTCTAATAAGACAGAATTTAACGTGTATTTTATATGGCCGAAGAGTTACATGGCGTCACACTCTGTCTAATCGCTGTTTGATTAGCAGTTTAAAATGCTGGTATCATCCATATTTCTTGACCGATTTTAATTTTAATTTCACTTTTGGTGATCTCGGTTACGGTATTTTCATATTTTGTTGAGAAACGCAATTCAAAAATCCATGTATATTTCCTACTAGAGGACGCCCGCGACTTCGTACCCGTAGAATTAGTTTCCCGCTACTCCCTCCTTTTCTTCCCGTTGGGGGTCCATTTTCGTAAAATTCTTTCTTAGTGCTCACTTACATCATGAAAGGAACCCCTGTACCAAATTTCAAGTTTCTAGGTAAAGTAGTTTCGGCTGTGCGTTGGTATATAAGTCAAGTTGTAAGTGTAGTTTTGCCTTTTATATATATAGATTGAAAAACGTAAAACCTTTCTTTCTAGAATCACTTAGCGGCGAACATCAACATAAACTTATCAAACATGCTTCTGAAGGACAGCGAGCAAAACCTCAATGCCGACGCTCGCGACTCGTGACTTATGCCCCAGCAATGATTCTATGTCGGAGTACGCGGATATTAGCACAGCTAGCAAATGCACACGTGACACGGTGCTTGACAAGGAATGAACATTAGTGTGATGTATTTACACATATTTTAACAATTAATGTCAGTACAAGCAAGATGGGACTCATGACCAACCCCCTTACTAATAAACGTTGAGTAACGGTGGTACAGCTATACAATGTTTTGCCCTTACCTTTCAAATCCAAATGTCACAATGACAGATAAGGACAAAACATTGTATAGCTATACCACCGTTACTCAACGTTTATTAGTAAGGGGGTAAAAATATACTTAAGATAAGTGTCAAACAACAATATTACCGCTCTAAAGGAACTCACTGAAAGTGTACATACTACTTAGTGATTGTGATTGGAAGTGATTGGAAAGAAATAGCAGAGCCTTGTTTCTGTTTCGAAAGTAACCGAGACTATTAAGGCTTGGCCAGACTGCCAGCGGGACGGTGGCGGGGCGTGATGAGAGAGTGATGCGGGCGGGACGCTCGGTCACACAGAGCAAGCGCGCATCGCGCTGGCCTCGCGCCATCAACCCGCCGGCATCAAGCGCGCGTCGCGCGCGGTTCCCGCCCGCATCGCGCTGTCCCGCTCGCTCTCTGTGGTTTGTACATGCGTTGTCTAACGTCACACTGACTTATCGCGCCGCGCGCACGCCACGGGCGCGCGGCGGGCGCGCGGACTGCGCGCGACGTGCTGCGCTGGCGGGGCGCGACAGAAGCGGGGCGCGATGCCGACGGGGCGCAGCCTGTTTGACCACGCTAGCGGGTTGTATGGAAATATCGCGCCGCGCGCCCGTCGCGTGCAGGCCGCGCGCCCGCGACGGTGCTGTGTGGCCAAGCCTTTAGTGTAATTCCATACTAATAATCATGTTGTTTTTTAATTAAATTTAGATATAAATTGTTAGAGTATGAATTATAGTTATCAAAAGTAGGTATTTCTATTTACTGTCGGATTATGATATTTGAGGGCTTTGTTGAACCTTGAAGAAAAAAATCTCGGAGGCAAAATTGTTTGACACGAAGTCACATGTCTTTCGCGCCTTCCTATTTTTTGTTGTGTAATTGAATTATAATTATATTAGGGTACGCAGCGATGAGAGTACGTTTTTCAAACCTTCTCTTACCTTGTTTACTAGTAAGAGAGGGATGAAATTTGATTGTTTTAGATGCTATGACCAGTGATCGGGTTTCAAGGGGCAACACGGGGTGAATGACCTCAAAAATTATGCTAATACTGATATGTTGTTGAACGAGGATAATGTTTCGGATTTTATTACAGGAAATCGATTAAAAAAAAACTTTTGAAATTAGTATATTCACTGAAAATAAAATTTTGTTTTTTATTAATCTGGTTAAAACACTTAAAACTGATCTGCCAAATAGCCTCTGGGTATGAATATAAATAAAATAATTATATTACGGCGTTTACCATTTAATTGAACTTTTTTATTATGGCAGAAATAAATTACGACACTACATACAGTTGATATTATGTTTTGTTAGTTTGTAAGAAATTGAGACAGAATATAATTATTTTCATTTGATTTCTTTTCACGACTAAAATCCTGTTTTCTTAAATTGCCTATTTATAAATACCATCATAACTCTCAGTAGGATTTTCTTTTCCAGCCAGATCCCGGGATTTTGGTCATATTCAGATTCATATTTGTACTCGATAGGTATAACGCCGTGTTGCGCCGGGAAATCCGATCGCTGGCTATGACCCACTATAGTAACTAAATTTTAAATCGGTAAGGAACGAAATATTTACAATTCTGCAGATCTCATAAGTTATTTGAAAAGTGCCTAGTAGATAAGTGAATATATTGAAAAATGATCAATTTTGCCGTTTTAATTGTGTGAATGTGAAAATGTATTTTAATTAATGTTTAGTAATGAATAAGGGCAGTGAAGAGCATCATAGGACGTTAAGAAATAAATGTAAACTGGGTACTTACTTGCCTTTAAGCCGCAAACACACTGAAAGCGGCGCGGTATGGCGCGTTTCTCCTTAAAAAAAAACCGGGCAAGAGCATGTCTAACCATGCTTAGTGTAGGGTTCCGAAGCCGTTACTACACAAAAACTATCTCAAAAATCTACAAGTATGAACTAATTCTCTAACGTGGTAGACCAGAAAAAAAAATACATCCCCACGTTATTCAATGTTTTATTTTACCACTTTGTTGCAAAAGCGTGGCAGACGCGTTTTTAGTGTAAGAACCCTCTTTACCGCGCCGCCTCCGCTCTCAGTACGTTGGCGGCTTTAGTTGAGACCTGGGTGCGTGGATTTGCAATCCACACTGAGGTCCATATTAATTAGCCGATCTTGCTAGAGCCTGTCTCAAGCTGCGTCAGAAATTATAGTTGTTTATCACTTGGGTTAGTACTTTGTCGTGTCGTGAGACTGGCAGCTCACTCAAGATCAGTTTGTTAATGGGCTATTGCATTATCCTGTTTAATAGCTATTATTTTTTATAAAGAAGGATATTTCTTGCGATGACACTTTACATCTAGCAACATAGGTACTAAGCCGGGTTAGTGGAAATAAATCATAAAGTATAGTACAGTGCGATAGCACTTGGAAGATGCTTCGGGTTTGTACTTGTCTCTCGCTCGCACTCATACGCTCTTATTAAGAGCGAGTGGGAGAGAAGTACAAACCCCAAGCATCTTCTAACTGCTCGCAGACTGTACAGTGTGGCCACGCCCACAAGGTGGCCCTCTGTGCGAGCGAGATAGAGTAACCTATAGGGTACAGTACTACCAGTTATTCGGCAATCTTCGTTTAACTATGAAACACGAGTGACATAATGTAGGTACACTGTCGGTTGCGTGTGCAAGTGTGACAGCGATAGCCAGCCGAACACAAGAGTGTGCTGCTCTGCCGGGGCGCCAACATAATGAAAAATTAATTAATTATATGGTAAAAGGATGTACAGTACCCCAACGAAAATGTTAAGCACTTTAGTGCGTTGTCATAGTAAACTTCAAACAGAACATCAAATTACACACATGACAATGATAATGACATTCACAATGACAAGGTTCTAAGTTTGCTCAACATTTTTATTGGGTGACTGTACGTTAAACGGCCACAATGTATGCTGTTTATGGCTGTACCGGTACTAGAGAACGAAATAATGGGGATTGACTGTGGCTCCGCTCGGGAACATTCGTACAGTCTGTGAGCACTTAGAAGATGCTTCGGGTTTGTACTTCTCTCTCACTCGCTCTTAATTAGAGAGTATGAGAGCGAGTGAGAGACAAGTACAAACTCTAAGCATCTTCCAAGTGCTATCGCACTGTACATCAATTTTCTTAACGAAAAAAATAGGTAATATCCTTTCTACCTACGAGTTATAAGTGCCACCGCTACAGGGTATGCTCCCCAGCGGAGCCACAGTCAATTCCCATTATTTCGTACCCTAGTACAGTTACAGCCATAAACAGCATACGTACAGCGTACGTTCAACGTACATCATTTCACCATACATACAGGGTGTTAGGCAGAAGGTTGGACAAACTTCAGGGACTAACTCTGTAGGTCATACTCATCAACTTTCATTATGGGACCACCATCCAAATCGCGAAAAATAAACAGCTATTCCATACAAACTTTGAGAGCTAAACAGCCGAAATGTATGGAACAGCTGGTTTTATTTCGCGATTTGAATGTTGCTCCCATAATAAAAGTTGATGAGTATTACCTACAGAGTTTGTCCCTGAAGTTTGTCCAACCTTCTGCCTAACACCCTGTATAATTAATTCATTTTCATTATGGTGACGCCGCGGGAGAGCAGCACACAATTAAGAAGCTGGGAGAAGGTACAGTATAATACCACATAATACCTTCCTGTCGGATCGAGTTACGACCAAACCATCGTCCTCTGGTAGCAGGCGTGTGCTCTCATCGCGCCAAAATCGTGTATATTATTGTGTTATGATATAAGATAGTTATTAATTGCACTTTTTAATGAATTACCACTTAGTTATAATGAAACGTGGCTACCCGGAAAAAGAATCACTTGGCTGGAGCCGTATTTATGATTTATAAAAAGCTGACAAGTTCTAGGCAGCGATAGGAACAGAGTTATACCTCTGTTGATGCTATATCTTTGTCCCATTAATTTCCTGGCATTCAACACGCTATGACACTTCAGAATATTGCCTTTCGTTAAGAGATGATCTCAAATTTTGCCTATTAAACGCCGAAGTTAATAACGGGCAACATTAGACTAACAGTCCCGCCCGTCTAAATCTTGCCCCGCTTGCCCCTATTTCACGAAATTCGGTATACATTAAATACCTGAGAATTCCTAAAGAATCTAAAGTCATTTTGGAACTTATTACAATGCAAGATTAATGTCACGGCTCTTCGGTTTCCGACCGTTCTGACAGTTTCCCAAAACACCCGTTCAAAAATAACAGTTTCTTTAAATAACCGTAGGCCAAAATACCAGTTTCTCAATGCATCAGTATGTCCAAACACCTTATCACATTTTGGGAAATGGATTATTTAGGAAACGGTAGTGACGTGGGAAAGGTCATTTCAGGATAAGATCTTTTTGGGAAACGGATATCAAGCCAAAAGTATCTTTTAAGAGAAGCACATTTTGGGAAACACGTATATCGGGAAACGGATTTATTAAGAAAACGGTATTGACGGGACCGGGTGTTTTGGGAACGGTCCGAAACCGGCTTTTTGCCCATTGTAGGTACTTGGACGATTGGCGATTTAATTTGAAATCCTTGAGCGATGACAATTTCGATGTCTTTTTTTATTAACTTATGAGGTGATGAGTAAAGGATGGAAATGAAAATTCTTACAGTATTGTTGTAAACTGTCACAAATTTAATAATATTTAGTAGGTATACCTACTTTTGAACTCTTTGTGTCGAATAGATTTGTTCGATCGGCGACCAAGTGATTCTTTTACCAGCGTTGAGCTTAGAATCTAGGAATAATAGATTAACTTTACAATTTATAAGAAGAGTAAAAATATACGTACTTCCACAATCAGTAGAATAAGTCGATGTTAGGTTAAGATAATAATTATGTGAAGCTCAATCAACGACTGGTGCATCTGAAGGACATTTATTGGAAAGCCGCCTTCAAAAGACGTATCTACATAAAATATGTTAAAAAATAAAAATTTGATAAGTTTTTATTTTATTTTCGAGACGTCACTATTGGCATAACCTTTAAAATGAACTAAAGATCACTAATAATCAAATAAGTTTAAAAGACGTGTCGCTTTGTTTATATAATTACCACGAAGAAGCGACGAAGCAATATGAGATTCTCAACTATAATAGTAATGTAGTATTAATACGACGATTTCTGTGTTTTTGACTCTGGCCTTTAGAGACGGTCTTAATTATTTTTCACTGGTTTTGTATTTAATCGTTAAAACTGAACAATTTTACAGTTGTACATAGAGGGGACGTCAGTTATTAGATTTTCGAGTAATTATAATTCACTATAGATCTTGCTGTTACAGCGTAGTTTTAGTAGTCTACAACATTTGAACCTCAATTTCTATACTATTTGAAAGACATTAAGGTTCAAATGTGGTGATAGAATTTGTCCAATTACTATATTTGTAGTTACTTATCTTGATATATATGTACAGTCAGCATCGCATGGATCTTAGTAAGTTATGCTAACTTATTCCGAGTTGTTGATTTCGAAGAACTTGTCGCGTAGACGTCACTCTCTAGAACTCGGTATGTAATATGTTTTACTCTATTTAACATTGCACTTGCTGTCCATATACTTTTACTAAGAACTGTATTTTCTCACCTGTTCCAGTTAGTGAGACTGTAAAAAATATAGGTAGTTCTACCTATGATATATTTTTGTTAAAAGATAGCTAATCTCTATGAGCAACTGTGTAAATGATCACGACACTATATATTAATGTCACTCTTTAATTGTTAGTAGTTCCCGTTAGAAACAGCTGAGAAAAAGATCTTAGTACAGTCAAGTGCAAAAATATGTATCGAATGAATCCTCTCATCAATATGTTACGAAGTTCTTATTACACTGGAATAAGGTGCATTGGGTCATATTTTTGAGATGTTGCATGATCACATATTTTTACACTTGACTGTACTTCGAAATGGAAACCGAGTGGTGTGAACAACAGGGACTCCTAACAAAAACCTTCCGTCCTCTTCGCACGTGCATTTAAAAAAAATACGCTTTGAAATATAATTGTGCCTGTTGATGCCGACTGTATCATTGGATCACGATTATAACAGGAATGGAAAGTACAGGTAAGTAAGAATCATGCCGCCCATCGCCACTGCTGCCGTAGCCGTCGCGCTGAGGGGCTATTGTCTAACGCACTCGCAATCGCAACCAGCTTCAAAGTGGAGCAATTGTTTTGTATGCAGACAAGGCTTCGATTTTCAAAATGAAAACGATTGCGATTGCGAGTGCGTTAGGCAATAGCCCCTCTGGCCCGGCCATAATGGTCGCCATCGATACCTACTACGCTTTTAATTCATAATCAACGAGTTACTAAAAGTACTTGCCATTCCTGTTCTAATAAAAAAATGTTTAAATTCATATAGAAATAGCCTAGAATAGATTCTAACGTAATGAGCTTATAAGCACAGTAGCATATGAACTCAATAATGTATTTTTTTTAGTCTTTGTATGTTTGTAAAGAGCGTAAATGTCATGGAATGTCTGTTATTCGGTACAAAATTTTACAGTGAAGAGATCAGATTCAATAATACAAAAATGAACTACTTACTTTTTGTTTCAATAAGTTAACATGTAAATCGTGCAAACCTTAGGTTCCCACAGTTGTTCCTACCACTGAGCCCTCAGAAAGTAGAGTACGAACAGCAAAATAAATTTAACCGAAACTCCATCGAGATACAATTAATTTTGCAATCAATGTATTTTAGTTCTCTCACAGCAGTGTATTATTTCACTCCTAATCATATCGCGTATACCTCGTGATAGATTTATTTTTCAAGTCCTAATAATATTCGATGTTAATCCTTGTACCAATTTTCGGTAAGTAAAAAGTTAGTTAAGTACCTGTAATTTCCAAATGCTTCTTTATTAGAGGCGGGGGGGGGGGGGGAGTTTGGGAACCTAGGACGTAAACCCTACGTGCGTGCATCAAATACGCATCGATCCCGTTTCATCCAACGTAAACGTAAACCTTATTAAATTTGTTAGATATTTTGGTCTAATCCCAGTTGTATACATCCGCACACTTTTCCAGGAGTATTACAGTGGAATAAAGTTGAAAGGGGCAACATAAAAACGTCGGGTGTGGACAACTGGGAATTGCCCGAGTTTTTGGGTTATTCAAACCTCTTTAAAACTCTAAAAATTGTAAAATTTAAGAAACCCTTAAATGATGGACAGCCAGAATGCCCTTTAAACTCCACAACTGGAAATAAATTAAAATGTACATTGCGAATCGCTCTCATATGCTCTAATTAAGAGCGAGTGACAGAGAAGTACAATCTCGAAGCACCTTCTGAGTACCCACAGACTGTAAATGGATTTAGCAACTTTGGGAAGTTGAAAAGTTGTCAAAAGATAGTCAATTACGGTCTCAAAATAAACGTAGGTTGGCATGAAATAAAATAACTAATAAAATAAAAAAAATATATATATGTATATCTATACAATTCAATCCCTGTTTGTGAATAATTCAATTTATTTCATACAAATATTAAAAGGCAAGTCCTCGGGTGTTTTCTCTTCACAAAAGGCGTAGCACCTTTTTAAAATGTATCTTTAATAAGTCGTGTACGTCCACATTTACATAAAAATATACGTTTTAGATTGAGGAGTAAACATAATCAAAGAGGAGTTTAAAATTACTTTAAATCATTATGCGATTATGTAGTACATCCATCTGTAAAATTTTTACAATTAAATTTTACTAAACCGTTGTAATTTTGAACAAATAGTTTAAGAGTAAAAGACTTACCTAGAAGTACCTAATGCAAGCTCGATTTTATCTAAGATCCTCTAAAACAATATAATTATATGCAAACCAAAACTACGCCATTTGGGAGGAGTTATTTGCTCCGTTAAGACTGGCCTTCGACGGTTAGTCCGCAGTTTATAAACTTAATTTACGATATAACAATTAAGTATTTGTGGTTATTCCCACCTGATACCTCCAACTTGTTACCACTGGTAACAGCGGGAATGTTATTCTCATCTTTTACCACTAAAGTACTCGGTGGTAACAACTTGGAATATTTTTCCCATTTGTTACCACTAAAATAGTTGGTGATAACTGCTGGGAAAAAAAACCCAGTAATTAGTAGTATCAGTTAGGAATTTTTATTTTCATTAGTTACCACTGGTAAAAGATGAGATAAAAATTCCCAACTGTTACCAGTGGTAACAAATTGGTGGTAACAGGTGGGAATAACACAGTATTTGTCATGCCCTTTCTGGCCAGAGTTTGATACAATCACAAAAATAATATCTTCAGCACCATCTGTGGACGGAATTCCGACAAGCCTCGTTCTCTCCTACCTACTTATAATATCTTAAATATAACATAAAACAATTTTAGATAAAACAATATTTGATTAAATTCAGAATTCAATAATCTTTTATAAATACCTAATTATCATTTTGTGTAACAGACAATTATTTTCATGAGATCGCATTGTAAAACTTTTTGCGAAACAACTTTATAATTACTATGGCATTGCTACAAAAAGTTTTATAGGGAAACATTTAAAGGCAATAAGGTCACTATGCGGATAAGATATTTCTCAAATCACGCCATTGCTATCGCGTCGCTTGACTAGCGCATCAATATGGATACCTCGAAATATTCCTCACGAATGTAAATAAATTAAGTCTGTCTGTCACACTGGATGACCACAATTGACAAAAAAATCATACTTCCGTGACCTGTTTCATTAGTCCATTAGAACATAAAATACTTGGCGCTTCTAGGATCATATACATAGGCCAATTTAAATGAGTTATTACGTCAACAACATTTTAGATACTTTATTGGTAAGGGCGTATTGCATACCTAGCGATTGTTTAAGTTGTAAGCTAAGCTTCATTTTAGCTTTTTAAAGGCTTATATATAATTATAGGTCACTTGAAAACTTTAAATTATTTAGCACCCGCAACTGTTTCAGTGCAGTTTACTTCGACGGAATACAATACACTTACATTAAATAATTCTTTACTATTTTGTACAATTTTCATAATCAAACTAAAGTAAAATCATCACAAAAATAAAAAAAATGTTCTAACCATCGAAAACAATAACATCATAGGTATCCATCACTATCAACCGATGGCACTATTCCGTGCTATGTAACTTAACTGGCCGAAAGACCAGAGTGGGAAAGTTAACATCTTTGAAAAGGTTCCGTCGCACAACGAAACGCTTCTTATTACGGGTCCTCACTGCCTTGTGCGAATTAAAATATGACTCGTTCTTATTTTAGAAATGACACTATTCCCGCGCGGGGGCACTCTCCGACTGGTTAGACGTAGACTTCTCCGCGCTTGGAGTTGGATTTTCTGGTGAATTCTGGCGGGGTGCCGGTGCTTGCCGCGCTGTGTTCACTGTCGCGGTCGGAGCCGGCCGGGAGCTCGGTGACCGTGGCGCGGGGAGGCGGGGGGGTCGCTGCGGAACCAGCGGACCCTGTGATACGCTCAGTCCTAGGCGTAGATGGAGTGGAACTGTTCACCAATGAGCTCAACTGAGCGACTCCCATGGGAGACAACGCGACCGGCCCAGCGGTCAGCATAGGAGCCAGCCCTGAAGACTGCAACGCGGGAGAAAGAACCGCTTGAGCTAAAGCCGTTGTCCCAGGCTGCCCTGCGTGTAGTGTATTATTAACAGACCCGCTATCGAGCTCCTGAATAGGCGAGAGCACTAAAGCCCCCAGCACCGGGACCTCGTTCTGGTAGCCCTGGTGGGCCATGATGACACCCATGTTCTGCATGCCCATTGCGAGGCGGTTCTCGCGGTCGATTATCTCTTTGGTCACGTCCGGCGTCGGTATCCGAGGACGGTTGCGGAGCGTGATTGGTATCGCGGAACCGTTGCTCTTTTGGCCGCCTGTAAAAATAAACAGAGTTTTTTTGTTTGTTTGGGGACTCTTTGCTATTAGAATTATTATTTCGGTGGAGTACAATCAATTCAATCGACTATACGTGATAGAATGTGCCACATCAGCCTGTCGTGGCGGCTTTACGCATTCGCAGGCGATGCTAAACTCTGTGTTGGCAAAATTCCTTGCTAGAGGCTTTTTAAAGCAGATGTGCGCCTAAGAAATACACAAACATACCTATCTGACACGCTGTTATGCATCCAGTAATAAGGACGTGTCAGATATTTTTGAGTTAATTGTTGGATCATTTACTATTGCTGGTGACTGTACCTACAGCGCAAGGGGAATTGAAAAGCCTTTTGTGGTTCGGGTATAATTTGTTAAAGACTTGGAGAAGAGCACACGAGAACGAGTGAAAGGGAAGTTTGAACCCGAACGCCTTTATAAAAGCTCTCTCAATGTAAGTACTTACTGTTTTATGTTTGTGAGTGTTACGCCGATTGTTTAGGTAAGCCATCAGTGCTATTATATTTACCCAAATAAGTCAATGTATTTAAACATTTATAAGTTACCGTGTCTCGAGTTCTGCCGATGCTGTCCCCTCCCGCTCTTTCGCCCGACCAGTCGCTCGTACAGCGACATCTTGTGCGGTGGCGGCGGCACCGCAGGCTGTCCTGCTTCAGGGCTCGAGTACACCACCGAGTTGTGCCGATTTCTCCCGAACAAACCTCCCGAGGAATACGCAGTAGAAGCTGATCGGACGGAGCCCATGCGGGATATTTGACGTTGGAACCAATTCTTCCGTCGCTCAACTAGGGGAGTATCCACGCTCTCCTAAAAAAAAGGTTTGATTATTGTAGTCTTTAATTATATCGCGGCGCACAGTTTGTGGCGGCCAAATGGCTGTCCACTGCGGTATTTCGCAGTGATTTCGCCAGTGTCAAGTGAGTAGAGTAATTCAGTAAATTGAATTATATCACAAATACAAAGCCGGACATCTTTCAATCTGCCATGGATCTTCCCTACCCGAAGGTTACCGGAAGACCCACACAGAATTCACTAGCTCCGTTCAATATTGACATTATTGACGTATATTTTGCAAAAATATCGCAGCAGCGCTATATCTAAACAAAAACTATTGCACTTATAAATGAAGTCGCTTGCAGAAACATACATTGCACTGATTCGAACATAAATAACAGGGTCATATTGTAATGATTTTTTTTAATGAGTGGTCTGTTTTTTTTGCCAGTGTAAATAGATGCAACACATTTTGCAATTTCGCTGAACAATATATTAATGGAGCCGTTTACAAAAGGCTTTTAAGCGGCGCGTCCTGTGGATGGCAATCTGAGCATACGGAGCGGACGGATTTGTTGCTCTGTATTAATTTCTAGTTATGGTACAGCGAGCACTGGATCTGCTTATCTGTATATAATATAGAAATCAATACAAAGCCACTGACCCGTCCGCTGCGTAGGCTCCGATTCCGACCCAGTAGACGTGTAGCTTTAAAGTCATACACACCTAAAATAGCTTTGCGATATAAGGCTCAACGTATTTTTAATTTATAAGTTTACCAAGTCTTTGAATTATTGAGTTACTTATTGTAATATTGATATTCTTTTCATCTCTCTAGATCTCGCTGGAAGTAAACATATTTTTTGATTTTTTTGGTTGGTGGGAAAGATTTTATGTATAAATGACCTTGGCTATTTTTCACACCAGAAAGGAATAGGCTAGTGTCCTAAAAAAAACTAGTTAGTCCGTCATTTACACTATCGTAAAATATTGAACACACGCTTTTTCTTTTGTCAATTAAACAAAAAATTACGAAGATAAAGTACGTGGAAGTTTCGCGTACGTCACGCCCTGGCACACGCCGTTACACCCCGTTGTGACGTCACGAGCCCCCACCCACTTTCAAGCGCGTTATAATTGTCAATTTTTATTGATTTAATTTAGCAAAAAATACGTGTTCAATATTTTTTTTAAATCTTACTGACGGACTAATTTTTTTTTTACCCAGGACTCTCCCCTTTTTATATAATTTGGTTTATCTTGAGTTTGTCAGAAAATAATAAATTGTACTCAATTTAAATCTGTTTTTTAAGCAAACCAAATATGTGAATGTTGCGGGAATCAGGTAGAAGGTATAATTAACTTACGTAATCAGCATAAGTCTCGTCATGGCTCTTCCGGGGCGCTTGAACGTTGGCATACACAGCATCCTCAGCTTTGACCTTGTAGTGGTCTGCAGAGCAGGCCGGCTCGTGCCGGCGGTAGTGCTCCGACGCTACAGTGTAAGGGAGATCTTTGGGGACCACTTCCTCCCAGTATTGGTCTTTCAGTAGTTCCGGGTGTTCCTCATGCATTTCGTCGACTATCATGTAGGCCGCCTGTAATCATTATATAAGAATTTCAGGTACCTACCTCGAAGGTCCCATAAGGGTTTTTACTGTTAGTGGTTTTTAAGACACAGGCTTTTCTTGGTTGTGGACTCGGTGGAAACAGAATAATTTAGAAAAGGGTTTTTGAGTTTCCATAATCTTAAATCAGTCTTCTGTTTTTTAATAATCGCACTCGCATTTCGTTCATATCGTTTCAAATATCGACGCCGATACCATGAACTCCTTACTGACATTTTGTAGAATTTTAGATTTTCATGTAGCTACACTCTTAATTTATTTTGGCATCATTACTGAAGACACTGGTTACGTTCTCTTTTAATTTCTTATTTTTTAATGTCTTTAGTAAAGATGCCAAATTAAATTTAAAGTGTATCTACATAAACATCGTCAAAATGTCAGTTAGGAGTTCATGGTACTACATGGTACTACGCCGTCGATATAACGCAGGATAATGCGATGCCACAGCAGGCATCGGCCTTGCTGCTGGCAAGCCCCGGCCTTTATTTCCATACAGTAAGTTCTAAAGATTCTGGAATTACCTTTATATGCCTGTCTATCAGCCAGTTGAGTTCTATGTCGTCGTCGTCCTCTCCGAAAGGATTTATAAGCACTTCAGCTACCTTCAACCAACCCACGTAGAAGCAGAACTGAAACAAAAATTTATTCCTTATAGTATTTTTGAGGATGTCATTGAGCTTTTTGGCTTGGAGCCTCTTGGGTCAAGGGCGTGCCACGGCTTATCACACGCCTCAACCAATCGATGTGCAATTTGGTACGGAAAGAGTTTATTTATAGACCTGCGACGGGCATAGGCTACTTTTTATACAAGGAATCGTACCATACATAAGTGACTAGCGGTAAGCTTCAGCGCAAACTGAGTCACGATTAAAAAAACACTCCTACGATTTTTCTACGTGTTCTATGGAGGAAAATCGTGCAGGCCTATGGTCGCCTTTGTAGCGGTGGAAAAATGTTGATAAAACATCCATCACTTTCTTACAAGTGTTTCAGTGCGAGATCGACAGATGCTTTATCCATAACTATGAAGAATGCTCGGTGGTACCTGCAAGGCGGTGAAGAGCGGGAAGTAGACGTCTGGCTCGTATTTTGAAGTGCTGCCGGACGCCGGCGGCACTAGCTGGCGGCCCATTAGAGCGGCCACGAAGTACGTATACAAGGCCAGGGTCACCACCTGCAATGTAAGAATAATGCATTAAAAAAAAGTTACTAATAATACTAAAAAAAACCTACTTGGAAATCAAGCTTACGATTCTAACCTAACCTAACCTACCTGCCACACACCAACACTTCTGTTCGAGTGAGCCTTAGAACAATGGTTTACATAATTATGAACATTCGACCCTACTGGCTATGATGCTCATGAAGCTGTGAGCGCTGCTCGGCACGGCATCCTACGCACCAGGGAAGTGCCGCGCTTGCGCATAGTGACGTGGGAGCAGTCCACCGGCGCCTCGGCAAAAATCCCTAAAGCGCTGCAGTATTGGGGCAGCCCCATCGGCAACCTGAATACATTTATACATTGCAAGAATTTCACAAGATACGGGACCATTTAGTTGAATCCCGTCAGCTTTATCCATATCAACGAGATCACATGTCGCTCGGCATTCGCCGCAATGTCGGTAACCTGTGTAATCTATTATAAAGATTGCTAAGCGAGCCGGTGATTCGATTAAGGGACACGTCGCTGCGAAGATGGCGTGAAGCGATTAGTTGCAGAATGTCAGGTTAACTTGTTTCCGCATTTTAGTCGCGTGCCGTGCGCGGTTCGCTTACTGTTACGTTACTCTCTTCAGAAGCCACATGATAAGATCGGTTGCGTTCCGCGATCTGGATTTCAATATCCATAACGCATATAAGTCTGTTCTTTGGATATATTAAACTTGATCGTAGGTACTTCCTTGAGACTGTTAAACGCGAAAACACGATTAGAAACAAAATCCTCGATAGTTTTATTTTTCAAACATGGACTCCTTTCTCGCTTGTATTTGGTTAAGTCTTCGAAACCCTACGATCTTCAGCAATGATTTTGGATATAATAGTTGAGTATTTATAACTTCTTGATTCTGGTAAACCATTTTTTTAATAAACTTTGTGGTCTTAAAGTAAACATCAATTATTTGAATTTTACGTGGCGCGCGCAAACTATTCGCGCGGAAGCACATAAAGCCATTTCTTTTCATCATTATTGTATGGGCGTGGCAGTATACGTGGCCTTTTAAGCAACTCGTTTCCAATTCATTAACAGACGAGCTTAGGTTTAGTTAGGCTTACGTTCCGTCAGAGCGTAATAATATAATAAGTGTGTGTTGGTCGCAGGTTTTCGATGAACTACCTACTTTCTGGGTAACCACTGGCGGCTAGGCACTGGTGCTACAGCTTAAAATTTGATATTCGTCAAAAATAAAAAGTTTAAAATTTTAGCATAAAGTTACGAAATCTATATTCGCGTTCTGAACATTGGGAGCAAGCGTAAATTAGTCTCGACAGTTTAACTGGGAGGCCTAAAAAAAGCCTATAAATCATCTTCATAATATTTACGGCAACCGAGGCCGTAAATAGCATTTACCACAGAAAATCCTTCTTCTTGGCCAGACGAACACTTAAAATTGTGTACTGTGAAGGTTGTAAGTCCTCCACGTTTCCTGATTGTCCAATATTTAAAATGGAACACGAAGTGTTCCTATCATGGTTCCTATAGAGATAACGGGTAGCTGTCAAGGACCGAGCCTCACAAAAACCATGTAGAAATATTCTGATCAGCAACCGTACCGTGATTAACATTCTCAACACTAATTAACATTAACATATACATAAGTTTAAATCATAAAACCGTCCTCCACGAAAGAATAAGAAAGAGGAATTAAGGTAATAAAGAAAACTTCAGATCGCATATTTATCGCCCTCGCCTTTGGCTTTGACGTTCTTTATTTTACCGCCCTATTGTATATTTTTTTTTCATAATTTTCTCGGTTAGTCTGTATGGTGCCTATGTATGGGCCGTAGTAGCCGGTTTTTTTTATTTTGTTTTAAAAAAACCTTACCCCTCCGTCCGTATTATTAGTTTCTGAGTAATAGTTAACATGTATTATATTAGGTACAATACTACTTAGTGTAGCTCAGCTTCGACAATACGAATTACCTAGTTGTTGGTGAATCATTCGATCGATCGCCGAATTGTTGAAGAGATCGGAAATTGGTCCGTTGACCCAATTAGTCCTATTACACTGTAGTTTGACTAAACGCCCGATGTTTCGCCTGTTGCTGCCTGGTCCAAGTTTATGCTTGCAATTGGTTTGTTCAAGATTTTTATAGGATTGCATATAAGTGGAAAATAACGTAAGGTTGGTGATTTTGCTAGCTAGAGTTGTAGAGATTGTAATAAACTAATAAATCAGATGCTGTTGACAAATAAATCTCATACTTGTAGACCTATATATTTTATTTAAAACAGTGTTTGTACATGGTCTGTAATCGTTAAGTACTCGTGATTTATCGATTCACTGTGAGAAAGGAACACTATATATGTATTTTATTTAAAGCCTATCCAATGAGCCACCATATGTGCCACGCGCAAAAGTGATAAGCCTTAAAAAAAACAACTTTATAATTTTTCTTATCAATTGACTTTTAAAAAAAATCCGCAGTTAAGCCATACGCCAAATAAAACCATACTTGCCTGTGTGTAGACAAGAGGCACGCACACTGTGTCGTATCCAATCAAAGCTCCCAACCTCCTCCTTATGTCCGATAGTTCCACCAGCAGCGTCTGGACTATATGGTCGCTGGTGATCAGGCCCTCTTTCCTAGCTCGGTTGATGATGTTGGTGGCCCAGACCAGCGGCATCCAGTACTTGGACATGGGACTCTTGCCATCCATCTTTTCGAACACCTTGCGTTCACTCTCCAGCATCAAACCTGTAACAGAATCAATTGGTTTTTTAATTTATTATTTCAGCATGGGGAGGTCGCAGAATCGAAAAAAATACTAAGCTAAACTAAACTACGCTACTATTACTGTGAAAAAAAACAACAAGTAAATACCTACAATAACAAAAAGAGAAGTCCACCCACCGAAGAATATATAAATACACGTACCGTACAGTCACCAGCAATAATATATTATCCAAGAATGTCCGCAAAAATAACTGACACGTCTTTATTACTAGAGATATAAGAGCGTGTCAGGTATTTTTGCGCCCAATTTTGGATGATTATTGCTGGTGACTGTTCATAAAAAGTAACTTAAGGTAAGGGTTAAATAAAACAGGACCTGTAGTTTTCACAGAGGGAAAAAAGGAAACGAAAAAATCGTTTTTATCCTTTCTATTATTATTTTTTATAATGTCGGGAATGTGTGGAGCTCCTGGTTACGCGCGACAATACAATGGGGTGGTTTATTGTGGTGTGGTATGTATAATACATTGTATACGTTTTTTTAGAATATAATATTTCATAAATTGTGCAAATAACCTCGTAACTAGAGTGTTTAATTATCTGTTGTAATCTCTACCTTAGATTTCATCGTCACTGGTCAGTTTGAAAAAGAACCTCTTACCGGAGTCAACGACATGCTGCCACGTCGGGAAGCGGCGCTTGACCCGAAGCGACACCCGCTGGAGCGTGATGACGTAGGCCAGGATCGCATACCGGACGATGTTCCGCCGCATCAGCCGGCCGGTCTCGTCCTGTGAACAACTGGTCATCATCATCTGCTGTAGGTATTATAATATGGACCTAATTGGGATTGTTCATATATTTACAAAATTACTCTAATTCTAAATTTCGAGGAATAGAGTTTTAAAGCCGTTCTAAGCCGTATTATTAAGTTTTTGAAATATTTATCTATTTCGGATATTTCAACAAAAGTATATTTAACCTTTGTTTGACTTTCGTTTTCGGCCTGAAGCCCCTTGGTGTATCTTACGGGTTAGGCGAAAACCGCTTGAAATAGTATGTTTTAATATTCTATTACAATCACTTTTTATCATTAGATATCATTTAAATGTGGTTATTTATTAATGCCAACCCATATCTAAAATGAATCATGTCATCCATAAAACGTCTGCTAATTAAATAAAGATATTAAAACAAAACTATTGGGTCAAATACAAAATTAATGAAATTGGCCTATCCCAATTCCAGTCAGCATGAGGAAAAAGGTTATATATGCTTTTATTGGATTGATGCTGCCCCGGACGCTCGCGTCAAGCGCTTAATTAATTTCACTGACAGAAAGCTGCATTATCCCTATAATGTATTTATTAACCTACTAATATGGCCAATTGAAACTGAAATAACATCAGTTTTATATTATTCATAGCCTTGTAACGATGCCACCGACGCAGTAAAAAGCCTTGGCGCCGCAGAAAAACAATAACATGTGAATTTCACGTCGTTGTTGAGAATAATAAATGTTTATATCCAGTTGGGTTTTCTCAATCTATGTAGGCAGGTTCTTAATTGTTTTGGCGTACGACCGTAAACACCTGTACACATATTTAGTTTTAATTTATTACAAACACTATAAATGCGGTCTTGATACGTCTAATAAATTGTTATAGGTAGGTAGTCTTACTTATTACGAGTTAAATTACGCGGCTGGCCTTTTCCGCATACATTTTCTCCCGGTTTATGATATGACCTTAAAATTAATGTATTTTCCATGCAATTAAAAACAAGTGCTTAAGTGACATCATATTTGGTCAGCAAAGTGCGCATTTGCTTGCTCTTGACGCATAATGCCCTAAATCTGGACACCAAACTGGAATAAGACTTACTCTGAGATTAGTCTATACAAATTCGGCGTTTAATCTAGGTATAAGACCTTATTCTCGCTTGGTGAAATCCGTCATAAGGCGTTTTGCGACTAGGACATTTCGTGTCTAGGGCGTTTTTCAGGATGCTTGGTAATCGCAAAAGAAAATACTCATTATGTTATGAACTTTATTTTCTATGCAATAAGGTCCATTTTGACTAGCCTAAATTTTAATACAGACTTTCAAAGTTTTTTGTTATTTCTCAAAAACTGTAAATAACGAACACTTCATTTTATTTTTCCCATAAAATATAAGTAATTATCTATGTCAGGATTTTTTAAGATTTTTTGATTAATAAACTTCGGAGATAAGGGGGGATCGGTCATTTTTTGTACTATTTTGTCTATAAATCAAAAAGTAGGTACATAAAATAAATTAAAAAAAAAGTTTTAAAATGTGAAGATTGAACCCTTTCAAATGACATCCCATTTGCTATAATCAAACCACTTTCATTTTCAAACAAATTCTAGACCCCTTTTCAATTATTTATAAAATTTATTTCATTATTTTTTACTAAAATGCGGGCCAGCAACTTTTACAACTATGCCAATTTCAAATTGATAGCATTTGTAGTTGCTGAAAAAACTGCTGTGACATACAGACAGACAGACAGACAGACGGACAACGAAGTCTCACCATAAGTGTCCCTTTTTAACCATTTTGGTACGGAATCCTAAAAATGCTCTAGAACAAAGTGACATGTTGTGTCAAAAGCTGGCGCAGTTATTAAGATTTGGATATAGTCCAACAAGCAAGTACTACTTGACACGCGCGAAAATTAAAGTTACATCCGATTTTCTTCCATGTGACCTAATTTTGCGGTTCCCTTCATCTGGCATAAAATTGATTGTCATAATTCATCATTTGGCATATTCACCATTTACCATACAGTATTTATATTTAAAAAATACTGTATGCTAAATGATGATTATGCCAAATGATGAATTATGACGATAAATTTTATGCTTACTTCGAACTTCGAACCCCATCCTAAAATGCTCAGAGCTTGAATAAGACAGTTCTCATCTGGCCCAAATCAAGACACCCTGAGTGCATCGGATATCTTAGGTTTAAATAGCCAAAGTACATACAAATATCCTGGCAAAATGACCAACAATTAATTACGAGTATTTACATTTATGGCCAATTATTACATTTCGTGCGTTTCCAACGATTTCTAAGTACCTACTTAGTTTGGACCGTTTATTCCAATGTTTTATTACCAGTATTGGTCAAATTGCATCATACCTCTATTTACATCGTTTAGATCTGAATTTAAACTTTGACCCCGTACTTATAAACGTGGAATAAGTTTGGAATATTTTATGCCATGCTTTGTCCTTATCTGTAATTGTGATATTTGCATCTGACGCATGCAAGAAAAGCAACTGTAGCTTTATTTTTTGCCTACATTAGATATTATTTGTTGCACGATTTCGAAATTTTGATTAATTCCGCCAAATTTTGAGACCACATGCCTTGGTCTAGAGCAATTGTTTTTCAGTACAAAGATTCGAATGTAACGCAAAGTATTTCCTAGGTTTATTTTCTACGAATTAGGCCGCATTTCACCAAAATTGGAATAAGACTTACTCCGAGATTAGTCTATACAAATTTGGCGTTTAATCTAGGTATAAGACCTTATTCCAGTTTGGTGAAATGCGGGCTTAGACGCGCAAATATATTAAATCTCCCTGCTCAAATCAGTTTTCAGTGGCAATTTAACACGCAGTTCTGCTATGGCTGATAAAGCGTTTTACATTGTAAAGAAAATAAATAACTGGCTAGGCCAATTAATAATTGTTATTATAACATGATTAGAATTTTTGTTGCATGTTTTTTTTTGAAGCAGATGTACCTACCTACTCATCGAAACTTTGGTATTTTTTTAAACCCTAACCGGGTACAAAACGCTCCGGTTTCTATTCCACACATCCTCCTGCGTCCCCGCGGCCTTCCCAAAAGATAAAATATCGTTCATCTTTATTTCCTGGGTATTGTGAAATGGCACTTGTCATTGTCAATCATTATGACCGAAAGTCCAAAAGTATTAATATTCCGGAATATTCTCGTAAGTTGACGTGAGATTTTGCAGGACCCCTCTCCCGATTAGAACGCACGTAGGTAATAAATGGACGCCCCTATCCTGTGTCATTAATGTTTCAATTTAGTAACTGGTTGAATAATCTACTATTATGTAATATTATTTGTCTTGGGATCCTACTCAATCATGATGGGAGTCCTGAAAATTGTATCTACTCTAAGGGTCCGTAATTAAACAGGTCTTCGATTAGTTGTCGCTTTAAATACGTGAAATACATTAGTAGTTCTTTTTTAAGCCTGCCACTCGTTAAAGGTATAATTACGAAGCCTTTATTATAGTAACCGAGTGGCAGTAGGTCAAGACAAGACGTCACAAGGCATTCAGTGAAGCGAGCAAAAAATGTGCCGACGTACGTAAGCATATAAGTTTTTTTTGTCGATCATCCTGCTGACAATAGACAATATATTTTAACAAAAAAATTATGTCAATTGGTAAGTTTTACGTATCTAAGTGTTTAGTTTAGTTTTTAGTTTCATATTTATATTTCCTATAACTCGAGACATTTCCAAATTTTGTACACAGCCGCTGTCAGCAATTAGAGGTGTTCTTCTTTTAAAAACGGGTTCTTGTCGGTCGGTTGATCGAACGAGTTCACTCGACGATTAAGCTACGTAATTGATGATAATGCACACCCTAAAATGTTGTTTACGGGACAACTTAATGTTGCCGGTTAGTTATTCATCCGTCGAGTTGTAAAGTGAGTGTCTTGAGATTAACAAGGCAGGTCTAAACACCAAATTTAAATTCCTCAGTCATGGTCATGTCATGATGATACAGAAGTCAACATCCGTATTCCACAATGGCAGTTGGGTTTTTGAAAGCTTTTTGTTTCACTTTGAGTTTCTTCATTGGACAATTCCAATAAATGTTTTTCGTCTCTATTGTTTGCTTAACCGTATGTAAGCGAAGCTATTACACTCGTTAGTCCTAGCTAACTAAAAAATCACACTAGGTATGTAACATCGCATTTACTAAACTAAAAGACAGTAACTTGTAACAACTTTGGCATGGTTTTTGGGTCCGTTTTGTTGACTTCTAGGGTTCCGAAGTCAAACTAGGAACCCTTATTGTTTCGATTCGACTTGTCCGTGTGTCTATCTGCCTGTATTTCAAACATACTTTTTCTTAAAAAATATCAAAGTTACAAAAGTGAAATGTTGTATAACTACCGCGCATTAAAACAGTTTTATTTTAATTTACAAAACTGTGTGTAAATATACTTGTTGGATAGCTATAAAAAAACCGTTATGTGTATGACATTCTCAATTTTTAGATTTGGGCGGACGTTTAGGATCTATTGAACACTAAAAGTGCCATTTTCAAAGTGTTAACACTACTTAAAATCATCTAAAACAGGACCAAATAACTTTACATAGAAAATTTGTTCATACTTGTTGTTTTTCGAGTTTTTTTGTGTTAGACGTTTTCTATAGTTAAAGAGACTTTTTTACAGATTTAGGTAATTTAGCACGACATAGTTATGCTGTTAAACCGGAACCAAAAAAGATAACAAGCCTGTTACTTTATTTTGTACGAGCACATGATTTTATATGTTTAAATTGAGAATAATTTAAGAAAATGTGTCAAACTCATAAAAAAGCAAATGAATGCAAACTAAACCAAGAAAAAAAGAGCTGACGCAAAATGAATAATATTGCGTGGTTTATTTATCCTTAAAGCCAACTTTACGAGTTGACAGTTTAATTGAGGTTTCAAACCGCCATATTTGCATTATTTTAACGCATCAGCGATGCACGTACGCTAGCAATCCGCGTCGTTAACACGTAATGAGTCGCTTGATTACTATTTGTATACAATGATAATTACACATACAATATACGTACAGCATTGTAATAATAAAAAATAATCACGATTCGCTTAGCCTAGTTGGTCGTGACTCTGCCTACAAATATCGGGTTTAATCAAATGCTAACACAAATATATTTAGGTGTATCTAGGCATAATTGTGTTTTAACGAAAATTTGTTTGTGATGGTGGTTTTTCTTCACCTTATATGTATATCGTTGGCTATTATCCATTCGTTAAGGACTAGGAGATTTAGATTGTTTTATTATTTAATGCAGGTACATGATCGGCGCCTCTATTCTAGGTGGTATATAAAAGACAAATCGTATTAAAAGTAAAAAAAATGCAACGGAGAGAACTTAACTTGGCTGTTGTTTGTCTTTAGTCATTGATGGATGATGGATGATATTATTACAACAATATTTGGTAAATAGTGCCAAGTAAAGCGCCGTCATAAGCAAGCAGGAATTCGCATAGCCATATCGTTATAATTGTGTAAAAAGCGAAGGCCTAAACAAGATATATGATCAGTTCGCAACGCAGATCGCCAAATGCAAAAAGAGAAACAGTAACGAGCAGGGTATTACTGCTGCTACATTATCAAGATTCAGAAACTTCATAGTTGTGCAATGTGTCAGGATTAACTTATTATCTGCCTAGTGCTCAGCCCTTAGTGTAACTTGCTAATGCAAAAACGTCTCTCGTACAAATAACTGTACAGCACGATCCAATTAATATGGCGCGCGTCAAAGTGCTTACGCTGTTGTCAGAGAGTCTGTTTTTGCCTAATCCTCGCGCCATATTAATTGTGTCGTGCTGTACCTGGAAGACCGAGCGTCCCTCGGGTTGAAAAAGTATTTTCCCGAAGACGACAACTTGACAGATCGATTTTTCACCCCGTAAACCCCTATATTGCAAATTTCATCGAAATCGATAGAGCCGTTTTCGAGAACGTGATTACAAATATATATAGGTAAGGTAAGTCGGGGCAAGTGCGTCTACGGGGTAAGTGCGACTAACCATATTTTTCTTGGCGATATTGTTGGTTCGTCGCACTTACCCCGTGTTGACGCACTTGCCCCGTCAGGTGAGGCAAGTGCGACCAACCATATTTTTCTTGGAGATATTGTTAGTTTGACGCATTTACCCCGTAGACGCACTTGCCTAAACTTACCGTATCCATATATAAATAAATATTGTAAGTTTAATAAAACGCGGACGGTTTGCCGTGCGAACAGCAACATACACAGTTCGCTCTGTAATCCCATAGTTCAGAAAATACTCGTTTGGGATTAGATAATCAGTGTTAAGTGTTCAAGATTTATTTACATATTTACCCCACCTAATGTGTCCACGATATATTGATCATATGACCGAAATGGGCAGCAGCGGAAATTTACGATACGGAGAAACGATGATTCAGGCACTGACAATGGGGCCAATTCAGACCGTGTTCTGTAGTTTGAAACATACGTCAACTTACGAGTATATTTATAAGAGTCATACTGTTCTTGAGCTGTTGGTGTTTATGGGCGGTGGTGATTACTTCCCATCAGATAACCAACAACATGCACGTTTGCCTCCCACTCTTATAAAAAAACTGATCTAACAAGATGTTGACGTTTACATGTTTAGGTTTATAGATATTTGAAATCTCGAATAATAACATTACATTATAGGAAAAATAAAATAATCGCTTCAACGAACGTTTTATCGCAGTTAGTAGTAAAATAGTCTATCGTTTTTTTTTACAAAATGTACAGAAATGAAAATTACGGCTTCTGTTTACCTGAAAGATCGGTAGATATGTCCCGTGCTTCTAAATGATGTTAAAGAAGAGAAAGATTAAATCAGCAAGTAGCAGCAGGACTTTATTGGGTTTCTAACATTTCCTACAAATACGACGGAGGTACAGAACCCTCGGCGGTCGAGTCCGACCCGCACTTGATCGGTTCACTTATAGACAAAATTCGTTCTGGTTCTGACTATAATATAAATATAATTACACTTAGGGGGCATAAACAAAAACACATCAATTTGTATTTTATTTGTCTAGAAAAAATATAAAAGATGTTTATTTAGGCCTACTTACGAAATAAGGGCACTTTTACACGTCAAAACTCTACCAGCAGCGCTTCCATAGAGGAAACCGCTGCTGAAAAGAAACGTTGTAGAAACTCAACAGTCAGTCGTTTTTTAACCCCCGAGCCCCCGACGCAAAAAGAGGGGTGTTATAAGTTAGACCGCTATGTGTGTGTTTAAGCGTCTGTATGCGGCACCGTAGCTCTTAAGCGGGTGAACTGATTTGGATGCAGTTTTTTTTATTTAAACGTAGGTTTTCTAGCGGTGGTTCTTAGCTAGGTTTCACGAAAATCGATTGGGCCGTTTAAGAGATATCAGCTCTGACAAAAGGGTCATCGAAGGTTTTATCTATCTAATTAAATATTGCTTGTGACATTATACAATCATAATAAGTAATAAGGAATAGAGGAAAAATACCCTTGTTTTTAATGTTTGTCTTATTCTCACCATGTTACTGAATAAAATAATGGTCTCAAAGTTATGTTATATGAAGGATGATCAATGGGCATCGACTACGAGTATATTTCACTTCCTGATTTTTTCTTTTATTCCATCGGTTTACAAGAAAACGATGTTATCGGTTTCGCAAGGCTGTGACGTTTCTATTTCCGACGATTATTCAATACTGTACGTCATTGTATATAAAAATAACTGTTGAAAAATAACTATTCTCATGCACTTAATCAAGAAGCCGAGACAATACCGGCACAGCTAAAAAAAACGTATGTCCAATCTGCCTTCGAAGAACTTGCGCTTTTTTTCTTTTTGCATAATGTAGTGTTTGAATTCCCGCGTTTTTGCACCGCCGGATGTTGTACCACAATCATTGTTTCTTGCGCAGCGAAAACATAATACAAAATGGCCGATATTTATCAACTTAACCTCAGAGCAGAGTAACAATGACACCGGCTAAATCACCTTCTCGGTGCGACGCAAAGGATAAAGACAATTAAAAATGTAAGAATACTCTTGTGAGTACATGTGGCGCTGTACACACACATTAATAAGGTATCTACACCACAATTTAAAAAGCAATAAGAGGCAGCACTTTGGCAAACGTTTTTGCTAACTTTTCCGAAAGGTTAATTTCTGGATTACAATCCTGTTTACTTTGGGTTGATATGTTAAAATAAGAAACTATTTTAATTTTTGTTATTCCATAAATTGGAATTCGCAGGCGATTACCTCGATAATTGCAGTTAAGATAGTTTGCCTGAATTTGTGTTTTTTTTTCTTTAAAAACTGTTTACGCGATCAAACCGTTTATACACGAAATACTCGTACTACGATTTTTCGAAATACGGTTTTCCGCGTAGTACGGGAACCGATGATTTTTAAAAAATTGCGGACTTGCGGCACAAGGATATAAGACAAAATACTAACAAGAAAAAAATTACAAGGGCCATCGGAGCCAAGAAAAAAAGTACAAGGGACACGAGTTTAGGTTTACAAATCAAAACCGAACTCATCGCTTTGAATCGTCCGGGAAGAATCCTGATCCTGCATTTTTTCGGGATCAGTCTATACTATAGATATAATTTGCGCAAGTCCGCCTCTAGCACTCGCCGGCCGCTGCCGCGACACGCCCCGCTTCTCTCACAAGAATGTATGTGTAAGTTTAAGTTCACATTGTGAAAACGTTTTCGACAGGACCGGTCTGTACCTACAAAATAATATAAGTGCTCTTAACAGACGAATTAATTGTTGCGTTAAAAAAGCCCCCGCACTGCGGTCCTATACAATATGCGTGACGAGATCGTTATAGTTATCGAAAATGTATAAGATATCGGATGGTCGTGTCAGTTCCATACACTTTGACAGTTTTCGAAAATCGATTTCGATAGCGACACCATGTCTAGGGCCTGTACCTACTGTATAACCGATTTATATCTTTTCCGGCAATAACTTGTGTTAGGTTATAATTAATAATAGCAGGTATGGCTTGTCATGTGCAAACGTAATGTTCTTAAGGTTAGCGCACCGACGGCGTTGTCCCACACAAACGACTTTTGGGCGTTTCTTAGAAAGATTTTATCTAGTTAAGGACTAAAAATAATCTATCTATATATATAAAAGGCAAAACTGACTGACTGAAATATCAACGCACAGCCGAAACTACTGTACCTAGAAACTTGAAAGGTACAGGGGTTCCTTTCATGATGTAAGTGAGCACTAAGAAAGGATTTTCCGAAAATCGACCCCCAACGGGAAGAAATGGGGGGGAGTAGCGGGAAACTAATTTTACGCGTACGAAGTCGCGGGCGTCCTCTAGTGTCTAATAAATGTCTTTTATCTTTTAAAGAACTGCTGTTTGGATAATGTCGTCAATATAATGTTCGTACGAGACAGTACCTAATCCAATAAGTCAGGTACCTTTCTGGATATACCAAAAATAAAAAAATAAACACGACATTATGTTTTTTTTTTCACTTGTTTTTACTTCACAATTATTTTTAACCGGTATTTTGTACGGCAGCCGGCTCGCCAAACGTCACCAGGCCGGTTGTATGTGCAGGTAAGTCGTGTATGGAGGTTAGTCCGTGGTCAAGGCCATCGCAATAGCGAAAAAAATTGCCATTCTGATTTCCAATACCCAAGTTGTTTTTAAAATAGTTGATAACGTTTAACACGGAAACGTACTGGGCCTCTATTCAACACGATTAAACAATATTGCTTTTGACTCGTCTCCGTATTGTCAACGTTTTGATTGCTCTTGACAGTAATGGCGTCCGAGTTAAAAACAATACCATAACATGTTAAAGCCATGGTTTTTACCGACTTGAATATAGGCCCTGGCTGGATGTAACTGGCCGATTTTTTGTGGGTTGCTTTGTAACCTTAAACTAAGATCGCTAACGTTTTTCCCAACTATATTTGGATCAGTCTATATAGGAAGATTTACACAATAAATGGCAAAAATGCGTTTTTTTTTTTACAAAACCTTAATGATCCCTAGTCTGCCAACGGATTCTTAAAATTGCTTCGCCGTCTACCCTACCATTCCGTCTGACACTGACGTAACCTTGGTAGCATACCTTTATACGTTACTATTCAATAATGTTCGTATAAGTATTATATTATTATTTTTTTCATTTTACATTTTTAAGAAGATGAAAGTTACCCGTAACACACAGAACACCTTTTAAGAAGAGTGTGGCACATAATTTTTGAAAATCAAATTTGATTCGTTGCAGAATTTTTATTCCCATTTTTTCCCGATCTTAATTTTTCAGTCGTGTTTTTTCACTGGCTCGTTTTTCCCTGACGCATTTTTTCCATTAAAAAAATTAATTTGATAGTGTCGACGGAGCTCCGCTTTTAGGGAGCTCCTATTTCTGTGCGGTTTGGCCCTTCGGGCCTGCTGCAAAACGAACATAACCTAAACCTATCTTCCTTTTTCGACCTAATTATAAGTGGAAAAAATTGCAATCGAGAGAAATTCGGATAGGAAAATATGCGATTGGGAAAAAATAGGAATGGAAATTCTACAACCAATAAAATTTGATTTTCGGAAATTATGGGCAACGCTCGTTCTATCGCATGCTACCCCTAGACTAAGATGTTGGCCCGGACGCGATGCCATTATTTATTTAATTTTATAGCATTGTCACGGTTATGCCATGTACAATAATGTTGCACATCATCGTTCCCTCGATTAAGTACTTTGCAGAAAATTCAAGAAAACGTCAGGAAGGTGCGGCGGGTGCGAGCCAGCGCCAACGTCGTCTTGGCGATGATTGCGGACAGACTCGACTGTCCATATATCATGCACTGCTGCGACAGGCATGTTAGGACTGATGTGGGATAGTGTGTGATGTTGTAATGTAAATGTACGCATATTTAGTGCATTTACATTGCAACATCGTTACAAATAATTGTTTTTATTTTTATTTTATTTTTATTTTTATTTTATTTTTATTAATGTTTTTTGCGAATAATGTACCTAATATAATATGAGCCTTTAATTGCTTATTTGAATTTGAATTTAACCTAAGTATTTCGGTCTATCAGCTTAAATATAAAAGGACAAACTGACTGGTCGATCAGCGCACAGCCGACACCGCTGGACCAAGGGAATTAAAATTTGGAGGGAATATTCCATGGATATCCTTGGAAAAGGGATTTTTGGAAATTTATCCTAAGCCTTAGATAATGAATTTCCAAAAATCCTTAGAGTCTAACCCCCTTACTAATAAACGTTGAGTAACGGTGGTATAGCTATACAATGTTTTGTCCTTATCTGTCATTATGACATTTGGATTTGACAGATAAGGACAAAACATTGTGTAGCTATACCACCGTTACTCAACGTTTATTATATTAGTAACGGGGTAAGGGTTTAAAATAGCGGGAAACTAACTGGACGCATACGAAGTGGCGGGCGTCCCAGTACCCTATTTAGTTTAATCAAAATATTTGTTCTTACTGAGTCATTGATGTTTCTACGTATTTAAGTACATATTTCTCTATAGAAGCATATATATCGTTGTCAGTACCCTACAAGCCTAGGGCTTACTCTGCGACTAGGTCAATGGTGTGACATTTTCTGATATTTATTTATTTACTACCTACACCTGTATATCGTTGTCTAGTACCTAAAGTACACGCCGAGAGTAACATTGGGACTAGGTCAATTTGTGTAGTTGATCCCTGATATTCAAATTTATAATTTATAATTAATTTATGTACTACTTAATAGGCAGAGGGTTTTAACATATTAAAGTTGATTTGTTATGACATAGTAATCCCCTTACTAATAAACGTTGAGTAACGGTGGTATAGCTATACAATGTTTTGTCCTGATCTGTCAAATTTAAATGTCACAATGACAGATAAGGACAAAACATTGTATAGCTATACCACCGTTACTCAACATTTATAAGTAAGGGGGTAAGTATGGAATTGATGCGCTAAATAGTAAGATGATAGTAATTCACCTACAGTAAAATCATGGCGAAGCGTCTGCAACAATAATGTGTGTTGACAGTAAGTAATCTACTCAATAGTAATCATTACTTCACTACAAAGCGGTTCTATTAAGTTGTTGGCTCGGTATGTCCAAGTTAGAATTGGTAACATCATTGTTAATGTTAAAAGACTTTCAAAGTGAGTATTTGCGGTTATCGCTTTAAATTTAAACATTTTAAACCGCAACGCCTGTCGTATTCCGTCCATTGTCACCCGACTGCGAAGCCATAACGAGGGTAACGTGTTTACTACCTACTCTAAAACATGCACTTTACTTTCCGGAATCTATCCTTAACTAAAACCTCTAAAACCGACTCACGCTTTCACACATTTTAGCTGTACTTCACCTTAATACTCGATTACGACACCGAAAGTCAAATTCAAAGTTCGTAAAAGGTTTTTTTTGTAATAAATGGCACGGGGGCGCTGCTGTTTCAATAACCATACACATTTTCTCGATGACGACGATACTGTAACGATACTTTGATATGATGGTTTGGTTGATGGCAAGAGTTTGTGCTCGAGGCGATGACTATAGTTTTTTATGTAACTGATACATAAAGAGGGTCCTTAAAATACGAGTGTGGTTTTATGAAACGAGCCGTAGGCGAGTCTACGGATTCTGAACGCATTATAGAGGACTTATGATATGAGTGTAGATAAAAGTACCTACTTAAAACACGTTCTTCAGGGCAAGACAGTTTTTTAAGCACTTTAACAATATTATGAACTTCAACTATACTGTACCTACTATGCTACTAAGTCGCACGCTTGCGAAAAATATTTTAATGTACCTACCTACCTATTAGTTGTACTTGATATCTTCCTAACAGACTCACAAAAGTCATAAATCACATCGGTGAGAAAATTTAATGTTGTCAATGTTAATTCAAATCGTTTACAATAATAACCCACAGTTCATTACACGAAACAATACTGACATCGGACAACGATGACTCAGTGATAATTATTGATTCGATTGCGTTCTAGCAATCATTTTCTTTAGCCGTGAGCCGCCATGTTTAATCCTATTCCTTAGTCAGAAGGTGGCCTCGGGTGCATGCATATGCTAGTCATAATTATACATAATTAGGAAAAAAACCGGGTAAAATATTAGCAAAAACAAGTGGCGATGTTGGTACCGTCACCAAGTCAGATTTAACTCGTCTCGTCTCGTCTTTTAAGACGTCCACTGGACATCATGGTCTCTCCCAAGAATCGCCATAATGACTGGTCTTGCATTCTCTGCGTCTATCAGACTCCCTTAACCTTCGTCCTTCTCATCACTCTTATGTCAGCTGAAAGACGTCAACTACCTAGACTTCCCCAAAATGTAGCCACAATGCACGGCCTCTACTTAACAGGCGTGATTAATTTACACCGAATAAACGTGTCGACTCAGTATGCCGTTGAATAAATTCAAGTCTCACATCAATAAATATTTTTAAATAAAATTGGCCCCATTGAAATAGACCTGAGTAATACGAGTATCGTTATTCGCTCAGCGTAAAAATAAAAACAATGTGCACTTACTTATGAAATAGCATTACGGTAATGGGTTGCAAGCGAAAACAACATTAACCGAGGTTTTATAGGTACAATTTGTAAGTTCGTGATGTAAACCCTCGCCACAAAGTTATTCGACCTAATCAGTGAGTTGCAACGCCGCGCCGCGGGTTCCACGTAGACCGTGCTAAATCGTCGCACTAGACATTTTTGCATTCGTTCCACATTCAAAAACATTCCATTTGTAACGGTTATTTTGTTTTGGCGGAACATTTTTCCCTCTTTATGTGACACAAGCGACATTTAGTTTTCCCGTGATTAAGTATTAAGTATCCCAACTAATTAAATTTTAAAATTCCTTTCCTTTAGAGATTCTCTAAGTACTACAAATTAATTATTATAAGTGGTTTATATTAGTTCCGTACCAGTAAATTTATTGACAGTCAGATATTTTGTCAATATTAAATCTATTGTAAGCAGTGAAATGCGTCAAGGCTCGCTAGCTCGACACAATACCGAGCCAACTATTTCTTGGTGCTCTGTTTTAGTTGTCAATTGTTTTCTTTTGCTACTTTTTATAAGCACCGACTTCGCATTTCTTTTTCTTATTTTATTCCGTGACTTAATTATGGATACAGTATAAGTAAAGTCGTTTATTTAGGCATCAGAATATTATGTTGCTTGGAACTTAGGTACGATTTGCTCGAGTAGGTACCTATCTCTATCTAACTTTGTTGCGTGAGTGGAGATGGCTTGATTATGAGGAGTAGGTACGTATGCTTTAGATAGGTATAATATGCTAGTCAATAACATGTTTCTACTCGCAAAAGCGACGATCCTTATTCTTTATAAAGACGCTGGCTTTCAATTTACCTTCCCACTTCAAACTGACAAATTAAATGTTGGCCTAGCGTTGACCTGTTAATTAGAATTGACCAAAACGGTAAACAGGATTTACACAGAGCAAACTAACACCTAGCACCTAAGTTAATGGTATGTGCCTACGCCCCCGTAGAGCGTAGAGCGATTGAGAGACATCTCTCAACGCTCCGACTTGAATCCATTTAATATCAGTAAATTATATATTCGATAGCGTTTGACTCGAGCGAAAACTCACGCAGTGATGCACTCTTAAGTTGTAGTGATAGTCGCCAGTAACACAACAAGCAACTACCGCAAAGTAGCAGTGTTCAAACCGTTATTTTTTAGTGTACCCTTTACACGTTTAAAGGGAAAGGAGCGGTTAAATAAAAAGCATAGAAATCTCCAGGGTTGTTGACATATTTGCAGTGATAAGATTGTAAACTTTCATTCAATTGTCAAAACATCTTAAAGGAAGGTAAGCAAAGCTATTTTTTGACAATCTTACCAGTAAAAAACTTTTGGAGGCCTACTCAAGATGCATAACGCTCAATTAGCAATTTTCTAAAATAGACAAAGTGGGATTGACATTTTAGCTGATGACAGATCACGTCGACCGCTTATGTCAACTCCGTACTATCACGAACGTTAATTTGTGACCCATTTCAAGAAAAATATGCTTGAAGTCGTCAATGTCATTAGAGATGTCAAGTCATTAGTAACTTTTAAGAAACTCAACCTTATTGTTGTAGAATGTCAGATTGACTTTGGACCTAAGGTGGGTACCAAATTAAAGTTCGCGACTGTACATTTCGAGTCGATAGAAAACAGAAACGTTAGCCAAGATGCCATGCTTACTGATAAGATAGCTACTAATAAAATCAAATAGTTTAATATCGAAAATACATGTTTACAATGAACTCTGTTCTCGTAAAAAATAGTGATATTCATTCCAAGAATAACTATCCGAAGTTTCGGTTTTTTATTACTCAGTTTTTCGTGCGCAATTATAATGTTTTGTTAGTCTATGATTATGCCCATCGCTTTTTGTTAACTGTCAATTACTTTTAATTTGCTTATTTTACAATGCTTATAACAGGTTTACGGAATAAAGAACGATATTGATGAAACACGTTATTTCAAATTTAGAATTGTAGCTTTAAAAACAAACCGCGTTTAGTCTATGGTCACTAGGCTTAGCGCACACAATTCCTTGTCGATTTTCGTTCGCCATGAAACACTCGCAGCGTGCTCTTAGTATTAGATATAAGTTTGCCTTTACTTTACTAACCGCTCCGGGGATCCCTGCTGAGATAAAGAGGGCCAGGGTGTCAGGCCACGGGAGGAGCTTGTACTGCTCCCACCACCGCTTCACGATGAGACTGACGTAAAACCCCAGCACGAACGACATCGGTATAGACTCGCTTTGCGCGCCGAAGTACTGTCGGACTTTCTCGAACACTCTGCGGACAAAAATAGTAGTTTAAAAAATATAGTTCTTCGTCGAAAGTGATAGACACTTATAAGAGTAGGTTAATGTAGAAATGCTGTCGTTTTGAAAGGTTTTTAAAAAAATAAGTCCATGCACTTAAACGTTAACAGAGATTAGCCAAGACATTGTTCGCACCTGTCTCTGATTCACAGACGAAAATCCAGCCCGTTTTCTTTTACTTTCTTCATTAAAATAGACCAAGCCTTTAAATTGTACATGGACAGCATGAGGCGATAAGGCGGCAGCGCCTATTTTTTTTTTTCAAATAATTCCTTGTTACGGTGAAAGCTGTTTCCTAATTATTAATTTTTTAAGGGATTTGATATAGGAATTAAATAACTTTCATTTATCAACCTACATGTAAGAGCTCAATCTGCAAATTTCAAAACATTTCTTTTTTAATTTTTCGTAACATACTATTTGATTTGAAAAAATTACAAAAAATTACTGTTCCCTCCCTCTTATCTCCGAAGTGTATGAACCAAAAATTCTCAAAAATTACTGATTTAAAGATAATTATTTATACTTAACGCGAAAAATAAAATGAAGTTGTCAAATTTTAGTTTTGGAAAAATAAACTTAAACAAAATTGCCAAAATTGGTATTTATTTTTGCGTTTTCCAACCATGTTATCTTAAATACGGAACCCTCGGTGCGCGAGTCCGACTCGCACTTGGCCGGTTTTTTTAATTATGTATGAAAGACTAATATTTCATAACGTTCGGGTAGTTGAAGTCTTTTGTATAAGAACCTAAAGATCAAATCAATGTCAAAATTTGAAATTCAATAAAGTCGTCGGAAAATCATTAATTCATGTTTTTTTATTTAATTATATTCCAATTAGTGGATAATTAAATATCTCGATTGATGATAATTCTTACAAATCGTGCTAGACAAAGACTGCAGCGTAATCCTATCGGGCAGGGGTCAAGTAATCTAAGGCTCTATTCTACTCGGCACAACATATTGTCAACGTCATGATAACTCTTTATTACTTGACAGCAATGGCGGCCGAGTTATGAACAATATGACAACATGTCAAAAGCAATATGGACGGTTTTAATGAGTAGAATAAAGCCCAGGGTCATTGATAATAGATACAGTCTGTACCTAAGCACGAAGATGCACTTTGTACTTCTCTCTCACTCGCTATTAATAAGAGCGTATGAGAGCGAATGAGAGAAAAGTACAAACCCGAAGCACTTTCTAAGAGCTATCTCACTTTACAGTCAACAGCATAAATAAGTGATCATTTATGTACCTTGTCACTTTAACGTCGTGTTTGAAATCTTATACAAAATTGTGAAACGATTGAAATCGACAAGGTACATAAATGATCACTCATTTATGCTGTTGACTGTACATATTTAACCGTCAGCCAGTTAAAAAAACATTTTGCTCCATTCCATAGCTCAATGGCAATGGTACAAGTATGACTATCGATATTATTCGAGGCTAGATCACTACATGATACTTAAATCGATGGTCAGCAAGCATGTAACGTATATGTGCTCATAATTATGAGTTAAATATGGAAATATATCATAAATAATATAAGAATAACAAGGCCTAATGTTGCCGGTAATACCTAGTTGATTTTAATCATTATAATCGCAATCCATACTTCCTAACGGTACACTTACACGGGAAATTTTTTGAGCAATAATTGCCCGTCATTATAAGTGTCTTACCCTTATTTGGTGTAATAGAATAGAATTAAAAAAAGTGTAAGTGCACCTTTAGTTTCAGCGTGGCAATTTCAAGCACAATTTGCAAAGAAACTACTTATTGTTCCTCCTCTGTCGAGTGTCGTGACTCGTTTCGACAGCGCGTTTCGATAATTTGTTGCATGCTCAATAGGTACATGATTTTCCTCAAAGGAAAACGTTAATATTGCAGTAAGTTACTTTATGCCCTCTGCCATAGCCTGCGTCCACATTGTTGCATTTTTAACCGACTTCAAAAAAGAGGAGGTTCTATGTTCTACTGAATGTTTTTATGTATGTCCACCGATATCTCTGTCAATTGTGGACGGATTAAAAAAAAAGATTTTTCGGTTTGATAGAGTATACTTCCGAGGTGGTTCCATTGTCACAAAATCTTAATCTGATGACAGGATTCATGAGGAATTGAGGGAACTCCTCAAATATTATAGGCATACATATAGCGATTTTAGTATTTTTAGTAAAAAGTCAAGCATTTGCATTCAGAAAGTATCATTTGGTGAACTGATGATGAAAACCACAGATGACCACCGGAACTCCTCAACGGTACCTATTTCAAGGGTGGCGATAAGATATCTTGATTATGATAGTTGAGCGACTATAACGAAGAACATTTAATTGTTTAAATATGTCTATGCTTTGACGTTCCCGCGGTGTTGCTTGCGGCGAGCTTGAAATGTCTTGAAGTTTCATATCAACTAAGAAGTGTGAAAACATAATACCTTATTATGATCACTAAAAAGTATAAAATAAAATAAAAAACCGCCTTCAAAAACGCAAAAAATAACTTAATAAAGTCGGCGACTCAATATTTAAAACCAAAAGCCGACTTGTTGGACTGACCTCTATTACCTGCCATTTTAAAAGAAGTTATTTTTTGTGTTTTTGACGGCGGTTTTTTGTTTTTTAATGGTGTACGTACATTGTCTCGGAGGCAGTGTATCTGATTGATTGATTAATTGATCTTTATTCGGATAAATGGGATACACGTTGGTGTTGTGATCGGTAGTAAGTAGGTCCGAGTATAGTCCACGAAATGAGTCTTTTATTCAAGTATAAGTCAAAACGACGTAACCAATCAACTTCTAAGAAACTTTTTACGGTAAGACTTATTGCATCACTTTGACATAGTCTCATAGTGCTCCTCGAATTTTTATGGTTGATTGTTTGTTACGATTCGGTACCTTATACGTCACGTCACGTTCTATCTAAGTAGTTTTTTAGATTTATTACTTATTACTTATTCAAGGTTCTGATAGTTATAAATACATGTATAAAAATATTTTGCAAATATTACAATCCATCCTAAGGTCATCGGACTGTTTTACGATACGCCCGAGATTTATCAAGATTTTACAAATAAATACACGGTCTTAGGCGCTTAACATCTGCTTTATGTGTATTTTATTTTTGTTTTTACTGTCCTCCTCTACGCCGTGTCATTTTTATTCAGAGACCCCAGGTAAAACGCATAACGCAAACGAAAACGATAAAATGCAATAATTATTTGCGGTAAATTAAGGCATATTAAGGATCGAACAACTACTATCAAGAAAAAAAATTAAGCGTCAATGAACAAACTCCAAATTATTAAGAAGTACCGTTAACTTTTCATGAATCCCATGACCAGATTTTAACGAAATTTAAATGGGACCACCCCTGAGACAACGATGATAAACGTTTCCTTAAAATCGGTTGATAATTGGTAGAGAAATCGAGTAACAAGGTACTAAAAATCAGGCGAATTGAGAACCTCCTTCTTTTTGTTTTAAAAGTCTGTTGGAGATACGTCTCCATAGTAGTCTCCCTGAGTTAATTGCACTGTTTTTACTGGATTATTTTAAGTCTAAAACCGTTATTTTCTCTGTAGGTGACGGGGTAATATAGTCTACCCGCAAACGGGTAAAAAGTACAGAAATGGCATACGGTTTCTGATGTATGTTTATGTGTAAAGAACTGTAAATATGTCTTAACAGCAGAACTTTAGATTTTCTATATTTCATTCAATTACTTTTGCTTTAAACGCTACATTAAAGATGCTTTTCCACCAGTGAGGCGAAACGAGAATCGAAATTTGTATTGAAAAATTTCAATTCTCTCACTTATTTCAATTGAAATTTGCATTTAAAATTTTGAATTCTCTACTCGCGCACCTTTGGTGGGAATGTTTTTTTCACGCCGTCTCGATTCGACTCGCCTCGCCGCGCCTGTGGAAAAGCAGCTTAACAGTAATGGGGACACAACCCGACGACGGGACGTGATACATTTATGATAATATCTTCAATATTACCCTTTTGATCTGTCTTTTGCGACAGGGCTCTACTGTATTTTGAAAACTTAACTTTGATTCCAGGCTTCATTCTACAATCTATAGAATATAACTATTAAGCAATTCCTTAATATAACTGCGTGTGTAACTTAAAGTGGTACCCCTGGCTAACTTAAAGTAGACACTGTTACATTCGAGACGCGAGTCAGCAATGAGCGACGCAAAACCTCTTATTTACATACATACATACATAAACTCACGCCTTCATTCCCAGAGTGGGGTAGGCAGAGCCACAGACTCACCAACAACTCCAAAAACTTGTTGATAATTCTGTGACCACATTTTGCACAACCAGGCTAAGATGTTATCCAGTGTATTAGTGACAGGTTGCAAACCCATCGCCTAACAGCACTACACAGCCTTTAGTCCCTTAGTCGTCTCTTACGACATCCACGGGAAGACATGGAGTGGCACATTCTAAACCCGGCACCACGCGAGCAACTCTTCACCTCTTATTTGTTTTAGTTAAATTTGTCGCAGTTCGACTGCAACGTGTTTCCACTAAAATGTTGAAGCGTTTCGCTAAGATATTCTTGAGCTGATACTTATACGTGGTTTTGAGAGATGAATGTTACATATTTAGATTGATTGATAGATATATTTGAGAACGATTTTCAATGACATTTTCGCCCAAACACGTGCAATCTTAAATTTATTAAATCTAAGATGTTTTCTAAGATTGCAGCCCATAGCTAAACCAAGGCCATTTCTTCACTTTCTAAAGAAGGATGTAAAAGGAGAATCTCTTTATTGTCCCCGATATTCAATTCGCGGATAGATCTGATTAGCTCGTTTGCTAGTTGTTAAAATGTTGGCTAACATAATTATATTGACGACATTATTAAAAGATGCAGTCGTATTTTTGAAGCTTGTTTTGAAATGGAACCTTAACCTATATTAAAGTCTAAATTGAAACGTCAATTGTACTAGTTTTAGTGGGGTCAAGGTCATCTAATCTACATATACAAATACAAATCAAGACAAAAAATACCGTAAAACGATTCAATCTGAGTCACCAAAACTGGTGCTCGTAAACAAACCGATAATGACCTGAATAACTGGTATTACAGGAATCATGGAAAGACGTTTAAATTAATAAAATATGTAGGTAACTACTAGTTATTAAACTTATGCCCTTGACTTCGTTTATTATTTTACGAAAAGCCAAATGGCTGGCAACAGAAAAGAGTTGCAATTTGTAGATCAGTGAAACAGCTCTGTTCATCAGTGGGGGTGGGGGTGGAGTATAGTCATAAAAAAAAAACATATTTTCTATTACTAATTGGCTTTCATTCATCACATTGGATATAAGGGTTTACGAGTAATTTGACGTATATTTTTTATAATGCATTCTCTCGTTTTTTACCAGTAAAGTCCCAAACTTGGTGTGTTAAAAAACTTTTCTTTAGTAAAATCATGTTCTCTTCTGAAGGTTGGGGACTATTCTCTAAGTTGTAGTAAGACTTGACTTGGGACAAACAAAATTCCAGTTTGCGTCTGACGTCGATCGTCAAATCCAACTTGGCTGGGCAGCGTCTTTTTTTAAATCAATAATGGGTTTGCGTTTGACATCAGTCTCACCTAATGTTACGTGACGACGAGGTCGAAGGTGGTACAAGCTTACCCAGAAATGCCTATTCACTGTCGCCTTGAAAACACAAGGTTATATAATTCCGGCAAATACAGACGCAGGGAGAGTGTTCCACTCCTTGGCAGTACGAATAAGAAACGACGCAGCAAACCGCTGCATGCGAACCGTTGGGTATTCTACTACATGTGGATGGAAGCCCTCCCGGCGTCTAGAAGACCGATGTGATGTGAAAGTGGAGGGTGGGATGAGGTCATGTAATTCCTGGTTACACTCTTCATAATACACCATGTAAAATACCGAGAGACAAGCGACTGCGCCGATGCTCCAAACTCTGAAGCGTGGTATTGGCGAGTGAGGCGTCACCGATGAGTCTCCTAGCTCGCCGGTCCACCGAGTTCAATGTGTCTAGCTGATATTTGGCAGAGCCATCTCACAGGTGGCAGCAGTAGGTACTCCATACAAGAATGAACTTCGTTCTGGTAAGTTAGTAAGCTACGCAACGTTTTACTAGTCCCAGGTACCTCAGTGTTGAAGAAGAAAGAAAAGAATAACGAAAAAAGGAGTTTCTCGTAGAGATCGGATCAGAAATGAGGAGATCCGCAGAACAACTTAAGTTACCGACATAACTCTATAGTTGCAAACCTTAAGCAGCAGTGAGCAGGGTACCTCAGATCTACAGTCGTTGGGGTGAAAAGCTTATAATGTGTCGTCCATGTAAGCAGGGGGAATGACGACCAGATAATGACTGCACGAAACAGCTGGATGCGTGAAGTACAGGACCGATCACGGTGGAGATGTTTCGGGAAGGCTTTTGTCCAGCAGTAGACATGATTCGGCTGACATGATGATGATGATGACGATAGCCACCTCCTGACTACATCATCAGATCAGCTCCTAGATGCTATAATTTTGTACTGTTATCGGGTTCAATTGACTACAGTAGCAAGCTTGCCCACTAACATACACACTAACATGTAAAGATAATAAAAAAACTAAAAACAATAGTTATTATTGTTATAAGTTATATTATATCGATGCCTATTTGTACCTCAGACAAGAACTTTTTCCTTCTACCGAGTATTTAACGTTTAACGCAACGTCATTGAGAAAAAAATGTGTATGACGATTGGAATGAGCGCCCCGTGTTCGGATTTAGTCACGTTAACACTGATTATGACTTTCGTATAGTCATCGAGTGGGTAATGAAGGTAAAGTATAATAATGTATGGAAACGTAAGTGTTTTAAGGAATCGTGATATGGATTGATTCAAAACACGTTTTCTAATAGTAAAGGTGATTCGAAAACGTGATGTACCTATGATTGAAATGTTCGTGCTGGTATAAGCTTACTACGCAGTAGGTATACTAAACCGCCGAGCACACATCATAACAACAAAATAACCAGTTTCTCAGGTATTTGAATAACAAACCTAATTAGTGTAATTGCGATTTAAATATTTTTAATTAACCTTCACTTATTATTTTTATTGAATGGCCCGTTATTTTAATGAAAGGAAGTGGTTTACGAGTGTCGTTAAGTATTTTTTTAACGTGGGTAATTATAACCTAGCTTAATGTTCAACATACAAGTAGGAAGTATCTATCTAACAATGTATTCGGGACATTTTAAATACGAGATAAAATGGGAACCGAATGTTTCAACTAGAGATGGCCAAGATAGGTTAATCAATACTCAAATAATAGTCTTTATTTATTGAAGGAGTAATTATACTCGTACGCTTATATAGTTGATAGTGTAGTGACAGTGACCCTGCCTTCGTAGTTAGTTGTCCGGGTTCGGTTTCCGTTCCCATTCTGACTCCTGGATGTTTTCTAGGTGAGTACGTATTTCTATTTAAGACTGTTGAGTAGGTACAGTCGAGGTTAATAGGTTAATCCAACTGAAGTCGGCTTTTGGTTGAAAATATTGTGAGTCGCTGACTTCAGTTGGACTAACCTAACCTAACCTATGTATCATATTAAAAGAAGTTATTCTTTGCGTTTTTAAAGGCGGCTTTTTGTTTTTTTAAACATTTATTTTAAACATTTTTTATTTTTAACAGATACGTCTGTACGTAATTGCCAGGGGAGATGTAGTTTCGAATCCTGCCTAAGACCGACGAATTTTTTTCGCTTTAATACATTTATTTTACTTTACACTTTTTAGTGATCATAAGAAGCTTATTTAGTCCCACTTCTTAGTTGATTCGAAACTTTAAGACATTCCAATCTCGCCGCAAGCAAGGCCGCGGGAAATTCATAGTCATATTTAAACAATTAAATGTTCTTTGTTGTAGTCACTCAACTATCTTAATCGAGATATCTTATCGCCACCCTTGAAATAGGTACCGTTGAGGAGTTCCGGTAGCAATCTGTGGTCTCCATCATTAGTTCCACTTCACCAAATGATACTTTCTGAATGCAAATGCTAGACTTGATATGATACTTGTTAGTAAAAATACCAAAATCGCTATATGTTTGCCAACAATATTTGAGGAGTTCCCTCAATTCCTCACTGTTCCCCTTATCAGATTTAGATTTGGTGACAATGGGACTGCCACCTCGGAAGTATACTCATATATACATACATACATTAAATGACGCCTGTTTCTTAGAGGGGTAGGCAGAGACCACTTCTTCCCACCTGCTACGATTTTCACAAATCTCTTTCGCTTCTTCCACATTCATACATCGAGTCATGCATGCACGTCGGTTTCGGGTACTTAAGATTCGGCCCTTTTCCAGTATTTCTCCGATTTGATTCGAAAAAGTACGCCTAGGGGGCGGCCCTTTCCGACCCTCTCACTCACTTTCGCTATGTATATCTCTTTCGTCAATCTTCTTTCACCCATCCTTTCCAAATGAACGAACCATCGAAGCATGCCCTTTTCAATCTTAGTCACTACATCTTCATTTAGTTCACATTTCTCTCTGAATCAATCATTTAGTTCACATTTCTCTCTGAAACAATCATTTAGTTCACATTTCTCTTTTCATTCCTTACTCTATTCTCTAACAAACCAAAAAAGAATTTTTGAAATCGGTGCACAATAGACGGAGAAAAAAAATACATACAGTGGAACGTATAACCTCCTCCTTTTTTGAAGTCACGTAACTTAACACGGTGACTCGTACGTTGCAGCTTAACCGTATGTTATACGGAATATGATTCCAAACGTTTATTAATTCCTCACCTATATGACACTCATATGAATATGATATGAAATGACGCATGCGCGGTTGGAAGCGTGTGAAAATTTAAACACTTTGTTTATTCTTACTACACCTACACATCCAATCCAAAATGTCCAAGGATCAAAAATATTCCTACATTATTTGATATTTTGTAATGTATCGTAACGCAGTACATTGCAAAATATCAAAATAATTATTGTGATTTTTTTCCTCCATAATTATTGAGATCCAGGACCTTTAGTCAACTGTGCCTATTGGCTGTATTATAACTAAACGGACAAGTTTATATTTAGCAACACCTTCGCGCGGAAAATAGTTTCTCACATAAGTATATTAGCTTCTGACGACGACTTCGTCCGCGTGGACGGGAACATTTTATCCCACGGGACGGGAATAGCATTTTTTGAGGATAAAATGTAGCCTATGTGTATTTAAAAGGAATAAAGGTATCTTCGTTTTAAATTTCCTTCAAATCCTTATAGCCGTTTCTCCGTCAAGAAGTAATAAATATACTAACTAACACTCACAAACGTTCACTTTTTAATAGTCTAAATACAGGGTGACTGCGGGATCGTGATTCTAACTTAATTTTCCATAACTTAGTAGGTATTACAACAACTTTGTAACAATCAAAGTTAAGCATTTCATTAAAATAATAAATATTATGTTTCTCTAAATAATACTAAAATTATGTTCACCTAACATTTTCAAAGTAAAACTAATTTGAAAATCAACCGATCGGGCCGAGATTCTACTTGGGCGGTCACTAACCTTATCGTCTTTGACCTGTTATCGTATTGTCAACGTTTTGACAGCTCTTATACTTACTTGACAGTAATGGCGGCCGAATTAAAAACAATGCCATAACTGTTATCTTATTGTTTTTAACTCGGCCGCCATTACTGTCAAGTAAATAAGAGCTATCAAAACGTTGACAATACGATAACAGGTCAAAGACGATATAGTTTTTACGGAACGAAATTAAGTAGGTACCTATGTATTTATGTAAGGTAGCCAAACTGGCCATGATCCTGAATAAAAAGATTTTATTTAGTGTTTATTTAAATAAATGAAAGAATGTTTTAACGTTTTCAATGTTTACCCTATGTTCCAAATGGTGTAGCGAGTTTTAGTTTACTTTGTTGCTAAACGACCGCGCAGTCGCCTTGTGTATATATACACATATATATACGTATATATCAAGATGATGTGAGATGAGATGTTTAATGATCGTAAAATAATCATGACTAACGCTAGTAATTGTGTCGTATAAAGGTTTTTAAGGGTTTCCGTATTTGACAGTAGTTGTGGACTGTGGAGCCTGCGCAATGATTCAGAACAAAAACTCGTCATGGTGCTTACGCATTAAAATGTCAGTTGTAAGGCGGAAGAAATTTAGCCGTTTATTGTTTTGAAAATGGAACGATTACAATAGCATGTGGGGGAGACGGAACGAATCAGCTGATCGTGCCTTCGATACAGTGGCGTGACTGTAATGGCAAGAACCTTAAGCCCAAGGTATACTTCAATTAAGAGAAAACAAGCCTTTTTCAGACCATCATAAAGTTCAAGACAGAATGGAAAGGCCGTGATTGCATTAATACTGTAGCCATTTCGTCAGATTACTACTACCTATACAGCATAAAACAGTTAAATATGGATAGTGACATGGACGGTGTAAATCTTAAGTAGTAGGTAAGCACATGGAAAATTATCAACGTGACAATTTGTTGCAATAATGGACTGCTCGGGTACAAAACGCAATCGAAAAGTCAAAATATAAAAGAATATTTCAAGTTTTAATAATCATCACTGCCTGTATATTTTTAACTGTTTTAATAGCAGTGGCGGGAAAAATGTTTATCCCATAATAGTACGTTGCACATCCGATCTTTTTTCCCACCACTGATATTGTATACAATGATATTATGAGTAAAAACCGGCCAAGAGCATGTCGGACCATGCTCAGTGTAGGGTTCCGAAGCAGTTACTACAAACAAATTAGACATCGCGACAAACTTAACTTTGCCGTTGGAAAACTGTTATCCCCGTAGATCGACATAGTTTGCCGTCAGTTCACCAACACCGCAAATAAGTTTTCGGTACCTACGTATAAACATTTAAACCGTTTGTAACATAAGAATCAATGAAGTCTAGTTAGTCGTGATAGTTTTCCTATTAAATTCATTATATGTGATTTCATTCAAGATATTTTTCAGATTTTTAGTATTTGTAGTTTTAGCTGTAGGGGGGAGGGGGGGGACACTTGACTCTAACAAAAATCTTAATCTATATATATAAAAGGCAATGTCCCGGGTGACATATCAACGCCCAGCCCAAACCGATAAAGATAAAAAGTTGGAATTTTGAGGGATAGTTGTTTTTGTAATGGAGGCGTCGTTTAAGAAGGGATTTTTCGAAATTCAACCCCTAAAGGTATGAAAGGGGGTTGCAAAGTTTGTATGCGAAAAAACATTTTTATGGTCCAATTTACTTGAAACTTGGTAGAAATGCTCTTCAATGCAAATAATGAGACACGTATTTCAGCGATTACTAAAATTCAACCCCTAAAGGGATGAAAGGGAGTTGCAAAGTTTGTATGGGAAATCGTACTTTTATGGTCAAATTTACTTGAAACTTGGTAGAAAAGCTCTTCAATGCAAAAAATGAGACACGTATTTCAGCGATTACTAAAATTCATCCCCTTGGCTGATGAAAGGGGGTATCAAAGTTTGTATAGATCAAATATTTTTATGATCAAATTTACTTGAAACTTGGTAGGAATACTCTTCAATGCAAATAATGAGACACGTATTTCAGAGATTGCTAAAATTCAACCCCTAGAGAGATGAAAGGGGGTTGCAAAGTTTGTATGGGGAAAAAATACTTTTATGGTCAAATTTACTTACTTTTCTTTTTCAATGCAAATAATGAGACATATATTTCAGTGATTACTAAAATTCAACCCTTAGAGGGATAAAAGGGGGTTGCAAAGTGTGTATAGATAAAATATTTTTATGATCAAATTTACTTGAAACTTAGAAGAGGTACTCTTCAATGCCAATAATGAAACATGTATTTCATCGATTACTAAAATTCAACCCCTGGAGGGATAAAAGGGGGTTGCAAAGTTAGTTGAGGAATAAATATTTGGTATGCTCAAATTAACTTGGAACTTGATAGAAATACTCTTCAATGCAAATAATGAGTTACGATTTCAGCGATTACTAAAAGTCACCCCCCAGAGGGATAAAAGGGGGTTGCAAAGTTTGTATGGGGAAAAAATACTTTTATGGTCAAATTTACTTGAAACTTGGTAGAAATGCTCTTCAATGCCAATAATGAGACATATATTTCAGCGATTACTAAAATTCCACCCTTAGAGGGATAAAAGGGGGTTGCAAAGTGTGTATAGATAAAATATTTTTATGATCAAATTTACTCGAGACTTAGTAGAGGTACTCTTCAATGCAAATAATGAAACACGTATTTCATCGATTACTAAAATTCAACCCCTATGAAACTTGGTAGAAATGCTCGATTCAGGAAAAACTACCTCTGAAGAGGTAAAACGGGGGTAGAAAAATTTATGGTATATTTTTGAAGTGAAAAACGTGGAAAATGTTGTAACGGCTACTGTAGTTATTTCGGCGATTTTGGAAACACTTAGGGGTAAATTGACGGTAGAAGTTTGTAAAGGATTATGATAATGTTTGAAGGAAAAAATGTGGAAGTGTATATTTACGCTACTGTTTTTATAAAAAAAAAAAAGTTACTTTCGGCGATTTAGAAAAAACTATCCCATAGGTGGTTAAATGGGGAGTAGACGTTTGGTAGAAATTTGGTCATTTTTGAAGTGAGAAATGTGAAAATTGGTATTAATAAATGTTGTAATGTTTACCTTCCTACAAAAAACCTACCTACCTACAAATTAAAATTATGACTGAAGTTAGATACATGAAATGCCAATATCAACACCAATATAAATTAAATAATAACCATTTTTTAAAACAATCCCTGAACAGTGTGAAAAGAGGGTGAAAGTTTGAATAGGAGTTTTTTTTTAGCCAGGTACGTGAATTATAGCATCTAAAACATTGCAATCTTCAGTGTTTTTTAAACATCTGCACCTTAAAGAATAGTTAGTTAAGAGCAAATCCATTATCAATAAAAAATAACTAAAGGGAAAAACTTGAGATCTAAGACTACTGACTGTAAAGTATGTATCGAAATTATGTAATATTCAAATTACTATTACATGCAGAAAATATTCAGCTTCGGTGTTTTTCGAAAATCTTCTGCTAAGTGGGTTAATTGTTTGTATAGAAATATGGCAAATTTATCTAGAATCGTATTAAAAAAACGTAATGGTGAAAGAGAGGCAGTGAATATATTTTGTATGTCTATTTTGTTGTTTTAAAGGTTAGAGCCATGAAATTAAAGCTGTTTATGTGGACCGCTTACTTAAAATTCACGTACTAGACTTTTTTTTAAAAGCCTTTGAAGGTGATGTAAACTATAACTGTACTTTTAACAGAAGTTCAAGTCTCTCCGCAGACGAAGTCGCGGGCGGAAAGCTAGTATTTCATAAACGAATACTTTAATCGAAGAATTTATTGATGATACTCGTAATATAAGTATTATCCTACATTGGGCGCAAAAACATCTGACACGCTCTTAACCTCTAGTAATAAAGACGTGTCAGGTATTTTTACACCTAATGTTGGATAATATATTATTGACAAACAAAAAAAAAAACGTTTTTTTTTTCCAATTTTTATTTATCCCTTTGCGTTGCGTTGGCGTTAAAAGGCAAACCTGACTGACTTATATATCAACGCACAGCCGAAACTAATGTACCTAGAAACTTGAAATTTGGTACAGGGGTTTCTTTCATGATGTAAGTGAGCACTAAGAAAAGATTTTCCGAAAATCGACCCCCAACGGGAAGAAATGGGGGGAGTAGCGGGAAACTAATTCTACGCGTACGAAGTCGCGGGCGTTCTCTAGTCGAATATAAATATCAATGGTAATATGTTGATAACATTCATCTATCTCTTTCAATCTTTATTTATAAACATAAAAGTGAGTGTTGTTCATGAACAACCTAAACCACTGAAGCTAGAAGCTTGAAATAGCTTTAAGTATTTTGTGACGTAAACACCCACTGACGGGAGTTTTTTTTTATACTAGTTCCATAAACAAGTTCTACGCAGTCATCGGATGTCGCTGGCTATAGCTAGTTTATTGATAAACAGGATTCACTCGCGTAGCAACGACACTTATATACCATGGGAGATTTCGATTGTATTGCAACGGTCGTGGAGCAAAAAAAAAGTTTCGGACCACTACGTTGCTCATGGTTATATCAGTTAAAAAACCCCTAAGGGCTGATTTACATTAGTCCAGCAAAAGCATGCCAGTAGAAGTACATTGACGAGTTGGTTTTCATGTTTGAGGCGAGAGCTATTGTAACGGCGCAATGTACTTCTACTGGCATGCTTTTACTGGATCAATGTAAATCAGCCATAAAATAACAGCCCTACTAGCACATAGTGCGCTTGCCTTTCCCCGCACCACATTCCGCCCCCGCTTACTCCTGGATTTCTCGTCCCCACCTACATGACACCCGGGGACGCACGCGCACATACCATAGGGGTTTATAATTTATATTTACCTCTGTTGCGGTTCTGTCAGAGCGAACCTATATAGCAAATTGATGGTATAGTAAAGAAAGAGGTACGCGAGCAGCTCGCGCCAGACCAGCTTGTACACGCTGCCTCGCCATCTGAAACAATATTTAGAGGATGAATAAAGAGCCTAAGGGCCTGTTTCACAATCGACGAGTCAATTTATCTGCCATTTAAAGTTGGCTGTCTCCTTGTCTATTTTCAAGTGTAAGAGGGAGAAAGGGCTAAATTTATCTGTCAAATAAGCTTTACTTGTCGATTGTGAAATAGGCGGTAAGTATCAAAATAAAATAAATAAATATCAAGGGACAATGTCACACTAATTGACCCAGTCCCAAACTAAGTTCTAGTAGGCTTGTACTATGGGTATTAGACAACGATATAAATACATATATAGAGAAATATATACTTAAATACATATATAACCTCCATGACTCAGGAACAAATATTCGCGCTAATAACACAGATACTTATCTACCCTTACCGGGATTTGAACCCAGGAAATCTAGGGATCGTATCAGGTAAGTTTTCAAAATAACCCAACCGCATCGAGCAAAGATCACGTACAGGCTCGACGGTCCGTAGGACACTGCCGTGGCCGGCATGTGCCTAATATAGTATATCGCGCCGAGGTGTGATAAAGATAAAGAGACATTTATTCACAACAATACAAGATTACATTAGGTAGATACAAAAAGAACAAGACAGAGAAATTGTTGCAAAACGGTCCCAACTCAGCATTCGCTAGCCGTAAAGCCAGCACTGGTCTTCCGTTGGAACCGCTTGGTGAAGAGACGGAAAGTGACACACTTAACATAAAACATCATTGGGAGAAAAAGAAAAAAGAACAACATAGACAAAAAACAATCATTCGTTCGATAATATCTCGAACGAACATAAAAATCGCAATCAGTCAGTTATATAGACGATATATGATAGACGAGTCCATCATCACATCATGGACATCATATCTTATCCCTCGTAGCTCTAACTCTGAAAGCCTCGTCCCATTTACCTACTGCATAGTGCGCACTCTCAATTAAGTATTAAGCGGGTGGTAAGACCTTGTACGAGGTATCAAAATTTTATCTATATTTTTTAGGGTCGAGGACTATCTAACAGACAAAAATGTGTAGGCACGGTGATTGACGTATATAGACGACAATGATAAAAAAAAAAAGTCTATATTTTCGAGTGCCTATTTAGAGCTAGGGTGAATAGGCATCTTCTGGGTAAGCTCGCTTCTAGTAAATGCAAATAACCGATTATAACCGGGTTTAACCGGTTATTTTCTTACAAAAACGGTTCATAACCGGTTAAATTGCATTCGCTACTCGCTTCATCTACACTAATATTATAAAGAGGAAAGATTTGATTGTTTGTTTGCATTGAATAGGCTCTGAAACTACTGGACCGATTTGAAAAATTCTTTCATCATTAGAATCCTACATTATCCCTGATGAACATAGACTATGTTTTTTTTATCTGCGCGATCGGAGTCGCGGGCTACAGCTAGTCGACGGTAAAATCTTCGTCATCTAACTGCAAGAGTTAGTCAAGAGCTAACCCATTATCTATATATATAAAAGGCTAAACTGACTGACTGACATATCAACGCACAGCCGAAACTACTGTACCTAGAAACGTGAAATTTGGTACGTGGGTTCCTTTCATGATGTAAGTGAGCACTAAGAAAGGATTTTCCGAAAATCGACCCCCAACGGGAAGAAATGGGGGGGGGGGGTAGCGGGAAACTAATTCTACGTGTACGAAGTCGCGGGCGTCCTCTAGTCAATAATAAAATTAATGCAATCGGGTTTATGAAGAATGCTTTTTGTGATGAGGTACTTACAAAAATTTCAATGATTTTCGCCCGATACCTAAGTGTTTAAGTGAAAAGAAAGGTCGTGTATCTCTATATTACTCGTAATTCTATTGACTTAAGAATACCGGGAATAATTTGAAAGGTACCTGTTTTATGGTTGTCTCATGCGCTTCATCGTAGTTTCTAAATCATCTTCTTACGGAAATTCAACACTACAACAACAGAACTTTTGAGAAGACCGGCTATTATGTTGATTTACAGCTAAATAGTACTGAGTGTTGTGAGTCTGAGGGTTTATTGTCTAACGCAATCGCAATCACGATCGTTTTCATTTTGAAAATCGAAGGCTTGTCTTCATACAAAATGAAAACAATAGCTCCACTTTGAAGCTGGTTGCGACTGCGAGTGCGTTAGACAATAAGCCCTCTGGTTCCATTATGGCCACGTAACAGCACCCCAGAACAACTAATTATGCGTCTACTAACTCACATTACCAACTCTTATAAGTTATATCATTGGCATCACCGCTAGCACACAAAAACTACGCGCGCTGGCGTGTGACCGAGCCACAAACTTGTTTAGCGAACAAAAAACATATAATTGAGAAACGCATGTCTAATTTTTAATTTGGTTTTATTAAGGATATTTGTTTTTTATTCGGTTAACATTGCGTTCTATTCTAATGATGATGATCCCCGTCAAGTTACGTTGAATATTCGTGATAAGTAATAAATAAGTAAAGGCTGTTTGTGCTATTGAAATAATTTAAGTTCTTCGTTGAGTACAATTATCGTAAGAATACTTAAAAAAAGTCAGTTATACCGTAAAATCCGTGTAACATTCCTAACTTTTAAATAAAACTCCTTTAAACGTAGGTAACACTTTTTAAATAAACTTGTTCAAGCATATAATTATAGGGCATCCTTCCTGGGCTCTGCTCTACTCGGGCTAAATCTGATTGCTTTTGACATATTATCGTATTGTTAACGTTACAATAGCTCTTATTTACTTAACAGTACCTAATGGCGGCCGACTTAAAAACATTACGATAATATGCCAATAGCAATTAGGCTTGGCTCGAGTAGAATAGAGCCCTGGATCAAGCATAGACGATTTAAATGTATGTAGATATGTAATTTAGATTCTACGCATATCAAAAATGCAGAGGCGGAGAGCTCGTCCTAATGTACATTCAAATTCACATTCAAATTATTTATTGCTTCTAACATTACATTACAACAGGTGGAACTACAACTACAGGTATACATGTGATGTGACGCTCTGCAAGGGCACAGCAACATTCGAATTCTTCAGTTGCTGTAAGAGTGGTTTGAATTTAGTATATCAATAGCTGCGACAAGGTAATGGTTTTCGGAAACTAGAAGGTACTGATGTAGTGATAAATAAACGACATCGTATTTTGTCGAATAAATACGTATTTAAGTATCTTGTCTTTACAGTTACCTTTACTACACCTTGACAGGTTAACCGAGAAGCTACCGAGCTTGTATTCATTAAATCAGACTAGGTAGTAAAAAGTTATGTTATGTTATGATACCTAATATAATAAATGGCATCTAATAGGATTATGTCACATTTATATTCCTTATGCCATGTTTTATTTATGACTTATTGCACGGAATTCCAAACAAACTTTCTCATTAACAACATACTCGTAAACAGCTTCCTTCCTTTAAGAGAATGTTAGGTATAGAGAGAGGACTTTCCATTGCACGAATTCAGCTATTTTTAGAGACAAGTTATGAAGCGCCATTTCTATTAAATTATAGAAAATCGAAAAGTATTCGATATTTTTTTATGACTTGGAGTAGACAATCCAGCACGTAGGTCACTTGGTGGTAGGTGGGTTCTGAGATATTTGCAATGTTGTGATTGTTATGGCTTACAAGTCTAAGGGAAGTCGCCATCTGTGAAGTAGAGGCAGCGTTGGTGTCGCGATCGCGGCACGGTCGTGGCCGTGGTCTTTGTAAAAGCCTAAAAGCTCGAGGCGCGGCCTGGGCGTCAAATGCTTGGTTCATTCATCGAAAACGAAAGAGACGGAATGACAAAATGGCGGCGACGATGCGGCCGCGCCTCGACGTCGCCTCGATTCTGAGTGTGTGATCGACTTCCCTAAGGATGGAGATGGAATGCCTCTAAGATGGTCATTTCACCCAGAACAGTGCGAACATAGTTACTGGCCGCGTGGTTGATGGATTATAGTTAGATCGTGGTAGCCAGGAATAGAAAAAACAGTGGAAGTGGCATAAACTTCGATTAGTATCAGACCTGTTGTCGCCAACACTCAAACTATCATAAAAACAACACGCCACCATGGAAAATATTTTTGGTGCGGCTATCGTTTTTACACTCCGAAATAGCACAATAAGGCATGATTCTGGATTTATTTCCTATTTTAGAAATATCGAAATTAGCGATCGCGGCAAAAGTATGGTAGGTTATGCGGAATTCCGCATAACTATGCCACACGTTACACGCCCACTTGACACTTCTACTGTTTTTTCTGTTCTGTGGTAGCAGTCCGAGCACTTCCTACCCGCAAATTCGAAAACAGTCGCTGCGCATTAAGATTTTACGGTTGGTTAAATTGTTGGTGAAATCCGTAATAATTATACGTTAAAGCTGGGAACGGTTCATGATATTGATATGGTTAACTTCGGAAGTAGATACCTACCTAATTACTCACTTTTGGCTTTATCGCATTAACATAATTATTTGACAATCTTGTTGGACGTACACCGGGTCGTAAGACAATACTTTTACTATTGTACCAACCGACCCCATTAACATTCAGTGGAGGAGAAGGGAAAGGAGTGAACCGTACAAATTCCAAGTTCCTACCTCTATTTTTTGCTAACTAATTTTCGAGGTCAGTTGGTTTCATAAGATTTTTTATGCTTTAGTATTATAGTAATTAAACTATTACGTATTATTTATTTATGTTCAAGACTGCAATATTACGATGGCAATCTCAAGACTGCAATCTTACGATGGCGATCTCAAGACTGCAATATGACTATGGCAATCTCAAGACTGTGCAATCTTACGATGGCAATCCCAAGATTGCAAGTTAGTTTTCAAATTTATATCTGTTGGCTAAATATGCAAGCATTTAATAAAGTGTCACTTTACAAAAAACTAACAACCGCGAAACAAATTTGTCAAAACTTTGTTAAATATTCGTTTCTATTTTTGTTTTTCGTATTCAAAGTGAAAAGTAGAGTGTTTAACTCGAGACTAAAAACCCATAATGACACTCGAACTTCATCCACTATATATCTCGTGTCATAATGACTTACTTTAGTCCCTTGTTGAACAATCTACTATTATTGCATTTATACGAAGAAACGTTAAAAATACTTACTTTATTTTGTTGCATAATACTTATCTAACTTAGTTACAAGTACATAATTTTAAACTACTTGAAAGACGCGAAAGAGACAGTTATGTTTGCATTGGGGTTGGGGGTGTATTTTCGCGATTGCTTTGTCGATCTCTTTACTTACGGGTACATCTTATGGCTGACTGTCACCACGATAATATTGATACTTCTGTTCCTTATTAAGTTGGTGTATTTGTTTAAGTGTGTTCAATATTCAGGTATGTGTCATATATGCGTTTGTCACGCTTTCAATGGAATTTTGCATGGGGATAGCTTGAACCCTAGGGAAAGGATAGGATACTATTTACTATTTACTTTTTTATATATACTATTTAACAGATATGTTTGTATGAGGAAATGTATCTACCTAATGAATAGTCCAAAACTATAGACAAAACCTCTTTCCCGCTACTTAATTTTCTGCATGAGATTTTTAACTAAGGTCGAACGCAATAGGTACTGCCAATTCATACGTTGATTTTGTATTTTTTTTTGTTAATAATGCTTGTTTTAAATAGTTTTAAATTTCTTTTTTGTTAGATGCAACATAGAAGGCTAATAAATTAAAATAATGTATTCAAATAACAAGTTTATTTAATGCAGTCACCTCGTCTGTCTGGCTGTTGGGCTTTATTGTCTTAGTCTAGATGACGACAACACTTTATGTACTAGTGCATAAAATGCGATTTTATGCAGCCTAAACCCAGCATAAAGAAGGACTTTACGAGCATGAGTATGTCACTGCATATAAATCATCAGAATGTAAATGAAGTAATTTCATAATTGCATTTTTGTTTCTGAATAAGGAGTAAGGTCAGATTTATTTAAACCAAGCTTTTTATAGCCTTCACCCAAGTATTAATTAGGTTTAAAAAAATCTCCTTCATTTAATTATGAACTTTTAAATAAAATAAACCACAAAAGGTAACGTTGAATCACTGGTACCTATTGCATCCACAAATATGTATATTTTGCATTAAAGAAGCGTTCAATGGAGACTTAAGGCCGAGCTACACCGGATGCGTGCGCGTAGACGTGCACGTGCGCGAGCGCATTCCACTGCGTTGTATAGTACGAATTCTCATACAATATGTCACACCGCTTGCGTGACGTACGCGCACACGCATCCGGCGAGCTTCGGCCTTTAAATGCCAAATTGCATGTGTTTGTTTTAGTTTGTAAGCTTGTTCGTTTACTAATTTGTTAGTCAATTGTTTGTTATAGATAATGATTATTTAGCAACTTTTTATCCCGGAGCTCTTTACCTTTTTCAAGTGACACGGACAAACAAATTCCGATCAGGTAAAGCCGCAGGCAAAAAGCGAATAGGTATTCACCTAAAACATTCCAAGTAACCGCTTGCTCAACACCTATTCTTATTTAAACAACAAGTACGAGTAACATATCGAATCGCTTAATTAACCCTGACCACTAAAACATCCGCCTTAAAACCTTAAGAATAAAAAACCGGGCAAGAGTGTCAGACCACGTTCAATATAGTGTTCCGTCGCCATTAGTATAAACACAAATCTCCTAAAGCCACAAGTAGGTATGAGCTAATTTTATCCAAGGTGACACATAAGTCGTGATACAACTTATCACCAGGGTGTTCTACCCATAAATATGAACAACTTTCACTGTGGGACCAACTCTGAAATCACGAAAAAAAATCAGCTGTTTCATAGAAAAGTTCAATACGTCCGCGACCAAAATGAAACACCTGATTTTTTTTTCGTGATTTCAGAGTTGTTCCCATAGTGGAAGTTGTTCATATTTGTGGGTAGAACACCCTGTTGATAAGTTGTATCACGACATATGTGTCACCTTGTATTTAAAGCGATTAGGTACTCATAGATGCGTTCGTTTTTATCCAATGGGTTTGCGTTTCCCCTCAGTCTCACCTCATGTTAAGTGACGACGAGGTCGAGGGTGGTACACACTTACCCAGAAAAAAGCCCCTCTTGCTTACAAAACACCAAGTTTCTACGATTCCAGGAATACTCGTACAGGTAGACGAAGGAGAGCATAGTGGTTAGATTATTTTCAGCACTTTAGTCGCCTGTTACTCAAGAACCAATGAAGTCTTCAGTAATGTTTTTTTTTCTTAATAATGTTTTCTTTTAAAGTTCTTTATAATTATGTGCTTTTATGTTATAATTATGTGCTTTCGTCGAGTAGGTACATTTTATAGATATTAGTATTTGAACTTTGGCTGTAGAGGTTGGGGACACGTAATTCTAGCCAAAACTACACTTAAAGTTTTATTTCCTAAAAGATGACCGAAATCTAAAAATTCATGATGGCAAATACATATTATTGTTTTTTAAGAGCTATTCGACCATATCTTAAACATTTTTATGAGATCATTATATTAATTTCACACTTGCTTTAAATATACGGTAGGTACCTACTATTATTTTCATAATTTTATTTTATTTGAAATGCGCAGTATATATTTATACTGCTCTAGATATGAACAAAATTTCAGCTTTGCGATGTTGCTAGTTTTTGAGAGAAAAGTGAGTGTGACATACCGACAGACTGACATGGCTGTAGGTCTGTCTGTATGTCACACTCACTACTAAATATCTACGGGTTCTAGTCTGACCACGGAACACTAAAAACGAACGGTGACCGCGTCTGTGATCGCAAAAACTGGCGCGCACCCTGTATGGGTAAGGAATTTTTCCGCGGCCACGATCAGTCACATGAGGCTGGAGGCTAATCGCTGACATTCAGACCCACATTCGTTTCCTACTAGTAGAATACAAAATAGAAGCCGACGAAATTCGTACACTCGACCTTCGACAAGCCTTGCTGAACTACGCTTACTAATTACTGATTTCGCGATGGCCTTTTAGGATGAGCTACAAAAAGTCTGATCAGTTTGTTGTTGAATTTTAAACAAATATAGGTACTAAATATCTATCCAGAACTGTGAAGGTTTTCGGGAATAGCTAAACTAGATTGCTTAAGTACAATTTTAGCAATCAAATAAAATTTAAGGAAATCTATATTTGTACTTAATATTATAAGAGGTAAAATTGTGTGATTGTCTGTATGTTGGAACTAATGAACCTATTTTAAAACTTGTTTTTCCAATAGGAAGCTACATTAACCCTGACTAATACAGGCTTTTATTTTTAAACCAGAGCGAATCGTTAGTCTTAGATAAAATACCAGTGTTGGATATTTTAGGCTGCAGAACAGCCACCAATAATGGACACTTAACTCTTAATTCAAAGATCATACATAGGTACATACATTTAAATCACGCCTGTTTTCCCGAGGGGTAGGCAAAGAACACTTCTTTCCACCTGCTAGGTACGATCCTGACAAATCTATTTCGCTTCTTCCACATTCATACAACGAGTCATGCATGCACGTCGGCAAAAAATCAAACGGTCGTAAATTGATTATGGCAAAACAAATCAATACCTAACCCTTATTATATGTTTTGTAAAATAAGAATCAAGTGTCCACCATTGGTTTCACCCTACCTACCTTTAGATAAAATGCCAAATACAGTAAGAGCAATAGATTAAAACGACGTTCATAATACTTACTTACTGCCTATGTTTTTTCGTAGTGACGCACTAAAATTAATAATGTTTTGCGAATACATTTACTTAAATGCCTATTGTTTTAAAATGTATATGAATGAGTTATTTACAAAGCAATATTCTTTTATCAAAATACGCATGAAGGCTGAGCATAATTTTACATCTTTATAATATTCTCATAACGTTCTGATTCGATTTTATTATTTTTTATGCTGAATAATCCTCTGGTCCCCATTCAAGAACAATGATTAACTGTATGTTTCTTTCTATGTATATTCACCGATGTTTCCCTTAATTGAGGACCGATATTAAAAAATATTTTTCGGTTTGATAGAGCATACTTTCGAGGTGGTCCCATTATCACCAAATCTGAATCTGATTAGGGGATCCGTGAGGAATTGAAGGAACTCCTCAAATATTGAAGGCATACATATAGCGATTTTAGTATTTTTAGTAACAAGTCTAGCATTTACATTCAGAAAGTATCATTTTGGTGAAGTGGAAAATTGATGATGAGCACCACAGATTGCTATCGGAACTACCCAACGGTACGTTATCCAAGGCTTGCGATATGATATCTCGATTAAGATAGTTGAGCTACCATAACGAAGAACATTCACTAGGGTGGCGGTACCAATGTTGGACACTTTTCGCTGAAGGTACCGATAATGGACACTTCAATTCAATTCAAAGATCATAAGTTACAAATTGATTGTCTCAAAATAAATGAATAACCCTTATCTTCTGTACCATAAGAATCAAGTGTCCATCATTGGTTCTTGTTCATTACTGGTTCTATCACGATAATTGTTTAAATATGACAACGACTTTCCCGCAGCGTTGCTTGCGGCGAGCTTGAAATGTCTTAAAGTTTCATTATCAACTGAGAAGGGGGACTACATAACAGCTTTTTATGAATATTATGATCACTAAAAAGTATAAAATAAAATAAATGTTTTAAATAACAAAAAAAGTCTTCAAAAACGAAAACGTACTTCAGTTATTACCTACCATTTTACAAGAAATTATTTTCTGCGTTTTTGAAGCCGGTTTGTGTTTTTTAAAACATTTATTTTTGCTTAACAGTTTTTATTTATAAGAAACGATAAATAATTCCTTCAAGCGGGCCTAGTATGGTCAGTATGGTTGCGTTTATTGCGTGACAAAATGTGGATAAAGCATCCGTCACTCTCGTACTTATATATACGATACGTATCAAAAAGTGACGGATGTTTTAACGCAGCCATTTGTAGCCAGAGTTAGTTTAGTCACAGAATAAATACATACTCAGTTCTCAGAATGTAACTTCGGAGCGGAGCTTCGAATCCATCTCATAATTTACTCAGCAAATTTATCTCTTGTACAAATGGAACTGGGAAGCCAATATTTGAGTTGACTCGTGTTTTCTTAGTATCCTTTACGCGGACTGAATAGGTAGTTCAGTTCAGATCCTAAGTGTGAGAACGGAAACGAGATTTGGATCTGAGGATAATTTCATATTATGTTTGCACATTGGTGCGTAGTCGGCATTCATTCTCAGAATAACGACGCATGAAACCGAAAACGAGGCCGCCGTACATTAGGTTGACGCGATGTATTCCAGTTATGTGGCAGACATATTATCATTGCCGTTCGGTTCATCATTGTTACTCTTACCGTTTAAGTTTACAAACGGCAATGATCATTTTGAGAGACGTGACCAGTGTTTACGTAACGGTAAGCTATGACCGAATAACATGAAATATTGAGGCAAGTAGTTACAAAGTTTTTGTTTTAGCACGTTTTAACTACAGTTAATTCTGCTTACTTGAACGATCCTGTTGTCAAATGACGTCATAAGTTATGTCAAGTGACTCAAGCAAGACTCAAGTAAGCCAGGATAGTCGATTAGCAAAATGGTCACTTAATTAATGATTCCGATAAGTAATAAGCAAATAATAAAATACCCTGTTTAACTAGTCGAAGCCGTACCAAATGAGGTTGTGATTTTCAGTAGGTATTTATTTACGGTTTAAGTATTGCTTATTATATAAAACATTGAACAGAAGGTGAATATGTAATGTAACCACAGACATAGGTGCTTTGCAGGAAATTGTATAGATAAAGGCAGATCATAAGTATAGGTACCTATATAAGGTTTGTGCAACGAAAAAGGCAATAACTATGATAACATGATAAAATAAAAAATAAAAAAAGACAATCCAAAGATAATTATGATTATCGTAATTAAATTTGTTTGTAACATGTTGGCGGGGTCGTCATTATTGAGCGTTTTCTCGTGGCCCCACTGATTTGTCCTATATACTAGTGGGACCACGAGGGAGACCTAGTTCTTTGTTGTCCTACTGCGGTAAAATCCCACAAGAATTTCCAAAGAATTTGCTACTGCCATTTTAGATTTTAGATAGGTTTAGGTTATGTTAGTTTTGCCCCAGGCCCGGAGGGCCATACCACCCAGAAATAGGAGCTCCTAGCTGATTTGAAATTAAGCTCCTATTTTTGGGTGGTTTGGCCCTCCGGGCTTGCTGCAAAACTAACATAATTTGAACCTACCTAGCAAACGAAAACGATAATTTGATTATATTCAAACGAGATACATTTTTATGATTATATAAAAATGTATGAAGATAGATAGGTAGTACTGTTATGACTGCATTATAGTATATCTCGTGCTGTAATGGTTGGACCAAGCGTTAAATTCTATTAGGTACCAAACAAACCTTATATACTTACTTACCTAGCAATTATAACTTCAGTTAAAGTTAAATACTCTCATAGGTACAGTCACCAGCAATAATATATCATACAATATTGGGTGCAAAAATATCTGACACGCTCTTATACCTCTAGTAATAAATACCTGTCAAATATTTATGCGCCCAATGTTGGATAATATATGTTTGCTGGTGACTGTACCTATTCTAGGCATCCGTATGAATATTAAGTCACGTATGTTATTGATGTTATCGGTTTCACAGCCGTAACAATGCGAGTGATTTTATAGCTTCACCTACAAGTGTCGTGTGTTATTATAACTCGGGAGCCGATAGGTAGGTAGGAAAGATACAAACTAACACACATCTCGTGTATTGATATCGCTTAGCATGTCAATCAAAATTCGTGTCACTTCACTATTCGGTCGCAAGATCATGACCGTGACTAAGAGCTATCGAAGTATTTAAATCGATCGCTGTGTGCGTTGGAGTTGGACACTTTCGCCACCTTTCGTTGTCAGGGCCGCAGCCGTCTAACTAACGCTGGCGTCAGCCACAGTGACTGCTCCAAACAAACAATCATTCATCCTCCCACAAGGTCGCATTCATCGATCAGCGCTAAAACGGGTAGTTAAATAGCTTTCGATCGCAATGCCGTAAGTAATGTGCCAGTCGTGGTGTTGTTTTACAGGTGAACATGGCGCGCGTCACAATAGAGCGACGGAGGTGGCATTGTTACGGTTTAACATGTGGCCACGGACGATCGGCGGTTTCGTCACGAACGGAGCGGCAGCCTGCGCCGCCGGGGCGAACAGCTGTTTGGCCGGGCCCGAGTGCCTCCCGAGCGCTCCCGCGCCGCCGTGCGCCCTCTCCCGACCTCAGTTTCACACCACTTACTTGCAAAGGATCCTCCAAAAACATCCAAAACTGCTGCCGTTCGGTACTTCGCCGGCATACGACACAGTCATGATAACTTAACACACTATATTAATATTTATTTATAAACACACACGTTTTGTTGGCGCGAGCTTGTAACGACACACACGGAAAATTAAATACGTTTTAGAAAGTAATAAAAAAAAAGTTTGTTGACTTTTGTTACTAGGGAAGGCGAAGGGGAGTTATTATCTAGAAAGTATGCGCTGTTGTTTTGTCACATTCTGGTGATGTGTTGTGTACTCGACCTTCCCCGAATCGTTGGAGAGCATGGAGAAGGGTGCGCGACACCGCCGTGTGCGGAGGAGGGTCCAGTGAGACTGAGGAGCGAGGCTCGCGCGGCGCGCGCGCTAGTTCATGCGTGTAACGAGCCGCGGCCTGCGCGGGCGACGGCGCCGCGTCGTCGTCCACGTCACCTCGCGACGCTAGATGGCGCCCCACACCTAGCACTCCATACTTAGCTAACTGCACCAAGCTGCATTGTATGCAAGCCAGCATAGCCATGATTATGTAGTTAGGACGAGGTCAGCGAAACCTATTGTTTGCCGCACCATTATTTTAGCTAGGGTCTCGGTAGAAGATTTAGCTATTAACTTAGGCAATAGTCATCGTTTGTTACCTAAGGTAGCTACAGATGCTCTAGGTTAAGGAATATTAATAAAGCTGACTTACCTCTTATCTGTGTTAGGTCATTGGGATAAGCGGTTCTTGTTTTTTACCGTAGCAATATTACTGTCTCAGCTCGCCTACCTGTAAGAAAGTCTTGCTTTAAGTCTTTTAGCACGTCGGAAATAAATTTTTCGACTACTTACTTTGCCAACTCCGTTAAGTCCTAGGTAAAGAAAAATCGGCTCTTAGTTGTAAATAGGTATTTAGTACTCCTGTAATTTTACTGGAATTAATATGAGGTCGACAAGTAAGTAATACAAAATGTTAACATTGTTGATCTGGAGTATCTTCTAACAAACTAACGTAGTCGCTTAGACCTTTAATTAAGTATAGATATCTATATTGTTATAACAATAATTAAACTATATTAAAGCAAAAACAAAAACAGCCGCTAAATTTATAATTTACCTACCTGTTTATGCTGTCTCGAACTGGAAACCAGTCTAACTGCACAAAGATACGGCAAAAGATTCGTTTGCGCGATAAGTATTAATAAATGTTTTCCAAAATTTGGTTGCTGACTGTTGTAAGGTCAAGCGAGGCTATTACGTCAGTGGGGGCAATTACGTCAAGTGGCTTTAACTCCCGTTCTAAAGTTCTTATCGAGGAGTGAAGTGAGTGAGTGAAGTAGAGAAAAAAATTATCTACTTGTCAATAGATGTAACTTTTTGTTACGAACTAAAACGGGCGATAAAGCCACTCGACGTAATTGCCCCACCCCCACGGACGTAATAGCCCCGCTTGACCTTACTTTAAGGCCTTTAAGCACTGACAAATGATATAAGGTCTCTGTTAAAAGATGAATCAAATCAGTCCAAACCCAACGGTTATACCGTTAACCTTTTCTTTGGCTACCTTCCGTCTCCATCATCGCATCAGCTCGATGGTTCCATATAATTGTATTGTCATCAAAATTAGCATTAGTAAGTACCTATGCAAAATGTCATGTCTGTCTGATGTCTAAAAGTACAGCCAATAACATAACTTATTTAATTGTTAAGCCACTTTAGAACACTGTCGCAGAAAGCCAATGATATATTTTGACGTATTGTAATTTACTTGTGTCTTGACGCCCTTATAAAGCCGGAACTTAACTGCGGCGCACGGTCGAGTTACGACGTGGTTACAGATACACTTCTTATCAAAATGTAGATAGATGCTTCTTCAGCGGCACACGAAGATGCTAGGTACTTACGAAAATGACGTCACTTATAGACGCACGGCCTGCTCCGCCACAAGTGCTGCAAATGCCGCGCATGCACACTCCAGCGCGCGTAATGGCAGTAGGTAAGTATTCAATTCACTGCAGCGCATGGACAAGCCCGTAGATACATGACTCTTGCTCACTGCGGCACATGTATAAAGAAGCGTCGTGGGTAGATCGGTCACGTCACGTGTGTAGCGTGTGCGTGCACGGTGTAGTAATGTTGACACACGTAGCACACGTAGTTAGAGCAATGGACCCGCATGGGTGACGGGGTTATGAGCCTATCGAGTAGGACGTCTAAAAAGCAAGATTCCTATCGAGCAGGACGTCTAAAAAGCAAGTTTCCTATCGAGCAGGACGTCTAAAAAGCAAGATGCCTATCGAGTAGGACGTCTAAACAGCAAGATGCCTATCGAGTAGGACGTCTAAAAAGCAAGATGCCTATCGAGTAGGACTTCTAAAAAGCAAGATGGCTAGCAAGCATGATGTAACAAGCAACTTATAACTAGGTCGAAAAAGGTAGGTAGGTTTAGGTTGTTAGTTTTGCAAAGAACCCAGAAATAGGAGCTCCGTCGAAATTCTGCTAATAAGAAATAACGGTTTTAGACAATTGATCTAACAAATCATTATACTTTTCAGGTATCTTTATTTTCAGGCAACTCGCTTGGTAGTCATTATACTTCTTAGGCATCATGCTTGTTAGTCATCTTGCTTTGTAGGCAACTCACTTTGTAGGCATAATACTTAGCCATCTTGCTTTGTTAGGCATCTTGCTTTGTAGGCATCTCGCTCAAAATCGGGGTGACGAGTATAGCAAGTGCGTCTGTATCGTGCAGCACAGGGATTTCCGGCTTTATGGCAGGCGTTTCAGGTATCTTAAAATTTAAAGTTGTCTGTTAATTTTTCACACCAATTTTTACAATGACTCTTCTGGCTAGCAAAATAATTTTTTCAATGTTTTGAACATTTTGTTCGGTAACGGCCGGAGCTAGGATCGTCCTTACAACTGCATTACATTATTATAGCAATAGAATAAGACTACGCGTCACTATACAAGAATTAAATTTAATTGACATTCTAGTGCGGCAGTAAAACATATTTTCAAAACTATTCAAAAATTGCGAGTTTGAATTGAATCTAATACGTTAGGCATACAAAATAATGTGAACTCGACATACGTTGGCCGAAGTAGTTTGAAACTAAACCGGCGACAGCATAAGTCTGACTAAGGCCCTGCTTTATAAAAGCCCGTTAGTAAATATGTCAGATCTAATTTTAGTAACTTCATACAAGTTTTATATTCCTGACCGAAATTTGATCTAACGGATCTTTATAAAACCCAGCCTAGTTAAGTATGAATTTCACCAAACGATGTTAACCATTTAACACACGATTAGAGCGTTAACAGCTGTCAAAATGTATGAACTAACAGTCTATTAACATTGATTAAATTTAACATCGTTTGGTGAAATTGCTACTAAGCAAAGTAATTGTTCCTTAAGTTAGTGCACAATGCACACCAAAGTTGTAATAAAACAGCTATTAACTACAGAATCTTTTATTTTTAAGACAGCCGCCTCGACCTATCAATCAAAATTATCATAATGTTATTTGATAAAATTATCATAATGTTAATTCATTTCGAATATATATAAAACATAATGATTTCAATTATTTAATCAGGTAATAAAATAAATTTTAACATTAGCGTATTAACCTTCAACACTTACGACATACGGGGAAGGTTCGTATGCTAAGAGACACGTAAAAAACTTTAAAAAAAAAACTATGTCTGGATAGCTCTTAGACTAAGGGCGGGTTGATTGGAACCATTTGTTTTAAAGGTACAATTCTATGAATATCGCGTTGCCTGCGTCTACTACAAGACGTTTATATACTCTTGTTGTAATGACATTACAAGTAAAATTACAAATTTACGTTACGCATTAGCATAGAGACAAAATTAACTGTCGCAAATTTGACTTCGTATTGTACCTATGTATAGAAGTCTTTCACAACACTTAGTGTTATTTTACTTTGACATAGTCCCATAGGCTTTGAATCACATAGGAGAGTATACGTTCAAACGTAACTTTAATTGGAATTTCATTTTGTTAACAAGCCAGTACTTAACGCGTATTTGTGGTCATATGAGCCCACAGACCACTTAGCCCGCGGGCTGAGTTGACCGTATTCATTTTTCTATGGGTGACTTTACCCGCTTAATCTGTTAGCTGAGCCCGCCTAAATACGTAGGTAGGTTTAGGTTATGTTAGTTTTGCAGCATGCCCGGAGGGCCAAACTACCCAGAAATTGGAGCTCCGTCGACACTAATAATTTCAAAGCGGGCCTAGTTATCCGATAAGTGTGGGTCGAGTCATCTACGAAAAAAAACAAAGTGGGCAACTCGCGGGCTAAGTGGTCTGTGGGCTCATATGACCACAAAGGGCTTAACGCAACCCGCGTGGCGTAACTAAAGTGTAGTTATTTATATACAAGTAGGAGGTTAAAGGGCATTGATTGGGTAAGTTTGTAGGAACACAATCGTAATTTTTTTTTTGCGGCCTCTGATGACTTTTTTATAATGGTCTAGATCACCTGTAGATACACATAAATAAATACAATATAAAGCGTTTAACAATATCGGAGCAGGATACGCTACGCCCTGGTACACAAACGCGTATTTATTATCTCTGCTCCGATGCAGTTCAGAGTATTATATCATATAACAAAATATGTTTATATTGAGTAGCTCTATCGTAATCTACCACATACGCAAATGGCCGCTTACCTTAAAAAATTACAACACTTACAAATGACAACACTTTTTTCCAAACCCACAGGGTATTCACACCCGGCTTACTCCAGCTACGCCGAATAGATCTAAGTACAAATAAAACTAAACCCCATGTTCATTTTTAAAATCACTCATTCCCCAAAAACTACAATTGTAAAACACCAGCCTCTAAATATACTGGGATAGAAAAACATAACATACCAAAGTTATGATAATGTTTATTATCTTTACCCAATATTTAGAATCTGGCGGTAGACTGGTATTTCGAGATTGAGCGTTTAAAATATACCTAGCTACGAAAATAAAACTTGCGCAAATTTAAACTTGCTTTCTCGCTAAACATAGCCATATAATAAACTATCCTATTTAAGATATTATCTCGACCGCAATTCGTCTTTATATCGCCATTTAAGTGTAACACTTTTGAATATGCCGCGTAAATCTGTAATGCTGACTTTTAAAATGCACGACGAGCCTCTGTAACACCTCGATGGGAAAATTTCAAGTGCTATTAGGAATAACACTGTTATTGAACAATTTTGCGGAGATTTTAGACGCCGTGCTTTTTATGGATACGAATAGGTACTTACACCTGCAAGAAATCATGAAGAGTAATTAAAATGTTTTCTTCATTTACTCAAACTAGTGCTTTCTGTGGCTGGCTGCGTAATCAGGAAAACAATTAAACTATTTAATTTACAAATTGTATGCCCATACCTATTTTTCGTACGGTCACGAGCGTTAATTTGGGACCCATTTCAAGAAAAATATGCTTGAAGTCGACAATGTTATTAGAGATGTTAAATCGTTTGTAACTTTTAGGAAACTCAACCTTATTGTTGTAGAATGTCAGATTGATTTTGGACCTAAGGTGGGTACCAAATTAAATCTCGTGACTGTACATAACAATAGAAAACGCCGTTGCCCTAGGTACACCTCGTAATTTTCAATTCGTTACTTATCTGGAAAGACACCCAAGCTTGTAATTAATGTCGATCAAGTTAAAAATGCGAGAAAGAAACGATAATTTGTTTCAAACTCCCGCTCGGCGTCGCATTTCACCTACACGCGGCGACGCCGAGCGGACGTTATTGCGACGCTTCCGGAAAAAGACGCTAGATGTGGGGGGGCCCTAAGCCGCAGCATACTTATAAGTGTCTCTGTTTTATGTATAACTGCTCTATCACATGGGCCCGTGTTTTTGCGGGGGTGTACCCACCGCTTCACGTAGTATAATATTAAAGTCCAAAGCTATTACTAACTCCTAAGGCTTTAAATCGCAACTCCGTGTGCTCCATCTATCTCAGTCTTAATTCGAGGCACAGTACCCACTGTAAAATGCAGAGCTGTTGTCTTCGAACTTCACTTTGAGAGTAGGGTAGTTCATCATCCGAGTAGAACATTAACAAATACGTACCTAATTTCGAAATGCATTATTAAAATTATCTTTATAGAGAAGCGATCGGGTTGTTTCCTAGCAGAATAAAAATGATCTTAATTACAAACTTCGGTTCTGTTTAAACCGGGAACACGCAATACTATTATGGATCAGAATCAATACATTTTTCTATATAACTATGGAAAAAATAAGTACCTAAATAATATTGTTTTTGACGCTTAAATATCCCCGAAATAGATTTAATTAACAATTCACGTAAAGTATTTTTTTGTTAGTCATTTCAACTTTACTCTGGGAAAAAGTTATTGAGTGTTAAATAATATTTTATTTACAGTAACTTTCTAAAAAAATACGATCCAATATTTATAACGTTAGCTTTGGCTTTAAAAAATACCATCTCCCTGGAAAATAAATTACTTACACTTACTCAAAATAGTTCATACGAACAACATTAGAATGCACTTTGTTTTATTAAATTTTCATTTTACTTTCATTCGTTTTTACAATAAAAGCGAGGCGGCTCTTATATTTCGCCATCCCTATTTTGTAGTGTTTCCGCATTACGACATGCTAGCTCCGAGTGGCTAATTTACTGATATTCCATTCTGAATGTTACGTCATTTACAGAATGCTAAGCACACAACCTTATCAGTAGTTCACGCAACTCTCGACAGATAAAGAAAATCTTTATTTAGAAAAAGTTATAATTTTTCTTAAATCGTAATTTGGTGTGGAAACATCCCTTTGACTAAAACATTTCGATATCAGCGATATGAAACATAAAACAGAACCCACTTTTTTAAATTATATTAATAAAAAATCAACTTTTGTCTAACAGTCTTACGACTAATAATACAATGACAATAATTAAATATTACATTAGCATCACGCTATAGTCATGTGTAGGTATGAATACGAGTAACCTTATATTTTATCTGACTTCAAAAAAGGAGGTTCTCAATCTATCGGAATATTTTATTAAAAATGACATCACAAAATTATTAATTGTAGAGGTTCAAATAAAATGGAGACGGCATTATTGCGGCTGGCGGCCACGCAGTTCTAGTAGTTCCTAATATATCAAAACAAAGTAACACTAATCAGAGGCTATTTTTAACCGACTTCAAAAAAGGAGGAGGTTCTCAATGCGACTAATTTTTTCCTATTTTTGTATGCCAGTATTTGAAAGTATGTATAGTCTGTGCGAATTGAAATTGATAAAGTATGTAAACACAAACAAACAAACCAATGCACCATTTTTACTCGATAATCACGTGCTTTTATTGATCAAGTGAGGTCTTAGCAATTGATCTTATCATGCACATTAAGTTTTAGATTAAATAACTATTAATTATACGTTATTTTAAATAAAAACACGCTTGATGAATATTCGAGGTTATGTGTCAAACAGTACTAATTGGTTTACATCTTTGGCTATTTCAATTGATACAGACTATAGGTAAATAATTATATGTATATTTCGCACTCACGCGCACAGACAGGAGCTACGCATTACCTCTGTTGATAATGCTATCGTTATAAATCTTGGATTTTGTTTTATCTTGCGTTAATTGTGTTTCCACTCAAGAGGAGAGAAGCTACTGCACGCGACACTGTGTGTTGTACAATTTGGAGCGGTGTCAAAACCTGCAGTATCGGGCAGTAAAAAGACAACGCTGTAGGTAGTTCTTTAACTCAGTTCCGTTCTCTGCCTGGAATAGCTGGCATATTGGTGCGTCCCATTAGACGGGTCCACACAGAGCGAGTAGCCTCGCGAGGCAATTTAAACTGGCTTGCCGCGGCCGATCCGTCCGCTGTCGGTTTTCGTCTATGCTCAAAGGCGCCTCTGTCTATTGCCGTCTATTTATGACACATAAAACAATAGCGCCGTATGAACGCACAATCGAGTTATCGAACGCACAATCACTCTTGCGCTTTGCAAATTTAATAAAAAGCAATAAACATACGGTAAAATGTTACAGCGATGCCATATTGTTTTATATATCAAACTAGCAAACAAGATGGCTCGGGCTTGGCGCACGCGGCATACGGCGTACTAATGACTACTGTCACCTGAGCGAGTCGCGCGGCAGAGGCCAGTTTCCTCGCGCGGCAATTGCCTCGCAAGGGTGCTCTTTCTGCGTATTTGGGAGTTATATTAACGACCAAGTTGCCACTTTTTTTTGACCGTGCAAGATGGAGTGAACTTTATCCTCGTAAGGCCCAGCGTGCAATAGGATATACGTAATTAAGGCAATTTAATTTGAACTGTGTTGCAAAGAGAATAAGGTTTATTTACCTACGTTCATAAACTGAAAATGGCATTATCAACAATGACAAACGTAATTGAACTTTATTGCCTTGATAGTAAATACAAAGTCCCACTGACAAATAACTCCCCGTTTGTAGGATGGTGGGCCTTACGAGGTTAAGTTCAATTATGTACAATAATTTTATAAAGCAAAGTGTAAACGAGCCCGGCCTCTAGAAAACAGTTTGGGTATGACTTTAAAGTCAATGTACGCGCTACCGCCTATTTACTTTGCAAGGCAGTGTCATTCATTACAGTAGGTATTCGGTAATATGTAACTGATATGGCGTTGTCGGTTTTCACAGTAAGTACTTAACAGTTACATGTTGGTGCTGTCCGTAATCGTGTCATTTTATAAGTGTTAAACTGAAACAGTTAAACATGGTAAAATAAATCTTTTATGGTCAAGGTCCAAGATACGACTAAAACAAAATATCTCGATCGGATTTTTAATGGATCATTTTTTTGAGTGATATTAGGGTGGAATTCAAAAGTCTGTCATAAATTTAAATAGCATAGTAAGGGCCCGTTCACACAGACCGGCTCGGAGAGAAGAGAATATTTTTATATCACGTTGGAAACAAGAGTTTTGAGTCATAGTAATAAAGTTTATTTTTGCATTAAGAATTGACAAAAGAAGTGCACAAGCACCGAGCCGGTCTGTGTGAACGGACCCTAAGTCGTAGTTAACCATACGAACGACGACGTCGAAAAAGTTTCGTGGTGCGATTAAAAGTATTTTTACAATTTTGTATGGGTTTTGTGATGCACAAAGGAAAAATTAATTACGTGAATTATCACGTCAAACATTTTGAACTCCACTTAATATAACATCTAAATGGTAAAAAAAGAATGGCATTTTTTGCTTGTTTTTGAGCGTTCGCACAACAAACGGAATGCCTAAGCTAAAAATTAAATAAATTTGCCCTAGAACATCAACAAATCAGACCAAACAGTATTGTAAAAATGGATAAGTGCAGATCACGTAATAAGGATTAATAAAATCCAAGTTACTTAATGGAAATTTAAGAGACAATAATATCACACTATAAATGTATAATTCGTTCAGTATATCTATTAACAGCAGAGCTTTCGTGTTTAAAGAAAAACAAAAAGCAACTATCAGGTTAAATTATTGAAGAAAATACAAACTATAATTCAAAAACAAGGAAATATTCATATTGAGAGACTTTGTTTCAGAAAAAATATAAGATTTTAGTTGTTTTCTTCTGAATAATATGTCGAACGAAGGGCACACGTCGTCTATTGTAGAAGTTCCAGACAGGTCTTTACCTAATCATTAATTAATTAATAAAAATAGTGGGCTTCAACTACCGAAAAGGAACCAGGAGTGACAAGTGCTATGTCAGTATTTGCTATTAAGGCCCGATTTATCCAAACCCCAGATAAAAACATTTGCCAGTTAAAGTTACCACTCTCTTTTTTTCCATCATACGAATAACAACGAAAGATCTATTTATGTACCAAACACTGCTATCTGGAGATGGATGAACCAGCCTCGTACACAAATATACAATAAGTGTGTTTTGGATGCAAAATGGAAAAGTCTCACAATTTAGGTACTGCTTAATACAATTATAATTATACTTCAGAGAGAAACCTCTGATTAAAAAAGTGCAAAAGATATGGCGTTTTTTAAGTACCTAGTGTACTAGCTTCTAAAATGGAGGTAGTATGCTTCTTATGTATCGAGCAACTAAACTAAATAGTCTTTAAGTTACGTAGCTACTGAGTACCCCTAACGAGTCGCAAAACATGTAAAGTCGTTCTGACTTAGAATCATGAGATAACTGTTGTTATTATTATGTTACTATGTGTCAACATTATTTTCTCTATAACTACACACATCAAAAGTGCCTAGGGAAATTTTTTATACTTAGACAGTTTTGAGCATTTCAATATAAACATATTACTACAGAGTCAAAACATCAAATTTGTCTAGGGATACTGAGTATCCCAAGACTTTTTTGATGTGAGATGTTGAAATATTGGTATAATAATAATTATTGCATATAAAAAGGAGAGCGATAGCAATCGTGAGGAAAGAGGAATGGCAATAGTAGGAAATATGTAGCTAACTAGCTGACTGCATAAAGCAGATCTCTGGTTTTGCTATCCTTTTAATCAAATTATATTGACACCCTATTGACGCGCAACAAACTGGTCAAACAAGTTAATTTCGATTGTTGACCGCGTATTATTTGATCGATATGGCTATTTTCCTACAGCTTTAAAATTGGCTGCTTGCGAGGCCTTGGTATTGTAACGAGAAACACTATTTTTTAGATCTTTAATTTATATAACAGTATAAATTAATAACAGCTCAGTGATTTTACGAACGTGATTTTATAAGAGAGTGAGATGGATGCATGTATTTTAGTAATAATACATGCTTCAGTGTAAGACGACGTCGGCAAGAATTGTTTGTAATCTGCATTGGTAAAAAAGAAGATAAAAAAAATGTATAGGTATCTTTGTTGTGTGGCATATGTCATTTGTATTGCCACTATGATTTCGCCAATATCAGGTTTAATTAAGGCACACGTTTTTATGGAGAAAGTGAAGGATGCGTGTTTTAAACGACCGACTGATTAAAAAACTTATACCATATTTAAATATTCATGTATGACAGTTGGTTTGTCTTATGCTACTTAGGAGTTAATGAATTAATTTAATTTAATTACCTTTTATCACATTTATAATAAATGTGATGCTTTTTAAGAATGTTTAGATGTTTTCCGTTATATGGATGGAATTTAGCAAAAAGTTTACTCTTTATACTGGAAATTTTGATAGTTCCCGAGGCAAATTAGGTTCTATGCCTTAGTTGCAGGCAAACGCTGCTCATATTTGGTTTCAATCGCGAGGGATGACATTTAAGGTTACAGAATCTTATACTTCATTATAATACCCAAGGCATTGATAATATATTCTAAGTATAAATTAAGTGATTATGCTGAATTATTAGAATAGGAACCTACTATAATTTTAACTGTATTTTGTATATTCATTCAGAATATCTGTACTTAATAAAAGTTGTAACGTAAGTAGAAGTGTTTTTTAAGTTATCATTTTTGGGGCTACGGCATATCAAATATTTTTTTGCAAAGAAAAAACTCATTTTTTCTTTTTAAGCAGTAATAGACCGTTTGAGGCGATAAATAGGACATATGAATTGCATTAGCGGTATCAGCAGTTTTACTTCTTGCCCAATTTACTACTACTCGTAATCATATCTTACAATTTATTAATTTAGTTACCAAACTTTGAATGTAATGACGTCGTGCGACGACGGTCAAATAAATAAATACCCCACGCGAGAACGTGTAGGCAAATTTTGCCGCGTAGCATGCGGGCAACAATAGTGGTGGGAGAAGTGTAGAAGGATGTAAGTAATGACGGCCGAGAATTACTCTGTTGTAAGGAGTGACAGAGCTCTGGCACCATTCAAATTACGTTGGGTGAAGGAGCTAGATGTTAAATTAAGGTACCACATTTTTTATTTTATGCGACATGTATGCAATACGATTAAATAAATTAAAATTCTTGGCTTGGCGACCTCAGCGCGCTGGTGTTTGATATAATACACTAAACGTGGCTGTATTTAAACCATTATTTGAAAACTTGTTCTTAGAGCGGGTCTTTGGTTGGGGGCAACCATACACGGGGGTGTTTAAATATTTGACTACAGAAATATTAGCTATTAATTCATAAAATTATAACGGCATTTACATCAACAGTTTTAAGTTACCTTAGATTTTAAAGAACACCGAACGAATTAAATTGGCTTTGCTACGACTGAATCTAAGTTTGCAATTGTTGCCCTCTTGTTTTAAGTGTTGAATCTTGACCCTCCTGTGGCATTAATAAGCATGCATTCATTTTTTTCCAAAGGAGGCAGCAGTACGCCGTTACTTTTACGGACAGCACCATTCCCAAAATAACTGTAATCAATAATAATAAACGTTTACCGAATGCTTAGCATTACAAAAATGTTACTAGTGAATTTCATATATACCGCTTAAACGACGAATTGCTAACTAGCTAAATATCTGCTCTGTTGCTCGTTCGAGGTTCCAGTCATAGGAGGAGAGGGCTACTCTGGCTTGGTCTTCGTTGATGCCCATGTCGAGGAGTACTTGTATTTTCTGGTTGCAGTCGTAGATGACAGTGGGTCCTCCCGCGTAGATGTTCGTCCAATGTCTGGCGGTGACGTTGAACAGATGTTGGTTGTCTATGTACTGTTTGGCGACGACCGCGTCTTGAGGGTCGTTCGGTTCAGCGGCGGAGAGCAGCACTTGTATAGAGAGAAGTACCGTGCGCAGCGTCAACGCGGCCGCCCATTGGTCCTTGAGGATGTCTAAGCAAATCGCTCCGGTCACTGATGACACGTTCGGATGCCAGATTTTTGTTATGAAGCGAATCTGAAAGTTATAATTGATGAAATGAACAGACAAATTTATATTTGGTCCATGGTAAAATTATACCTAAAATTGCAGTCTTGTTTTTCAAGAATAGCAATTATGCTGCTACAAATTGTTGGAATAATCTGCCACCGCTAATCAGAGACTCAAAAAACCGTTACAACCTTAAAATATAAAATGAAACAATACTTATTAAATATCCAACTGGCCAACACTTAGCAGACGTCCTGTATTTGTTTGTATTATTTTGTCATACAAATAACGTAACGTACTACTTTAAAAATTACATAAACACAAACACACAGCAATCATTCAAAAGTCTGGAATAAACATTTGTTTTAAATTTAGTTTAAGCATTAATAAATAGTAGCAATGGGTGCGCCAAAGTTCATATAAAATTGCAACTCCGATTATTGGAACTTCGAAAATTTTTCTCATAACATTTTACATCATAACGATCACTCCTTATAATGTTCAAAAAAAATTTTTATACTAATGATCGGAACTCATAATCATCTGAACTTATAACGCCAATATTCATGGAACCGTACACTTTCCAGAATTTCTTAAATATCTTACGTGTAGATAAAATTAGGTTAGGTTAGGTTAGATTTATAACAATCCTCAAAAAGTAACAGTTTCTTAAAAAAATTCATTATGAGTTGCGATAAGTATGAGATTTTTTTTTCGAAGAAATGAAGTATGAGGAATTTTTTTCGAAGAAATGATGAGTATAAACACAAATCGTTATATGTATAAAAAATCTAAAGACCAATTTTATATGAGCCAATATGGACCCAGTAGCAATGGCAGCGCTCTCCGCTCTCTTCAGTCCGGTGGCCCTGAAAACCAGCGTAAGGGCTAGTACGAAGTGCCGGAGGTGCGGTACAAAAGGTTCCGGCTGGAGAAATATGCCGATTAAAAAATAAAAATAAATTGTGTCACTGTTATTGGATTGCCATTTATTCTGCTTGTTCGTTTAGAACAAAAGGAAGTCTGCCGGCCGGCCGGCCTGTGGAAGCACTCACCGTGGACTGCGTTAAATTAGTGGAAAAGGACAGTGCTTTCCAAAACTTCAGTGCTTAGGATTCTTCATGAACATCTTCACATGAATAAAGTTAGTGCGAGGTGGGTGGCCAAACCTCTTTCAAGCTTTCAGCGAAGTGAGCGAAAAGCGTGCTCTCAAAAGAAGTTTTAGACGCATACAGTTGACACGGAGAGTTTTTTGGAGTCAATTGTTACGGGGGGACGAAACCATGGTTTTGTAATATGATCCTCTCTCCAAAAGGCAATCGATGGAGTGGCGTCGTTCTGGTGAAAAGCCGCCTACGAAGGCCAAGGCAACACAATCCTCCAAAAAAATAATTCTACTGATTGACATAAAAGAAAGGTATGCCACGGTAATGGTATATTATGAGAGGCGATCAAGCAGAAGCGTCGTGGAAAACTTAGCAGAGGTGTTCGGCTTCTCCACGACAACGCATCCGTTCACACTGCTTCAATTGCCAAGGCTGCTGTTGCAAAATATGGCTTTGAGGAAATTCGCCACGCCTGCGGGCTATCATGTTGCCTCGAACCGCCAGAACTTCTGGCGGTTCGAGGCAACATGATAACCCGCCGATTTGCCGGGTGTAGTAGAAGTGTAAAGTTGACGTTATTCAACGCCTACTGCCTTTCCTTCTACTCCAGTCAGCTGTGGTTGAACCACTGCAGAAAATCGTACAGCTCCATCAGGGCGCAGCATAATAACATATTCCGTACGGTGATGCGGCTGCCCAGGTTCTGCAGTGCTTCGACCATGTTCGCCAAGGCGGGGGTTCCTGACTTCTTTGCCATAATGCGGGCGCGACTTGCATCTTTTTGGGAGAGATTGCGTTACTCTCGTAACTTTATCCTGACGACCGTTTATAGGTACATAGGTAGTCCAATTTTTCGTCATGTGCACCAGAACTCGAATAAAAAGTAGTTAATAATGGTGTTGTGTTGTGTAATGCTTGTATAATTAATTTATTGTTATTTTATTATAATTGTAATATGGGTTTACTGCATGAATATAAAACTTTATTATTATTAATGTTCGTCAAAAAAATATCTCAGTCTATATAAACTGGTGGTTAATGTCATCTACGGGACAAAGCCAAGTAGATGACATGAAGCTTAATATAGTTAATTAGTATTTCGTTAGTCGTGTCATTGGTCTTGTTGGTCATCGTCCACTTGCAAAAAAAATCGCACGATTCGACAAGTATTAAGAATAGCAGCTTTCTGCATCTGATTGTAAGTGTTTCGCTTCAGATCAAGGGGTGCGGACAACTGGGAATAGCCGGTTTAAAAGGTTAAAGCTATCCAAACATAGCTTACACGATGTATTAAGATGAAAAATAAATATGTTTTTACTTATTTTGTTATTGGTCTGATAGCGCGATATAAATATCTATAGTTATTAGCAGATGGCGGAATTTTCATGGCAAAATTCAAACGTCAATAGAGTTGGAATGTTAAATTTTATCGACTTTTCCAGCTATCGATAAGTTTAATCTCCTTCTATATTACTGACTTTTATCATTAACCTCTTTAATTAGCGAGTTGACCATTTGACCTCTTTGATTACCGAGTTGCATGGCCATTAAGTAAATCGCATGGCATTTCAGCCACATTTGTCCACACCCCTTTGTCCACACTGTGGACAACTGGGATTTTTTATTCCCAGTTGTCCACACCTAATTTCGAGGGTGTGTACAACTGGGTTTTTTTTTTCCAGTTGTCCACAGTGTGGACAAAGGGGTGTGGAAAACTGGGAATAGCCCTTGGCTTGTACTATGGGTACTAGGTAACGATAAACATACTTATATAGAGAAATAAATACTTATACAGCCTGTCCCTAAAACCAAGCAATAGCTGATAGAGGAGCTCGCTCTTAAGCTTATATATCAGTAAGAATGGGATTCTACCCGCATTTATTCAGTGAGTTGTTCACAAGATACTTTTGTCACAAGATATTTAAAAGTAACAAACCAAAAACGTCAGATTACTTCGTCTATTAAAAAACGAAATCTGTTATGCTCAAGCTCTCATCCAAATTACAGCCATTTTGGAAGGCTACTGAAGTTACGGATGGAGATCGATATTTGTATTGCCATAAAATGCAGCAATCAGTTGAGGCTTTAAAAAGGGGGTTCATGGCTCTCTTCTGAAACTGAGAAATTGTTAGATAGAAGACCTATATTAAGGCAGGTTTACAATGTAGTCGTATTGACTCAATGGAAATTCTGGCAGCATCCCAAAATAAATAAAAACTTGAATATCCTTCATTATGAGATGAGATGTAAGTACTCGTATGTGTACCTTGGGCGGGTTGAAAGGGTATGTCTCTGGCACTTTGATCTCCAGATGGAACGTCCCCCCCTCGTAGGGAGTCTCGTGGGGCCCCGCTATCGTGCCGTGCAGCTCCGTCCAGCTGTTATTCACCAGTTCCAGTGTGATCGCACCCCCTGCTACCTGGAAAACGAAATATTAATATATGAGAATGAGAGACAGTCGACATTGCTTCGGTCACACGTTTGTTTAGTTTAGAGCAGCGGTCCTCGAGAGCCTAGGGAGTGGTCCGCGACCGGACCTAAACCAATAAGCAATTTAAAAAAATCTATCATTTTTTATGGCAGTTTTATGTTTTTCTAATCTCTAAAGTTTTATTTCTTAACACACTGGCCATGTAAAAAAAGAGCAATCGTTCGGTTTCAATTGGTTTTTGAAGTCGTTGAGTGGCTGCTGAAAATGGAATTGGCCCTTGAAAATTAACGACCTATGATTTAAAAGTGGATTAACAAAAAAACAATGTGCAGACCGGGTGATTGCTGCTTTTAGTAGTGTATAAAATATACAAATGGTGTTCAGAATTTCAAAGTGGCCATGTATCCCTCACGGTCGACCAAAATCGGAAGTCATGCAAGAGAACATCTATTTTATGTCAGCTGAAGAACGAAGACCGGCATGTGACATATCGGGAGATCCAGGAGTGTTTGGGTATTAGAATGAGTCATATACAACATATTTTACAGGGTGAATTAGGCGAGCGAAGGTTGTTTTCCCGTTGGATCGGTCACTTATTGTCTACCGAGCAGAAAACGACTCGTGGCAATTGGTTTTGCAAAACTTGGAAAAAAGTCAACGGAGGAAGCTCCAATGCAGTTTTTAGCGTCGTATTAGGAACCGAGTAGTGGATTATGCATATGAGCCTAAAACTAAACCAATCTCGAGTATGGGTATACGAAGACGAGCTCATGCCGACACAAGTTATTCGTTTCAAGGCCCCTCTTCACGTCGGCGGATCATGGGCGTGCGTAAGGGACGGAGCAGTACGTAAGAGTGATTTGCAAGAATATGTTGCTCACTCTAAGGTGTAAATGCGTCCCTTATGCACGCCCATGATCCGCCGACGTGTAGAGGGGCCATCAGACGCCGGAACAAGCAGTGGGGGCCTGTTTTTCAAATGACCATTTTGTTGACGATCAGCGTTCGAAGAGTGCTATACCACATACTATGAAGCCTAATATACTAGTCACTACGGGCTTTAGTTAGCAAGGCGCACTTAGTGTGTCCATTGTTGATTACTCTCTTCATTAATTAGGACACAGTCTAACCCTGTTACAATCTAGACAAAAAAGGGCATATGAGCATATGACATTCATATTCTTATACTGTCTTTCTCCTCTGAAAAGATTTCAGTCTAGTTAATTAAGGATGTTTAGATCAATTGAACAAAGCACAGATTAGGCGAGCTCAGCGATGCAACATGCAAGACCTATTCTTCACTGTGTATTTTGCAAACGGAATGTTTATGGATCGCTAGTTTTAACCCGACTGCCCGAGAAGGCGGGTAATGTTCTTCGAATGTAATGTTTATTGCAAGAAAGCAAGTACAAAATGTGTTATATATTTATGACACGTTTAAAAACTAGCAGTCTTGGGTAAGATCCCCGATATGGGCAAATATTTGTGTGATGAGCACGAGTTTTTGATTCTGAGTTTTGCATGTTATACTTAGTTCTATTTATTTATCTTTAAAAGTATTTTTATCGTTGTTTAGTACCCATAGAACAAGCCTAGGGCTTAGTGCGGGTTCGAGACTTATTGCCTAACGCACTCGCAATCGCAATCGTTTTCAATTTGACATAAATCGAAAGCGAATTGCGTGAGACATTTAACACCACTAAGAAACATTCGCCACAAATAATAAGCACTTTGATCTCCAATAACTTGGTATTCTCGAGAAAAAATTACACTTACAAAATTGCAAGTAATTGCTTACGATTGGTATCTATTCCTAAAGATTAATATTATATTTAATGGGTTGGCTTACCTCTTCACTTTTATCGCATTTTGACAGTCCGAAGGCGAGTCTGCATACAAAATGAAAACAATGGTTCCACTTTGAAGTCGATTGCGATTGCGAGTGCGCTAGGCAATAGGTTAGCAGGTCAATTTGTGTGAGATGTTCTCTGATAATTATTTATTTACGTATGTGTTTGAAATCAACGATAGACGGAGTTTATTGTGGTTTTATTGTTTAATTCGTTGATGGAATTTAGCCATGTTTGACGGAAAACGGTCGGACCTTCCAAATATAAGCTGTTTTGTAAAGGATCAAAACCCTTTAGCAACGGACCAACATTGTATCAAATATTATTGTGTACAGTTAGCATCAAAAGTAGCCAAGCAGAATAACATGCTCAAAATGATCTAGACAAGACGTATTCTCTTGACAATAGAGTCGAGTGCAGATCATTTTGACCGCGGTTGTTTAGCTACTTCTGCTGCTGACTGTACGTCTCTATACATCGGGGCATTTTAAGTGCATTTACTGCGGGTAACGCACATGAGCGTGTTATTGAGTTTCATCCAGTGAGCGCGTACGTTTTTACGGTATGCTATACTCCATCATTTACTTTAACAAAATAGTGTAGGCTTCTCGCACTCGCACAGGGTCATACAAATGGGAAAGACAAGATAGAGGCAGGTAGCCAAGTGGGCAGCAACAAACGATAATCTTGTTAGGACTCGTTCACAATAGTATTTGAAAATAAAATATTAGCGAGACATCCGTCCGTTTCACTAGCCAAGTCACAGGCAAACGATAAACAATGAGACGCAGGAAGGAAAACAAACGCGTCCGCACTTTACAGATGTAAGAGCCGACTGATTACCTGCTCCATTGTGAGTGCGGCTTTAGCGGATTCTCATTAGCCAATCACCGGCAACTGCACTTTTCCAGTACTAGGTCGTTAAAATGGATTATAACTTGGTGTTAAAAGAAACATGCGATACCTCATTAACGACTTGGGCGTAAGGACAGCAGCGAAATTATAAACACATAGACACATGCAGTTAATACATAAATGCTGAATTGTATACGAGTACACTCACAGAACAGAAAAAACAGTAGAAGTGTCAAGTAGGCGTGTAACGTGTGGCACGGTTACGGTTATACTTTTGCCGCGATCGCTTATTTTGATTTTTCAATATTTCGATATTTCTAAAATAGGAAATAAATCTAGAAACATGCCTTATTGTGCTATTTTGGAATGTAAAAACGATAGCCGCACCAAAAACATTTTCCATGGTGGCGTGTTGTTTTTATGATAGTTTGAGTATTGGCGACAACAGGTCTGATACTAAGCGAAGCTCATGGCACTTCCACTGTTTTTTCTATTCCGTGAGTATACTAGTCACCGTAGCGGCCAGCCGCCCAACAATGCATAGTGCATCTTTTTACAGCATTGCTTTCACTTTTTGGCGCCCTGCCACCTAGCGAGAGCGAACAAAGGCGGCCACCGAACTAAAATAAAAACAGTAAAAATATGAAGAATCATCGTGATACAGGTAAATCTTAGTATTTTTCGGTCTGTTACACATTTGTTAAAACCAACAGAACAAGTATCTGAACATAATTGTTATAATTTACAGTGCTGGCATGAGATTTAATGTCAGTTGCAAATGCCATCTATTTGCATGCACATATAAAAAACGCAATTAAAGCAAAAGAGATTTAGCTTAACTGATTTATTTACGGCAAATGTTTATAATAATTAATGCCCAAATTGGATTTGCGTACCTAACAGCTACTAAGGAACAGGAAGACGTTTTATAATGCAACTATTAGATTTTAACTTCTATTATAACATTATTTATTACTATACGAGCTTAGACATATACAGGTATTTAACAACGGGAGGTGTTGGTTTTGTTTTACACACAGTTTTGATTTGTAAGCAGTAAAGAATATGTAGTGCTCTTCGCCTAGAATTTTTTTATCTTACAAAATAACTTCCTGTGCAAAACATCAACATAGGTATAATAATATCATTAACAAGTCTGAGAAATAGCAAGCTTTGAAAACCTGACTAAACCTGAAGCATAAGCTCTGAGGAGGTTCTATTATGGCCTATGACTTCTAGGGTGAAGACCAATCCAGCGATACCCAGCAATTTAAAACCCGTCAAGGCCTTTAGCCTACAAATAGCTACACGCAAAATACATTACATCCTTATAAAGGAAATCTCACTTGAGCCACATCTTCGGAATTATATTGTAGAAAGTTTATCAAGTTACCTAAGTGTTCAAATATAGTTAACCTATAGATAAGAGAAAAAACAAGTCACTGATGTACTTTCTAAAATCGACATGATGATGATGCGAAGCCGACAAGACAAGTGGAGCGAAACTGTCACTGAACCATACTTTAGAGATGGCAAAAGAAACAGGGGAAGACAAAAGAGGGATGGGACAGAAAGCTGGCAATAGGACCCAACTAAAGCAGTTGCCAAGAATACGCAGCAATAGAAATTGCTAACCTGGTTAGGAGACCTTTGCCACGAGGCACGCAGAACTAAAGAGACATAATTTAAAACCAATGTTATATCGATTGCGGGGTATGATTATGGCTTACTTATTTGGATTTTGCCATGTTTAAGACTAAGTTGAGCGCCCGTAGCACCCACATTACTATTATTGTGTTTTCTAATAAACTATAGTATTGTCTTGAAACCAAAGGATGGTTTTTTGTTGTACAAATGAATACACAATGTGTAGGGTATATGACATAACTTAATAACAATTGGACTATGAGTGAGTAACTTAACGCAAACAAGTGGCCACCTTTTTCAGTCAAGTTGAATACACAAAGGTTAAAATGTTATTAAACTTTGTCATATATGCTATTCATTGTGTATTCATTTGTGGGTAAGGCTGCAGAGCGTTCGAACCGCCTCCGCTTTTGTGTAACCAAAAAAAAATGTGACATTACAAAAAGCATTTATTTTCCGGGTATTATGTAAAAACGTAATCACAACTAGCTATTGTAACTAAAAATAAATGTCACAGACATAAATCTTTATGACTATTTCGGTAACACAAAAGCGGAGCGGCTCGAACATACAACAAAAAAACCTTCCTTCGAATTCAAGGCAATACTTTAGTTTATTAGAAAACACAATAATAGTTATGAGGGCACCACTGGAAGCTCGGCATAGTCTTAATTAGTTACACAATATAATAAGTGAGTCCAATGAGCTCATGATAAAGTAATTGTTGAACACAGTTTCGGACCTATAATTCCAAAATCAAAGATCTGAATAATTATATGGCCCCTACCCAAAACTGAGTAAGTTGCAAATGAAATAGTCCTACAATTGTGTTGTGAGTGAGTTGTGTTTCAGGGACACTTAATGGGATATTATTTAACAGATTATTTAGTTTTTCATTTCAGAACAACAGCTTCTGAAGAGCTGATGCTCAGTACCAGCACTGTGGATCTGAGTGCTTCCAAAGGAAGTCACCGTTTGTCACAGGTTCTGGTTAGGGTGTAAAATGAAGAGGACCCAAATCTTATTGTCTCTGTCTCACCTGCCTTTTCCAGGCCAGGCCAGGAGTGGAATGACAGGTTAAAATAAAACAAGGCCACTAAGTTAAGTATAGCTTGATCCAAACACCATGCACAGCTAACTTAAAACTTGCCAATTATAGCATGTGTTGGTATGCAAATAGTATTTTGCTAGCTGATTCATTTTTGAGTGTAAACCTCAATATAAGTTTAACAGATCAGTACTGTAGAGGAAAAACAGAGCTTATCTTAAAATTCGTGTTACAATTTGATTAATAATTAGGTCAGACATTCCAAAAGGTAACATTTAATACAAAACTGCAAACTTTGCTAAAATTTATTCGATTTATGGATTTGTTTAGCTTTGCAATATTATCCTTAGTTAGACCCACATTATTTGAAAATATAATTCAAGTAAAATCGAATAACCAGAATTGATAAGAATTGCAGTAACAGCTGTCTATAGAAATATCACTTATGTGAAACTTTTTGGAACTAAGTAATAGTTTAATTTGTAAGGAAATAAATCGTAACACTAAGTAAAAATTAAAGCGGCCAGTCAAATATTAGGTCAAATAATAACAAATCGAACTTCTGCAGTTCACTAAGTGGCCACCTAAAATGCGTAATATGAATAAGATCAACCATTAGTTAGCATAAATCGAAAGCGAATTGCGCAAGACATTCAACAACACTCTAAGAAACATTCGCCACAAATAATAAGCACTTTGATCTCCAATAACTTGGTATTCTTGAGAAAATATGACACTAACAAAACTGCAAGTAATTGCCTACTCGAGGTTATCTATTCCTAACGATTAATATTATATTTAATGGGTTGGCTTACCTCTTCACTTTTAATGATTTCCTTGAATTCTCTTTTGATTCGTTTCGCGGATATATTGGCCATTATTTATTGAAATTTATCAAGGTGTTTGAAAGACAACAAAATAAGGATGGCTATCAGCTTTGGGTTGCCAGTACACTTTTCCACAGATTACAATTACAAGCAGAGCAATCTAATCTTCTTTCGACTCACAGAATAGAAAAATAATGCTATAAAATACCTGTTCAAGTTAGCAATAAACTAACAAGAGTTATTAGTAATTGCAAATATACATCTTATTGTAGTAAATAACGATTAAAATGATAGAAAAAATTAAATAAACTGAAATGGCTCGACAAGGATTTGCCTGATAAATATGGTAAAATAGCAAATTACGAATCATTACTTTTATAACAAGTTACTTCGTAATCATTACACTTGAATAATGTATTTTAATTGTATTATGAATTTATTAAAGTACTAGGCTTTAAAATACGTTTCTCTTTTTTGCCGAAAGAGCCTGTATCCGGCTATAGACAATGAATTTGATTTGACTTTGTTCGGACTTGCGCTCTAAGTCTCTTTTTTTTTCGTCTTAAGTCAGCCATAGACAATGCTCTCGTCAGTCTTCACTCTTCAGAAACGCACGCAAAGGCTTTATGCTATGGTCGATTGAAATTGGACAGAGGTGTTAAATATTTTATTTCATTCAGTGAACACTTATTTTGAAGATTTATTAATAAAAGTCTATATGAAATGGTGTTATTTGGTCGATAGTTACTTGCAGAGACGTTATAGTGTTAAAATAACTAAGTTATGGCCAGTGATTTGGACGGTGGAAGGACAAAGTTATGTTAATTTACTTCTCATGTCACCGGGTTCCACCTATGTACCTGGCACTCGAAGGTGCGTTACTTGACTTTTATTTACTATTTCTTTATAGCGAAGTTGATGACCACAGAATATTAGATTATAGTTGTAACTTTGTTTTAATTCATAATGTAGCCTTTGTTTGATATAGCTTTCGGTGTAATATAAATAAATTAAAGTGATCCCCTTGTTCGGGCGCTCGCGATCGCTGTTGCTCATCTGGCGATGCATTCATTGCTTTTCCTGGATTAATTATAACTTTGAACGTATCAGAATACTTTTTCTTACTGTAGTTGTTTTTATTATTTTATCTACCTGTCAGTGTATCGAAAGTTTTTACTCTCGTAAGAATCTTGACAGTGTTTATTATTGAGGTCTTTGAACTTGCGTATCATTTATTTTGATGAGGTGAGATTGTTTCAATATTAGAATTTTAGTTTTAATGATATGTGTCGAAAGTTATCATTTGTTGTTCCTTAGGTTTTTATTTTTTCTTTTTAAATTCATAGACTTCAATCTTATTAAAGATTCTAATATAAATTGAAAAAAAAATATTACTAGATATTGTTTTTACTAACAGAGATTAAATCTTCAGAATTATCATATTTCTGACCTATCCCACATACCTAATTGATTCAATTTATTGCCAAATGACAGAAAAATGCTGTAGGTAATCTTTATGTGTAATCAAATCAAATTCTGGTTTTATTGAAAGTATTATAAATTTCTTCCTCAGAGGTATAAGTAACTACTTTTTATCATATTCAGGGGAGGTACCTAGTCCTGTTTTTTTTTAATGTAATTTCAGATTCAGTTAAATTTAATCAATAATTGTGAAAGGGCAATGAACAATCAAATGAAATACAAATAACATAAGGATAATATGGCTACCAATTTGAAAAATGCTTTGAATGCAGAGTAGAGGTGTGGTATTACGTATATGTGTGTACAGTCACCCAATAAAAATGTTGAGCATACTTAGAACCTTATCATTGTGAATGTCATTGTACTTGTCATGTGTGTCATTTGATGTTATGTTTGAAGTTTACTATGACAACACACTAAAGTGCTGAACATTTTCATTGGGATACTGTACAAAGTTTGTTTAGGTTTGATTTTTTGCTGTTTACTTTCCTCAGTTTTGTTTAAACACAGAGAACTAAACATCAAGTAGCATTGGTTATAACCAGAGGTCGGAATAGGTAGTGCTTATTAACCTAAACTTGATGCATCTTAGTTCAATAACGTATTCCAATCTCACTCACGCATGAATGAACATGCATCAAGTTTAGTTTAATAAGCACTACCTATTCCGACCCCTGGTTATAACATAGCTTTGTGGTATGGTCAGCCTTATGTTGCTCATTTGAGTGCTTAGTAAGTTTAACATCATGTTTGAGCTAAGTACTGCACTAATCAATAAAGGTGTTAACATGCCAAGATACAGTCGAGTTCATAAATACATATGTATACACTTTAGTACCTTGTCACTTTAATCGCTGTGATAAGTCGTATATGGCAGTTTGAACAAGATTAAGTAGACAAGGTATTAAAGTGTATACATATTTATGAACTCGACTGTACAAAAGTAAAATTATTGATAAGTACTGTACTGACCCCGAGGGGTAGACCTTGTGAAATATTTATTGTCCTATTCCTACTGACGTCCCTATGACAACCTCCACAAGTTTTTCCATTTTCTTACCAGTCAAGTACATAGGAGCTTTTAACACTAATTTAAGGCTGAGCTCACACTTGGGTTAGCACAGTACCTACTTATTTTCTTATTTATCTAGGTATAAATTCCATAGCTCACTCAAATGGACAAAACAAAATTCGTCTGTATTTGTGCCTTTTAATACGAAGTTTTCTAGGTATCATTCAGTTTTTGTTCTTGTTTTAATCACAATTTACTTTTGTCTGAAACTATTCAGTGAACTTTTTCATTTCCCTAAACATCTTGCCTTCTTTTTAGCAGTCTGTGTGTGTGTTAGTTTGAATGCAGTAAATTTTATAAGCACACGGTCCTTCTGTCTGTCTGTCTGTCAAGACCCTTTTCCTTTTTCGAGTTGAAATTTAAACCATATACTCAAGTCTACAGTCCCTTGAAGCTGTGAAAACATCAAACTTCTAAGTTAACGGTAAAAAAAAGATACGGCCGTTTATGCCGCTAAAAACGTATATTTCGACACTCTCAAGGGAATCAAAATTTATAGGGTACTTTCCGTTGACCTAGAATAAAAAAATTGAATTCACCTTGATCAGTTTCAGCAACTTGATTTGGGATAGGACCACAAATATGCAGTACATCTTTCGTTGGGCTAAAGACACGAAAATAGGGTTCCGTTTATGCTAACCCCTAATAGGCGAGGCGGCCGAATTTTGCATTAATCAGTATTAAACAATACACAGCGCACTTAAACCGCAAACACACAGAACCGCACTGCTGCCGCCTCTGTGCATTTGCGGCAAGCGGTATGGCGTTTGTGTAATTTATATAAATAAAACCGCAAGCTCACAGAGAGCGCGGGGCGGTTGCATACTAAAAACGCTACCGCAAAGCTTTGCCTGGTGCTACGTCTTACATTGGAGTCTTAACTTAACAATATCGCGCCGCTTAGCGCGGCCTGCGCTCCGCGCGCCCTCCGCTCTGCACGGCCTCCGCTCCGCACGGCCTCCGCTCCGCACGGCCTCCGCTCTGTGCGTGTGCTTCACCACGTTCGATGTTGCGAACACCATTAGCATTAGCGAAGCCCTAAATTTCGTGTCCATAGGCTTACCATACGACCCGATATTGGTAGGTAGGTACATAATACGTAAATATTTTTTTTCCACAAATACCTGCTGTATTCCGCGGCCGGTTCCGTATCATTCTTACATGGGGGCACTCTTTACTTTTTAATATTATTATAGCGCCAATAGAAATAGGCACACACTCTGTAAAAATTTCAACTGTGTATCTATTACGGTTCATGAGATACAGCCCTCTGGGAGACAGACGGATGAACGGACAGCTTAGTAGGTAATAGGGTTTTTTGGAACCCTTTGGGTACAGAACCCTACAAATGAGGGTGCTGATAATAGTGTAATTGGCAACATGAACAAATTTTTACCCAATATCTGACGCCTAATGTTACCTAGTTGCCACTTGAGAATATTGTAATTTTACCTGTCACCATGTCCAAATCTTTTGATCAGGCTTTACTTTATTTTAATAAAAAAATCCTAAGATGTAATGTACAGTGCTATTTCAAACTAGCTAGGTGTTTCTCCTTTCAATTTGTCTACGGATTGTTAAAGGCTTCGGCACACCAAAAACAGTGTGTCGACTATAAATAGAACGCATTGAAATCGGCACACCCAAGGCCCAAGGGGCGGGCGCAAATTTTTAATGTGCTAAGTTCGATGCGTTTCATATAGTCAACCTGCAATGCTTCTGACCTGCTTTTGGTGTGCTGAAGCGTTAACAGGCTAGCCTAGTTGTCCCTTCAGGGCATTATTAAAATAGTGCATGTATTTTGTCGACTTACTGCCTGACGTCTTACGAGCGCTCGGAACAACCTTAGCTGGTTAATACATCGACAAAATTAAGAAGTGAGCTATGCGCCTCTATTCTATTGGGTTTCTCTCTATTACACTTGAAAATAGACAAGGAGAGAATGTCGCAGCGGCGAGTTTAAGTAATCCCGTCAGAGCGAACAAATCACATTTTAGCGAGTGCATTTTCAATTTGGCAGCATGGCTTCTGTCGACAAGATTGAACGTATAAGGCTGCCTAATTGAGAATGCACGCGCTAAAATATGTTTTGTTCGCTCTGACGGGACTACTTAAACTCGCCGCTGCGACATTCACTTGATCGTTCGTCCGACCGCGTTGTTGAGGGAATCACACCCCAGTACAGCTTGGCGATAGATCTTAGGTAAAATTGTTGTCATAGATAAGAAAGCTCTGGGCGCTTTTTTAATATTTTAGTGCTCAGGGTTGCAAACACATTTGCTGTCTCGCGATTGCAAAAGTTCATTGGCCTCCGAAGCCACTTATTCTGAAACCGGGATTAGTTTGGAATCTACAATTACTAAAAAGTAGTGTCCGACCGAAGTTTTGGTTTCGGTTTCAGTTACTGCAGGTTTCGGCATAAAAAACCTGTTTCGGCCAAAGGTTTGGTTTCGGTCAAAAAAGTGCTGAACCTTTTGGTCGCGCTGAAACTTCCTACCTACCTACTTTATAATTGTTTTTATTTTTATTTGGCAATTAAATAAAAGAAGTACGATGATTTGATCATATCATAAGTTAAGTTATGAGTAGTATTTTGAGGCTGGCTGATTGTCATTACTTCAAATTAAAACTGAGAATACATTGTTTTGCAATTTTTATAAGTGATCTTGTTTCATTTTTACCACTTACAACTGGTTTATTGTTAATATGTCTAGTTATAACGGTTCACTTATATTTTTATTCATAACAATCAACAATTTTAACACATCTATAAGTTACGGTTTCGGTTTCGGCAACAACATGTTTCGGTTGGACAATATTAAAAAGATATTTATTGCCTACTATTTTTTTATTTAACTACTTACTTGCTTCAGTACTCCAAGTCTTAACCTTAACGCGAAGAGAACAATAGGTGCTTGATTGCTGTCACTTAGGCAGATTGTGATAATAACTCCATTATTACGTGAATCAGTGTCTATTGTTATTATTTTAATCACATATTCATTAACTGAGTAGCAGGATTGACAATTTTCCCAATCATATTATAACAACGTTAGATTCACTACCATAATATTGAATAATATTTTTAATAAATAAATAACACACTTTTGTCACCGACTGTACTTGAACCACTAATAAATTAACTGAAATGGTAAAAGAGTAGTCAAGCAAATCAGTGTCTATTGTTATTAAATCATCATCATCATACCTCTTCATATTTATAATATTGGTAAGGAATATTAGTTACAATAAAATAGGTATATGAGAAAGAATAAGATGGTCCAATGTGCTCCAAACGTGTGCGGGAACGCGTTGGATGCGAAAAGCACAAGACCGGTCTGAGCGGAGAGCCTTGGGGGACGCCTATGTCCAGGGTATTGATTCTCTCAAAAGAAAAGGTGAGCGAATGCAGGAGTGAAGTCCAAGCGGCGAGTGTGAGGCCTATGTCCAGGGTATTGATTCTCTCAAAAGCAAAGGTGAGCGAATGCAGGAGTGAAGTCCAAGCGGCGAGTTTAAGTAGTCCCTTGAGCGAGCAAAACACATATTAGCGCGTGCATTCTCAATTAGGCAGTCTTATAAGTTCGAGAAGCCATGCTACCAAATTGAATACACGCGCTGAAATGTGTTTTGTTCGCTTTGACGGGACTACTTAAACTCGCCGCTTGGACATCACTCCTGCGTTCGCTCACCTTTGCTTTTGAAAGAATCACTACCCAGCAGTGGACGTCTTTCGGCTGACATGATGATGATGATGTGCTCCAAAACCGTTGTACTTATAAAAATACATCACAAAATTAGTCATTCATTTTTCGTGATCTTCTATTATGGACATTATGGTAGTGTTTACCGATGTGGATTAACGGGGATAAAGCATCTGTCACTTTCTGACATGTAAGTGTGAGAGTGACGGATGCTTTATCCACGGTTATTCAACGCATAAAGACGGTCATAATACGGTGGTAGGATATTTTCATACAAAATTAGCTAAGATTTTCATATTTGATAATAATTTATCTTTACAGTATTTTGTTGCATTTGTATTAGATTCATCATATAAACCCATCTAATGGTTGTGAGTGTGGGAAATAAATAAATAAATTTCGACTTCAAGTCTCACCTACCTTACACAACATTTGGACTCAAATTTTTATTTAGCATTTTTTTTCATTTAGCTGTTCGAGTACCTAGTCTGTTATCGGTCGGTCGGGTATGTACTAAATTCATATCACTCTAACTTTATTAAGTTACTGCGACGAGATACTAAAATGTGGCGTTATCTATGTAATGGGACCTTATTGTCGATGGCGCTTCCGCCATTATTAACGATGTAAATACAACGTCGCGTCGCGTTTAGGGAATGCTAATAACCGGTTATAACCGGTTTTAACCGGTTATTTTCATACAAAAACGATTAATAACCGGTTAAATTGCATTCTCTAGTCGCGTTACGCAGTGCAGCGTAAGCGCCATTGACAATAAGGTCCCTTTTCATAGATAACGCCACAAATGTTCAGCTACTTCTGAGTTCGACTGTACGTATATGACGCTCGGCAATAAATAGAAGTATCACGACTTGTTACATTTCCTTTTGATGGTCTATCGCGGACGCACGATCACGACACTATGGTAATGAATAAGTTTCTACAAATCTTATACGATACTACGGCAGGTAATGAAAAATGGTTCAGAGGCACATCGAGCACAGAAGTTATGATCTTTTATGATTCGTCTAATTCTAGGCAGTGAAAGAGACGGTTATAAAATAAAAGATACTTATGTCAATCACTAAGCATCTACTACAGGCAGGTTTTTAAAGTTAATATAAAGCATCTATAACAAAGCCGCTATAACTTTTTAATCGAAAAGAAAAACAAAATAGTAATTGAGCCACGCGAAGAATTTTATTGCAGAAAATCATTGAGTAATTTTGTCCTTTCTTTACCTATGATTACTGTTAGATTTGCTGATATTCCCCCTCTAACTCCGTGACCCTCTGACTAATCCTGCTTTGTCTCAACAAAACTTCCACCAAATTTCATAAAAATCGATCCAACAATACGCAAGTTATATTTGCCTCGACTGCTATTTTGCAAAATTTCATGAAGTTTGGATCAACAGTAATTTATCGTCAAACAACGTACGAATGCCCACTGACTAGGGAATGGAAATAACCGGTTATAACTGGTTTTAACCGGTTATTTTCATACAAAAACGGTTAATAACCGGTTAAATTGCATTCCCTACCACTGACTTGACTGACTCTAGAGTTCTAGACCTCAATTCGTCCGGTCGATCATCTACTCGTATGAGTGTATATGGAAATGTTACTCACATTCTTCACAAGATTAAAATTTAGGCGGCGCGATGTGAAATTTAATACGTTTAAAAGTTCAAATTTTTCTGTTACCTCTTCAAAGGCGCTTTGTCATCCCAACGAAATGCTAAAACATTTTTCTGTGCCGTCTAATTTTGGAGTAATACCGTCAAAGCCTTCTTATACACTCGAAAAACTCGCCAATTAAGGTGTCCCAGTTCTCGTGGCAACACATTCGTCAATTTCTCATGTCTCATCCCGTTCTTTTCTCATGTATCGTGATAGACAAGGATGCTGTGTTGTGTTTGTCTAAGCGAGTGTGTCGACTTGTAGGGGCACTTGAAACGAGTGCGACTCGCATGAGATTAACAATACCCAAGACCTTGACACAACAATGCGGTTTGTAGTTAGAAGGATACTTGAATTCCTATTCTTTCCCTTACGCTCTGCAATATGACTTCTTAAAAAAAAGGGGTGTATGAATGTGCTAAGCCGCTGAAATACACATTCTTTATCGTAGGGCATCAATATACTGATCTTGAGTCAAATGCTTGTCTCAACGGTTTCGACAGCAGCGTCTGTACTCTTCTTTTTACCCGACTGCGGCGTAGCCCAAAAGGAGGGTTATGTTTTTCACCGTCATGTATGTATGTATGTCCAGTTCTATGTTCCCCGCTACAGCAAAAACGGCTTGGACGATTTTGACAAATGAGGTATCATTGGATTCGTCTTCGCAGCGAGAGTGTCATAGGCTACATTTTATCCCGGGAAAACGTTCCGTTCTTTTTTTTTATTACTAAAACTAAAAAGAGTAAAATAAATTAAATTATTTAAAAAACAAAAAACCCGACTGCAATAAAAAGACTGAAAAGCGAAAAACAAGCTCTATAATTTATAAAGAATTGTAGTAGCAATGTACTTATTGATATTTATAACAATTTAAATTTAAGTTGTATATTGGAAAAGGCATTGCAGGCGGGGACAAGCAAGTCCAAATGTTAAATTATATCAAGAAATAGGATTTGTAATTTGTATTTTTTCAAACGACTCTGGGGCTCTACTTTGAATTCAGTAATTCGAACTTCGGATCGCCCCATCACTTTCTTGCGAATTAGTGACGCGTCGAGAGCAAAAGGGATAGTAATAGACGAAGTTCGAATTACGGATTTCAAAGTAGAGCCTCATGTCTCTCATTTCAAATACGTAGTTCGAAAGACTTGATACGGGACGCTACGAAATGCTGGCAAGTCTCAGGGTAAAGTTAGGCTTTACATACTCCTGACGGTGTATGGAGTTCAACATGGCGTCATGAGCAATCCAATATGGTATCGATATAGAGGAAAACTGAAAAAAAGTTACTAAAATATAGAGGGTGACAAGTGAAACAAAAAGGAAGCTTTGAAACCGAGCCTTTCACCCGACCGCCAATTATTGAGGCTAATGATTTAGAATGATATTGACCACTGCAGTATCAGTACCTACAGGACTTAAAACTTAAAATATCCTAAAAAATATTTGTTTAATATCCTCAATACAAAATTAAAATTGATTAAAAAACCCATTTTCCGTTGGTAGAAAATAAAATACAGCGGGAAAGAGGCTCTTGTATTGTCGGCAATAGTTATTGTTTCTTCGCAGTTTAACCCCGTGCAAATAGTATCTTCGCCTTGAATATCTGAAATCTGAATGTCCCTGATAAAAAAAAATTTAGAACCAGCTTTTGCTTTTGATATGTTACCGTATTGTTTCTAAATGAGCCGCCATTACTGTCAAGTAAATAAGAGGTATCGTTACATTGACGATACGATAACAAGTGAAAAGCAATATTATTTTACCGTAATGTATATGTACGTAATGTTGAACAATCAGATGCAGTGAAAAGACAAGTCTGGTGTACAATCTACTATTAATTTCGTAATTGTGGCTGAAAAGTGGTGTGGAAATCGGTTGTCATGGCATGGGCATGCAATGCGGAGGAATGAGGAATATATCATTAGGAAGGTTTTGAGTTTGAATGTGGATGGCTATACGAGTAGGGGAAGACCAAAGAAACGATGGATGGACTGTGTGAAAGATGATATGGCTAGAAAGGGAGTGACTACCGAGATGACGACTAATTGAGAAGTCCCGAATATTTGGGATAAGGGCAGGAGAATGAATGAATGTTGATAGAGTAGAAAGTAGTAGAGTTTTGCTTATACTTGCCTACTTGTTATGAACTTGTCACGTCGATAAACACTTTCAGTACCTGGCGCCTTTATCTCCGAACTTGATACCGAGTTCCGGACTAAGTATGTGTTACAGTTGCCGAGAATATACCTGAACAGCCTTAACATATTCTCCGCAGCTGTAACACAATACTTATAGCATGCTAACATATAGCTACAGTACTCGCGAGTAGTACTGTGAGACAAAGACAAATCATACCATTTTTGCTGTTTTTTCAAGACTAATATTTGAGGCGAAATATTAAAGTACACGCAGTCCGGATTCTTTTAAGGTTACTTGGTGTTAACGTTTCACAACCGAAGAAATTTGTAAAAGGAATGATTTTGCAACCCCTTTTGTCGTGAAACACCTCTAAGGGCCTGTTTCACAATCGACAAGTAAATTTATGTGCCAGTTAAAGTTAGCTTTCTCCTTGTCTATGTTCAAGTGTAAGAAAAGAAAAGGGCTAAATTTATGTGTCAGATATGCGTTACTTGACGATTGTAAAACAGGCCCTTAAACAAATTTCGACAGAAATATCAACCCTCACGCAAGGACGTGTTTTGAAAAACGTTTCACAACTGAAAAAGTTTGAAGAGGGCAGGTTTTTCTAGAAACGTTTCGAAAGGAGAAATTTACTTGGCAACTCGTTATTTCCGAAGCCCTAAACAATAATTGAGTTATGAGAAATGGACGTTTCTAAGCACGGGCATTTTTTGATGTATTTCTACGGCTCCTACGTTTTTGGCAATTAAAATAACCCGTACAGGCATGCTCATGTAATGTTCCTTTGTTTTCTCTCGACAATTAAGATATGAAATAAAAACATTTGTTTGGTGACTTTGACAGATTAGTGCAGCAGTTCAAACTTGACGTTAAAGTGTACGTACAGTCAACCAATTTGACTCCTACGCCACTATGGACTTTGTCAATGTGACGTTGTAAACCAAATCATAAGAAGTCTGTAACGTTTGGTTGTCAACGTCATTTTAACATAGTCCAAAGTGGCCTAGAAATCAAATTAGTTGACTGTACAGCTATTTATAAGGTCGACCTTACTATAATTGTCACTTTGAGCATCACAAACTCTAACCTTAAAAGATCACTTTGTGATATGATAAAGCTTAATATCCTTTTGAAGTTACTAAAGAGTTTTCTAACAAATTTGAAATACGTTAAAGGAGACGGGTTTACTATTGGTTGTCTCATGACCAATCGTACACATTCATTTGCAGCTTTCTCTCTCGTGAATAAAAAGAGACCACAGTTGCAAGACTTGCGAGACGAGACGCTGGCGATATGTAACACCGATACCTGCCAGATCAAGTCAGTCCCTAACTGTCGCTCTCGACGAACGGTCTGAGTTTACGGCAAACTACGCGTTTTTTCTGGGCAATCTGCCGATTTTTAAGGTTTGCCTATTTAAATTAAATTATAGTAAGGGGTTTTAAATTATAGTAGGGATTTAGCCAAGTGCAAGTCGGACTCGCGCACGAAGGGTTCCTTACCATTATCTATACAACATTAGCAAAAAACGGCAAAAAATCACGTTTGTTGTATGGTATGCCCATGATTTTATTCTGTTTTTAGTATTTGTTGTTATAGCTGCAACAGAAATACATCTTCTGTGAAAATTTAAACTATCTAGCTATCACGGTTCATGATATACAGTCTGGTGACAGACAGACAGACGGACGGACAGACGTGTCGGTAGTTTATATATAATTATATGTGGGTATGAAATAAATGTCTATTCAGTCTTGATCCGACCTCGTAGTTTTCATTGACGTGATCCCATTACTGAGGCTCTACTTTGAAATCCGTAATTCGAACTTCGTCTATTGCTATCCCTTTTGCTCTCGACGCGTCACTAATTCGCAAGAAAGTGACGGGGCGATCCGAAGTTCGAATTACTGATTTCAAAGTAGAGCCCCTGTAACATAGCGCAGCCGGTAGGACAGCGGAGTCTTAGTAATAGGGTCCCTTTTTACCCTTTGGGTACGGAACCCTAAAACTGAAATTGGGATCTTTGTTTTTTTTTGATAATGTTTGTGTGTGAGAAGAAAATTACTTCAATGTTTTCCTTTCTTACTATCCCGTATAATTTTACTATGTCCTTGATATTTAATTTACCACATCTATCCTTAGTATCTTTTTCTACTCGCGTACCTACTATAAACCGCTAATAATGATATCGTTAATATCGCAACCGAAGCGTGAAAACAATTATATAATGAGCGTTGCCATGGTAATAACAGTTCTATAATAATAATTATTATAACTAATCTAATGAAGTATTTATAAAATGTTAAAATAAGACCATCGATTATGTTCCGCGGTCATGCAGCACGATTTCTGACAGCCCTGAAGCTCCGTTGTCCTAAAAATAAGTTGACGCGCGCGCGAATACAATGATTCGTATGTAGGGGGTTATTTGATCTGTGAGTAAGGAAGGAGTATCGTGGGCCTGGGCCTGTTAAAAAACCAGTGCACTCGAGATTGTCGACGGCCGTTTGTGTAAGAACCTTATAGTAGGTTAGTTAGTACCGACTTACCTACCCAATGGTTATGATGGGAAAAATAGTCAACCTAACGTTTGCATATTCTATAGGCTTCATACTTTCGATTAGTACCTATGTAAATGGTCTATTAAACAAGCAATAGCAATTTAAAAATAAAAATGTTTTTTTTTATTATGGACTGTACTGGACTGAAATATTTCGGTATGGCGAATACGCCATATATTACGTACCATATTAAATTTGATATAAAATACTTTTTATCTAATAAACAGCTGGGTGGAAGGTCTCCTATTCGGATGTTAGACCATTACAGTGCCTGCCCATTGTGGTGACGTTCAGATAATACCTGAACGGTTTCCACAATACAAATGCGCTTTAGCGTCTATCGGCTGTCGAATTGAACGGAGCTTTAGTCTTTGATCATTGTATGTCATATCTCCCCAATTGCTTCAGTGCGTGCATCAGTCTTGATTGAAGCTAAGTTGTCTTGAAATTTAGATATTGGTAAGCCTGCCATCTTTGGAAAATCATATGAGAGAATATATTAGTATTATTTCACTAACGTATTATTTATATTATGTTATTCTGTTACAAAAGAACACTACTACGTTCACGGGCAAAAAAAATATCCTTCCTTTTTTGTTTTTAAGGCATTCCTTGAAATTAGGGTTGTAATGAAAATATATTGACAAATTAAAGCTTAGAAGCTTAAAACTGTCAATGAACATCCCTCATTTCTTTACAGAGTAAATAAGACAATTGAAACGATCAATATCAAACCAACATAAATCTCATTGTAGTATCGTAATTAAATCTCTAGCATTGTTGGATTACATTTTGGTTTTTATCATGGCCTAAAATAACTGAAAACAATATTTGTTTGTTAAATAAGTTACATTACATACTCTAGTGAAGTTTTCGTAGGAATAGATAAAAGATATCGGGCGCAAATTTCTCGTAAATGTCTGTTTTTGCCCGCTAGGTCATATTCAAATTATATTTTTAAACCTAAAATGCCAAAGTATGTTGTAATTGTAACAAAAATGTCCAATACAGAAAACGCTACGGAATCTACTTAAGATCATACAATACTGAATACGTATACAGTACATAGATCAAAGACCAAAACATGCTATCCTAAAATGTAAATGTTCCGTTTACTTAATCTGTCATTGAGGCTTAAAATATTAACATGAAATGCCCCAGATTGTCAACGTTGTAAAGTGAACTGAGGCCGCATAAAGTAAGCCTCCGTGGGTTCACGCTAGCTATTCCGTTTACCGTTTTTTGAACACGCGATCTTCGACCAACCTTTATCGAGGATTTGAATTGACTTAAAAATACTCTAATTCAAATAGCTTTTTATGCACTTGAAGTATTGGCTATTAAGCACAAGCAGTGGTTATTTCTCAAAATGTATGGAATCAACATCGGCGAAAGTAAAAAAAGGGGTATTATAAGTCTAGTATGAATATCCGTTTTGGCGTTTTTTATTACGAGTTAAGTCGACCCAATACATATTCCTTGATTTATGCTGTCGTTAATATTTGCAGAATTTCACTAATAACTAGACCAAAGATACCTTAATCTTATTCTGGATTTATTACCATCAAATTAAAGTGTGCCATCGTGTGCTTTATAAACGAACAGCCCAAGAAAAGGCCAATGTTTTTTTGAGAACAACTACCTCAACTTTAGAAGCTCTTATGTTTCGTGAATATTTATGTTTATTGTGTAGTTACCTCATTTAATACAGCATTCCACTGGTGTTACTTTTTAAATACAAATGTATTTTTAACAAAACATAAAAATAAAATAAAATATATTTTTTCTTAAAAAATTGCTTCTTACTTGTACTTTACTTGCGTAATCTGTCATCTATAGTCATTTTCTGAGCCTTAAAGCTCTCTGAAATCTAGATTAGATTTCGCTATAACTTTCCTACCAAGTCGTCACTTTATCAAGAAAAATATGATTATATTAAACATTACACATTGGTCTTTAAAAATGATCAAACAAAAAACAAAATCCCTCCCCTACCTCTTCTAATTGTGTTCACAGACAGAAAAGAACGAATTGGTAATTCCCGCTACTGAAATTAAAAGTAAAAGTTGTTAAAGGCTTCATTTGTTTCATTATTTCAGCCAAGCGGCTTACATTGCGTATTTTAAAGGGGGGAAAAGTGGTTAATTTTACTCCTTTGTTGTTGAATGTCAAATTCGGTTAGATCGATGTGTATGGGCTTTGCTTAAATTGGCAATAGTATAAAACACCAAACTAAAAAAACTACTAATGATATAGTCACTCCATACACCACATTAGTTACATGTGAAGAAAAGCTAAGAAGAGAACTAAGGTCTCCTAGGCTAGTCGATATATTTATTAAGCAGGGCAACCTGGAGCGCCGCCGTGTTCATTTTCATTAGTCCGCCGGTAGCTCGGAGCCTCCGCGCGTGCCTCCGGCGTCCCGCGAAGTGCAACGGCGACGCAGTCTCAGATTACTGCCGTGTCTCGGACGGAAAGCTTTTAACGAACTCCGCCGGTTTACATATTAAACTTGCCCCAAAAATAACAGTGTTTTAAGTTTTAACAGTGTATTTGGCGTAGATCTTGGTTTACATGTTAAAGTTGCCCCAAAAATAACAGTGTTTTAAGTTTTAACAGTGTGTTTGGCGTGGATCCTGAAACTGCGCCGGCAAAAGTCGTTCGAGTCCCCTAAGAGCACTAGTGCATGCTTTTAGGCACGAAATGGGCCCGGGCCCTGGTTACCCTTATATTAGGGTTGAAAATGTCTAAGATTTTGTGAAATTTGATACCATTTGTTTGATACAACGACATTTTAAGGTATGATATAAAAAGGGCCATTCGTTCTATTTATAACTTAAATTCTCGTGACTCCTTAAGAGAACTATTTAAAGAAATTAATATCTTAACTGTAGCATCTCAATTTATTTATGAGAATATTATTTATGTTATTAAAAATTTAGATTCTTTCACCAAAAATTCTGATATACATAATTTAAATACAAGAAATAAAAATAAAATTGCTATTCGAAAATTCCGCGTACGTAAAGTATATAAATCATTTGTTGGTCAATGCATTCATTTCTATAATAAATTACCTGACGTAGTTTTAAAGTTACCCTTTTCAGCACTTAAAAATTACTTGAAAAAGTCGTTAATGTCTAAAGCGTATTATAGGGTCGAGGACTATCTAGCAGACAAAAATGCATGGCCTAAACTCGAAACTTAGTCAATAATAATTTGTTCAAATGTAAAACCTTTATCTTGTCTAGGGGACACTGTTGATGTAGGAAAACATGTCGAAACTTTGTTTATTATTAATTTTTTTGTTTTTGTCTTTTTCTCCGTCTATATCTCTCCTAATATTTTTGCCATGTTTTCCTGCTGATCTACGCATGATATTTGATATTATATTTAAATTAATATTTATAGCTTTATATAATACTAGACTAAGTTGTATCATTGTAATAGGAAATATGGTTAAAAAAATGACTGACTGCTGAGTTTCTTGCGGCGTTTCTTCTCGGCAGTGGTCTCCTCTTGGGAAGCGCTGGTAGACTCCTGACGTGTAAAGGTGCCCGTGCGGCCTACTTACTGAATAAATGACTTTTATCTTTATCTTTATCTTTTGATATGTTGTAGGTACATTATGTAACAGGTCATGGTGTTTTCTAGAACTATTACAGATTTATTACCTTTTTATACGACTGCCCTAAATGCTCAAGGAAAGTTATGTTTTTCGAGCGTGTTTAATCCATGTATGTGAGTATGTATGTATGTTATGTACATTTTTTGGCATGCTCATAGGTATTATTCTCCTAGAAGGAGCTATTATTTGTATTTATTTATTTATAAGCGTAATGCTTTTTTGGGATATAAAAGTCTTAAACCATAAACCATAAAAACGTCGTCTTCATGAAAACCAATAAATAGCCTCCTACAAATAGATAAATATAATAAATAATAACACTTATATAATATACTACCACGCCGGTTAATAATGGTTGATCTTAGCTTTTATAAATAACATAATAATAATCATCGATAGGGTCTGATTACCTGTTGAATACAGGCTTACGCGGCAAAAACACTAGAGGTTGAGAACTTTTTAAGTCTTTGTTTCTTTTCCGGCCTAACTATCAAATCTATTTGAATTGTGAACACTAAAAAATAATAACTAATATAAAATATATTTTTTCAGCTTTTCAACACTCTTAACTTGACAGATAAATCTTGCCAAATAAAATTACTAATTTTATTCTTTAGCTACCTATCTTATGAGTAACTAACAATTTTTAATATTTTATATAGTTATTATTTTTTAGTGTTCACAATTCAAATAACTAACTTTAACTACATATTTTATTAATCAAAACTAAAAAGTGTATATAAAACTATTGTTAAAGAAACCCGACTGCTTTAGAATATAACAACTGATATAAAATAAACAATAGTAACCTTATGTGGCTCACGTAAAAACTTCTACTTTTTATGCAGAGTTAACTACAGAAAAGTGATATCAAATTCATTAGGTAGTTAATAAAAAAGTTGTGGCTACTTTCATGGCTAAGGGGTTGTTTTGTGAAAGTTACTAAGTCATCTTACTTCAAGTGTTTTGACGTAACCATATGATTAAACAATAATTGTTAGGAATTTATTTTTAACTAAAAATGTTGTAATATTCGAGTTTTCTTTGGAAATATTGCCGGACTTTTACCAAAGGCCGATTAACAATGCCAATTGTTGATCGAAGACCTAAGGAATGACACGAAATCTGTCAGTTTAGTTTCAATAAACAAAATCATGCATGGCACTTGTGCACCTGACGAAAAAAATATTTTCGCAATTTTTCTTCTACATTCCATCAACCATAATCTATAATATTATGTTTATATGTATAATGTATTGTCGATGCTATCGTTCATACAATATTGTACCGCCTATAAAAAGTTTCTGATTTGCCCAAAAGTCAACTGGTAGAGAATGCCATCAGGCATTAAGTTCACCTTATGTACTCAAATTTGTATTTTTGAGCAATAAAGATTAAATAAAATAAATAAATATAGCTCAACTAATCGGCAATAATTATTCATTAATAAAATGGGTTAAATCTTTCATTTGAGGAAATTACATACAATTTGACAAGTTCGCTCAAGTTTTGCCAAGTCTAAGATTGCAACTATGACATTGGTTTTAGACAAAACTAGAAAAGTTTGTTAAAAATGATGATACACTTCTTTTAACACGACAAATCATCAATTTTTAAATTGTTGAAATAACACAAAACACTAGAACAATGTACGATTAACACGAAAACCGTAAAACTTTTATGGCCCCCATTATACGCTGTTTAGATTGTGCAAAACTGCAAAGTCTCGTCTATTAGTAGAGGACCCGAATAGGAGACGACCTTCACCGGGCTGTTTATTCGATAAAAAGTATTTTATATCAAATTTAATACTTGAAGTAATAATAGTAACTATATGGCAAATTGGTAGGCTGAAAAATTTCATTTCAGTATACAATTAATTAAAAAATATATTACTTAGCATATTTAATTTGATATAATACTTTTTATAAAATAAACAGCCCGGTGAAGGTCGTCTTCTGTTCGGATCTTAAACCATAAATACAGTTTGATTTTAGACCTTTAAATACAGGACACCCTATATAAATATACTCTGTGCCCTTTATAAATATTCGTATAATAGTGACTATATGTACCAACGGTGCCCCCAATTATGTGGAGGAAAAAAATAATTACTAACGAAAATAAATAAGACTGATGGGCCTCTATTCTAGGCCGTAAAAACTCTATCGTTTTGACCTATGGGCCTATTGCCTAAGGCACTCGCATTCGCAATCGACTGCAAAGTGGAACAATTGTTTTCGTTTTGTATGCAGACAAGCCTTCGATTTTCAAAATGAAAACGATTGCGATTGCGGGTGCATTAGGCAATAGCCCTCTGTTATGGTATCGTTTTTAACTCAGCCGCCATTACTGTCAAGTAAATAAGGGCTATCAAAATGATGACAATACGATAACAGAGGGCTTATTGTCTAACGCACTCGCAATCGCACCGGCTTCAAAGTGGAGCAATTGTTTTCATTTTGTATGCAGACAAGCATTCGATTTTCAAAATGAAAACGATCGTTATTGCGAGTGCGTTAGACAATAAGCCCTCAGGTCAAAGACGATATGGATATTACCGCCTAGAATCTCAGCCCTGACTGCATTACATAGTATTATAATAACATTTTCAAGTTTTTTTTTAAATTTTAACATCTGTAAGTACGTCCTAAACTTTTGATTCTATAGTAAAGTGAATAGACTCTTATTATTTAAAAATTCAATGTAGATAATTTTTGTTAAATTATATCGCGATATCTAGAAAAAGGACTTTCCGTCTCAAATTAAACTGTACATGAAATATTCCAGCCGATTGGTTATGTTTGTGCCAATTTTCTTAGGCTATCTGTGCTCCTTAAGTGCTCTGTTTATGATGTTTATCGCATAATATTAAGTAATAGGTACTTATTACTAGTGTTGTATTGTATTGTATTGTATTGTATACACATTGTGTTGCTTTGTTACAGACCCGCGACGTAGGCAGACATGGTGAAGTGAGCGCGGCGAGATGGTGCCGTGTGTGGCTTCGCTGCTGCTCGTCGCAGCTACGTGTTCGCACGCTCTAGACATTTGTAAGTACATTTGTACTTGTCCGGCTGTCTGTTACTCTCTTACGTTACCCAGAAACTATTTGACTTAGGAATGCTTCGAGGATATTTCAGCACTTACCCAGCCACTAGAAAATAAACTCGCAAAGCCCCACGCGACCGGCACGGTAAGTTTCTTGAAAACAAGTTCATTTGTAACGATCCGTATTGCTACTAAATTTTTAATAGAACTTTAATAAAAAGCATCCTGTGTACAATTTTATTTGAAATTGTTGTTCAAGTTGAATTTTCACGCAGTTTATTCACGTTGGAAGTTTGTGATTCGTGCACCTTGGTCTTAGTTGTTACATGGACGCACAAACTTCATCATATTATGTAGCTATTATGAAAAAGTTAAGTTAGTGGCACGTCCCCGCTTTGATGTCTGCATGGACCGCTTTAATATTTAATTAGAAACTTCGCAGTTCGCCTTGGTGCTCCAGCTTCGGCGAAGTTATATACGAACACCAAATACTTTAAGAGCCACGTTGTGCAGTCATATTTCAATAGCGCTGGAAATGAAACTTCTCGAATCATTACTAACGCTGAACCCCGGACACTTGGTGCGAAATGTATGAGTTGCAATTCAATTGTTTTGCTCAGCGAACAAGGATGGTGGTCTGTTTGATGAAACTTTGAGGCCTCTGTTTACTCTCCCAACTATGTCTGTTGTTTGTGTCACACGCAGACTCGCTTGCTGCTTTTGATCTTCATCATACGTATTACATCTTAAATTTCTAAAGTACTTAATCATTAATCAATTACTGTAGTAGGTATTTCTTATCCCAAATTATCGAGAGTCGTCGATTGTTTGTCGAATATTTTTCCTTGCGCAGGAACACTAGTTTCGTATGATTGTTGCATTTATAAAATTAACAACTTCCTACATGCTTTTCCTATATTAAATGCAGGTATATTATAACTGATGTTTTGTTATAATCTCAATGTCTACTAATATAATAACAAGTGATATTATACTTTCTCTACACAAAAAAGGTTGTAGGCTTATACATATACCTACAGGTACGCTCAGACGGGATAACTTGGAGTCGCAGGTTTATAATTAGTTCGTCGTGTTGTACAGCGAATTGTTTTCAAGTCTCTAACCAGTACTCAGATGCTTAACACTCGATTGATTATCAACTATTTAAACGGTTAAGCACAAAGAATTCAGTCGCTGTATAGATATAAGAGCCTGTCTGCCAAATAGAACCAATGATTGCAACGTCAACGTCTTTGACTTTAGTGCCTAGTAGCTTCACGCTCCACAGATTAATATTTCTTAATCTGTATACGCTGTTCATAGAGAACTCACACGCTGTATCGGTGTAAGAGCCTGTCTGTCATGTAGAACACAATTTTGGCGGATTACTCATCTATTCGCGCCGCTTAGTATTCCCCGGTTCGTCGTGGCGCGTGTTCTTACACAGTTCACGTCCGCGACCGGCGGTTGTGACAATAGCGAAACACGTCACGGTCGGTGGTTTAAAGAAGTCCGAAACGGAAGCAGCGGGCGCGGCTGTGCGCCCGTAAGCTTGAACGGTATTGACGGAAATTTCTGATACGAGACCATATGGAAGTGAGTGTATTATAATTTGGAAGTTATGTAACGAGGTTTCACCTCCAAACGGCTTGACAGATTTTGGAAGTAAGGCGTATACGGTCATTATTCAAGAAGTGTCAGCATTACTAATATTTAAAATGTGAAATACTTTTTCACTAAGGGATAGCGATAAACCATTTCTATAGCTAGCTTTATTTTTCACTATCAGCAACACAACAGTACGCCAAAACATCACACATGCTGTCGGGTTTCTAAGGCTTGCTGTTTGTAGGCTGCCTTTTTGATATAGTTGAAACAAACCCACGTGGTTAGTTTATTGGTTGTTTCTGTTAAACATCCTCATTGTGCTCTCCAACTTTGCAACTGATAAAGTGACACAAGTTAAAATTCAACGTTGTGTTCACAATACGAATTCAGATGTTTTATTTAGTAAAGAGGCCACATTGTGAGGTGTAAAACCTGCTAAGTCCCAGACATTGCAGCGACGGGACGGAGATAAGTAACTATTAGTATATGTACGTAGTAGCTGCTATTTCTTCCCGATTTAAGCTAGGCTGATACCTTTTGACATTATTTAATAACTGAAGTCGGATACCAGATTTATCTTTTTGCTGTGAGAAGCCCTCAGTCGCGTGAGCTATAAATAGGCTGGAAATAGACCATTTTGTATGTGGGTAAATGTCAAATTTTAACCCGAAATAACCAAATCTATCAGCAGTTTAACTGGGGCCCGGCATTTAAATTAGCAATTTGAGAAGTTTGTATTGTACCATACAGGCTTTGAAATGAATTTCAATTATTACTGCTTAAACTTTTTAAAAGTCTGAATCGCCATGGTGAAGTTTGTTTGGTGTGTAACCCGTTCGAAACAAGGTAATCAGATGAGATAATAATAATAATATAAGAGTTATATCGTTATGTTGTTGTTCTTATAAGTCTTAAGTCGTACCTACCTACCTAAGTAGTGACATTAACATTGCGTAGGCGGCCAAACCTTACAACATTATGATAAATTTTCCGTCTGATTGAATAACGAGAGTAATCTGTATATAATTGCTTTCTTTGATGTCAAATCATTAAAACGGTTATACTTATAAACGGGATTTAATCTCGTTCACGTTTCGACTTCATTACTCAATACTCAATACTCAATACTCAATACTCAATATTTTATTGCAATCATAATCATTAGTCGTCAGAAGATTGAAAAAATGTTATTTCTAAAAGTTAATTTGATTGAAACCTTACTATTAGCTTTAGTCATCGCAGACATTTCATTTATTAATGTTATGTTAGGTAACATCAACATCAGCGGTCGAAAAATGTAGTCTAAATGAAGCTACTGCAACTATTGATTCCAGTTCCGAGTTGAATGCAATAACAGTGTCCGCCGAACAACAAACTTGCCACTTTGCCAGACCACCGGCTTACCAAATAATCCGTCCGTGCCGCAATCAATAATCGACGAATCTACGCCCTTACAAAATTAGACATGATTGCTCAAATTACAATCAAATAATGCCACTAGCCATTACCGATATTTATCTGTTCCCTATTAAAAATCGACTTTATTACCATCACAGAAATGACACGGCAGCATTCATGAAACTGTTTTCGGAGCTTGCGGCCTGTTTTTATCGATCTTCCAACATTGAACGTGTAATTATTACCTACCCCTCTGCAGTATGTACATCAAATAGTTTGAAAAGTAATTAAGGTCAAGCCATAGTAAAAATGACCGTTATCGAAATATGCCGGTACACATTTGTCGTGAAAACTACTGGACCTGTGAAATGAAAAGGGGAAAACAATATGCTAACGACTCCTTGTACAATGAAAGTAATTAAAATAATAGTTCCAGCGATATCACGCGAAGTGTTTTTGCCCGAGATAAACCCTCGATTCGCGTGTGTAATGAGTAGCTCCGGTATCTAAGTAACCACCGTTCGGCCGCGCAGTTTCTACGATACTCTGAAATTTATACGTGGCAACGCCAATATTGTAAGCGGTTTAAGTCGACGCTCAATCGTTTTATGTAAAAAAGGATATGTATGCCTTTCGTGGATGGATATGAATGAGTAGCGAGTCGCCAGTGCTGTTTATTATTCATTAGACGACTACATGTCACGCAAGAGCATAAGCACGCACAAGCTCTGAGCTTCTGAAACTTTCCCCACTTGACATTTATTTTTCGCCTCTTACAAATTACCCAAATGTTGCTTTAGTACGGCTCCCTAAATAAGAATTAGGCGTTAAATTCCGTCGTAAAATAATTATATTCCAATCGGGGAGACGTCAGAAGCATGCGCACTTTGCGAACCGCTGTTAAGCGAAACGACCGCGTAAATCGGGGCCGTTTATTCGTCTTTATTAATATTCAAAACTGGCTTTATGACGTTTGCAATTTGTTTTCAAGCGCTGAGCAACAAGAGACCTCCGTTTGAATTAACGAGACACGCAACAAGCAAATTCTATTTGCATTTGACCTATAGACGATTGTCTTTTGTTCACTCGAGGGCCACACGGCACAAGGGCCACTTGACAATGGCATTCCATTTCTACTAGAAAAATGAAGACATTTTGTCATTTTGTAATGCGGATGGCAACCGGAAAACGCTTCAATCGGGTAGACAGTCTGAGAAGCCATTGTATGATCGTTCGCTTGATTGATTACTTTATTACTTTTCAGAGTCAGCTTCGAACGAGCAACGCACAATGTGCATACGATTCGCTTAAATATTTTATCCGTCGTCTCAACATGCACTACTTTGATCGATTTTAACCTGCGCTTTCATTACCATAGTTGAATATGATTTGCTTGAATAGGCGAAAATAAATCTTTGAGCAATCATACATTTCTAATAATTATCCCTACCATGCCTATGTTCGTTCTATTCAGTCTCGTGGCAGATTAAGCTAAAACTAGTAAAAGAACCCTCATTAAAAATGTACATGCGCGTCGAGAAAGATAAAAGGTGTCGGGGAAGAGCATGCGTACGGCCGGCCCGCCGCCGTCCCGTTGTTAGAGCGCTTTGTTTGTGTTGTGATAGCGGGAGTGATAATTGTATGATATTTCACGCCGTATGCTCCCATTTGTATTTGTAATAGCTTCGTTTGGTTGTGCAACAGTTTTAAATTAAATTTTCGTCTATAGGCGTGCATCGCACCGTACTTGAATGGAATGATTGATCGCCATTGTACATTAACACGGGGGTCAAATAACGAGCGCGCGGCGGGGTGGGAACGCCGAATTATAAATTAGCTTTTGATTGGACCAAATCCAGCTTAACATTAGCATTTCGAACTGATTTCGGCGGGTTTTTGAACTTTTATAAATTGCCTAATGAATAATGAACTTATTTTTAGTTAGTAAAGAATTCGTCTTCACTACTCTTCACATAAAGTTAAAAACGGGTGCGGGCTATTCGATTTCATTTATTTTCTTATGATCCGTAGTGAATTTTTTATTGTGTATGTAGGAGTATTTCTAACACATTCAGTTTAAAAAATATGTATGTGTATTTCTAACACATTCGGTTTCAAATTTCGGGGTAAAGAAAATTGTTACAACTGTGAGACGTAGAACCATTATTCTCCGTTCGGATGATAACTGAGAACCGCCAATCGCCTATCCTTTGTTGCCTGGCATTCCTATTGGCGACAGCCAGAAGTTATCAAACCGTGGCAGCTAATTAAATGACACACACACACAGGACACATATACGAATAATACTTCTGTTTGTTTGCGTACCCACCACACGCCACCTTTTCGTAATTGAGTAATAAGGTCCCGCCGGGATTGGCTCGTGAGCCGGCCGAGAAATTTGCTTGTCAACTTGTAGCTTACGCATTAATTCGCCTCACATTTATTATAATAACATCTTGTGCTAACGCCAAAGCTATGCGAATTACTCAACCCTGCACGCGTTTTAATATGCGATAAGTTTATAGTTTAGCAATAACTAGCGGAAGGGATACGTTACTCTATGACGCTCCTTAACTATTGACGTTAAGGTCGCGTGTACACCCAAGGAAATGTATTCGCATATTATCGTAGTAATCTGTCGCATTGACAGACCACATCAGTCACACTTTAGTTATGTGGCGTGTCATCTCTTGAATCACAGCTCCCACTGTGGTACGCGAATGCATTTCCGCGACCGCACATTATTTGTTACTTATAATCGTAATGGTTCTAAAATTTCTTTATTATCCCTATCTACATATTTGTAGTGGTCACTGTTAGTGCATGGCGTTACGAATCGGCCGCGTTAGTTTCCCTGGGTGTGTTGCGGAGATATGTCCCATCATTTTTATGTCAGCCGTGCAAGAGAGTTCATTATGTAACAGTTTTTGTCAACTAGCTTAATAGGCACTTTGCTACTTAGTTTGTCAACTTACTCGACAAACTTACAAACCGACTATGCATCTCGGTCTTGAATATTTATAAAATACATTCGTTTTGTTATGATAATAATCTTGTAAACGTAATGGATCGTTTCGTGATACATGTTTCAGTACTTACTTTAAAGTCTAGCCAGGGAGAGTAAATAATTGTTAGAATTATTATATTCCCCACGGTACGGGCAATGCCTTATCTGCGGGGTCCGTTTAAATAATATGGGCCAATTAGAAACTTAAAAATCAATAAGTTCTTAAGTCTTATTTTTTTGATTATTTTCGCAATTGTACGGGAGGCAAGGGTTGCAGGGGTGAAATGACCTTTTTGGGTTAGGTTAGGTTAACCCTCATTTTATTGCGGAGTGCACGTACAATTTTTTGCACAGTCATTATTTATCCGCTTCCGGAGACCAAATTAAATACTGTTGCAACCTTCTGAACCCATCATCGGTTCAGCTCTTAGACACCATAATATTGCATTGTCACCCAGTTTAAGTACATAAGTACCTACATACAAACTCACGCCTTCATTCCCAGTGTGGGGTAGGTAGAGCTACAGAATTACCAACAACTCTAAATATTTGTTGATAATTCTCTAACCCCATTTTGCAATTAGGCTACGATTTTTACCAGTGTATTAGTGACAGGTTGCAAGCCCATCGCCTAAAAGTACTACAAGCCTTTATTCCCTTAGTCGCCTCTTACGACATCCACGGGAAGACATGGAGTGGCACTATTCTAACCCGGCAACCACACGGGACACACAAAAGTACCTAATCTGGTTTAATCTGATTTAACAAACAAAACTTAGTAAATTAAAGCTTGTAAAAATAACAACTAAGTTTAAAACAAATAATTGATTTTATTGATTCTTGAGTTGCCACGTCGAGTTACTGAAATTGGATAAGTACTCTAGAAAAACTCAAAATAAGTGGTTTTTCCTTCAACGGAAAAATTACGAAAATGCTCTCGACAGTCAGGGGGCAATAATTTAAAAAAGTCCCTGATATACTTAAAATTAAGTATTATTTATAACTATGGACATCAGTAATCGTTAAGCATTATTTTTCTACACAAACATGAAAAGCCCCAGGCATGTCGACCCTCCAAATTGGTTAATACATTTTGTTTATGCCGTAAGCCAATTTAAATAAGATTCCACGGATAATGAAGGCACCGTAGCTGAAATAACGAGATAAGATAGAGACTTAAAATAATGCAATGCATTTTGAAGCTTTGAATTTTTGACTCGGAAATCCTTTGTGGAGGTACAAATAGTTTCGTTGTATAGCGTTGCCCGTTAGCGTCAAAGTGAGCAGATAACAAAGTCTCAAGGAGATCGCAGGAATACCTGCGTCTCGGTTTTATACTTTTTGACAGTAAAACTCGCGTTACTACGTGGCTTTTCGCATTCACTGTAATGATTTCGATCTAACATTTTCCAGTGCACGCCGACGGGCTTTGCCATTACTAAATAACGAATATATTACGGTCCGCTGCCGGGCTTGACTAGAATTCCCAGTAGAAACCTTTGTTAATAAATTTATACGCAGTGAGTGGCTGGGTCACTCGTATCTAAAATTAATATTTGAATTTGAATCCAATGTGCCTACAGTACACAGGCCAAAGGGTTGCCTAATAAGGGCAAGTAGGTAATAAAATGAGCCAAGTCCGCTATGTAAATAAGTTGGTGCTCGACGCATTTTAAGAACGGATTGGAGCGACTTTAAGCGAATTAAAACTTTAGGAATGCTATTATTATAACAGGGTTAAATTTAACAGTTTGCTCTGTGACGAATATTATTATTTTTTAAGAGCTTGGCGAGCTTGACGCATTTTGGCAGTAAATATTTTAAAAGTTACATGTGATCTGATTCCTCGGTTCCTTGATATTTAGCTACTTCAGGTACGTATCCTTCCAATGATACTACTTTTTAAAGTGGAGTACGTCAACGGTCCCCAAAAATTTTGATGTATGTTTTTTTTAAATCAATTTTTTAATGGAGTTTTTTCAAGTAAAGTTTTACAAAGGTATTTTTATAACGTTTTTAATTTTGATTGCTTTGTAAATTATACAGGAATCAAAAATAAGTTACCTAACATTACTTAACGGAAACGCTGTAAAAAACCCTATCTTGTATTTCAATTGATTTCGTTTAAAACCCATTAGTAATTCTGTCTGTGATGTGCGTGCCTAGCCATCAAAAATGAACAGACAAAATATGAAAGATCCAAACCTTTTACACGATTTTTCAATATTCATAACGAAACCCTTTTCAGGCGCTTTAGCCAGATAATATGGATAAGGATTAATATTTCCGACAACCATGCAGCCTTTACGTTTTTATATATACAGTACCGGCAAATAATATATCATCGTTGTACTTACATCTCATACGATTCCCTACAAATGTGACTCACCAAAATTTACAACCAATCAAGAACTAGTTGACCAATTGTATTGCGATTATTCAATTCGTTAGCTGATTAAATAAGGTTCAAAATGCTTTATAACATTTTGAACCTTATTTAATCAGCTAACGCATCCGACGAAGCCGACGCGTTCATACTAAATTTACGAGATTTGTATGAATACGTCAGCCATGGTTTTTTAAATACTACACTTTTTTAAACTACGATATGTACAAACATTTGTTATATACTATTTTGAATCTTATTTAATCAGCTAACGAATTGAATAATAGCAATACAATTGGTCGACTAGTTCTTGATTGGTTGTCAATTTTGGTGAGTCACATTTGTAGGGAATCGTATGAGATGTAAATACAAAGATGATATATTATTTGCCGGTACTGTATATACCTACTTATTTTATACATGTATTTCTGTAATTATTAAATTGTTCTACACGATTTATTAAGCATTTTCATACTAAGTTTAAGTAGTAGTAGTATTCTATTAGCTATGTATACTTTGTTCCTGTCTGTGTATGTGTTTTATATCCGTAATAAAGAAATAAATGGTTTAAGCAGAACATAATTTCTCAAGGAAGACCTACTTCTTAACTTAACGTTACGAAATTTCAGGACGGGGCGCGCGATCGTGGATTGATTAATTGTGTACCGCGAATTGACTACCAATTTTGATAAAATTCTTAGAACCTACATTTTGTTACATAATTAGCACATTTGTAATTCTTAATGAATTCATTTACAATAATATACATAACATATACCTACGTATAATCTGTTGTTGTCATACCGACAATGAAATAATTAGATATCGTGTGTTGCATCCAAGCTTACCACAGCCCTCCTACTCCGTAGACAATCAAGGGCTATAAAGTGACGTCATTATAACCTGTGTAAGGTTATCAAAACTCATAATTATAGATAAGTTTAGATAACTCTCGCGCCCATTCACTCGACTCGGCGGATATCTGTCTCCTGCGGTGCTAACTAAACTGTGAGGCTAGACAAGTTGCATAACGTTAAAGGAAACGTTTTTCGAAAACTGACAAAATGTATGGAATTGACGTAGGCGCTCGTCGCGACCGTCTGACAGCTTACGTCAATCCTAATATTTTTTTATAACGATAACGAAAGCCGAATGCATCTTGTCTTGGCCCTCTGTTCGGTTGGACCTGAGGGTTAGACAAACGAAAACGTTAAAGACACGAAATGCCGTGCTAAATTAATCGCGCACAGTGCCTCTGTTCTAGGCGGTAACATGAAAATCGTATTCGTCCTGTTATGGTATTAGCGGCCTGCGAATGTAGATTTCGGACCGCGGGAAACGCCACGCGCCGTTCCAATGTCCGTTCCGAACCGTAAGTGTAAATGTAATAATAAAATAGTAAAAAATGTACGGTTCGGAACGAAGATTGGAACGGCGCGTGGCGTTTCCCGCGGTCCGAACTTTACGTGTAAAGGCCGCTATAGTTTTCACCTGGGCCGCCATTACGGTCAAGTAAATAAGAGCCGTTAAAATGTTGACAATACGATTGTAGATCAAAAACGATTTTTTGTTGAATAGAGGCCCGGGTCAAGTTTAGCCAGTCAATTCCAATCCAACGAACATGCCTACTCGTATACCAAATAACCCCACCGTATAAGCACGTATGAGTCCTAACGGGTACACTACATAATTCCGAAGAGTCATAATTTTATTCCGAATTGATCTAAATTTTGATACAAGACTTTATTTTTAATATTGCCTATAAATGAAACCTAACGTAACCTACGTATAGCAATTAAATTATGCATTTAATCTAAAATCGCTCCAGCATAAGGCATTTTAAGGTGTTCCCTGTCCTGACACGCCCTAATCGTAATTAATAATTAGCGCGTTTATTTGAGAATGCTAAATATGTACTCGATTCATTTCCGCTCAGATATTGTGCTAACAAAATCCAGTTAGGGGCTATCTCCCCGACCAATATATGAAAACAACCTGATAAGTAGCTTTGGGCACTGATGAAACTTGCCCTGCGTGAAGCAGTAATTTTGAATTATGAGGATGAAATTAATCTTAGAAAATAACGGCAATTACCACCAAAGATGCGACAACGTTGGTTTTGCTTCTACTGCGGAAAACATTCTAAAGTATATTTGATATAGTTGATTATTTAATCGCTATGCTACCGCATTCGGTTCCAATAGTTAATACCATCTAGCACTTATAACGTTTTCTGTCTACTGTTCTATCTTTACCATACAGGGTGCCATTTTCAAAGTTAAGTTTGATGGTTAGCTAATTAAGTTTTTTCAGGCTATTCCCAGTTGTCCGGACCCCTTTGTTCACACTGCGGACAACTGCACGGGTAGCACAAGTTGTAGTTTCTCGCTTGTCACTCAGTGCGTCTCTATCGTTACAGACAAGATAGAAAGGGAGATCCGAGCGACAAACAAGTCGCGGACAACATATGCTAGCCGTGCTGGGAATAGTCCGTTTTTCGCGGCTTTAGACCATTATGCACGATTTGGAAATAAAAGAGTCAACTTCTTGGTGTACCTAATCCTGCTCAAAGATAAATTACATAGTTAGCCGAAGCCACGATAAATGCTGACTTTCAAGATTTTGCATTTTTATAGGTTCTTTGATTGTACGGTATATTCATTTAGAAGCTGTTTCGAATCGAAGTCTGTCAGTCATGTTTTATTTAAAGTAAAGGGTTGGTTTTGATGATCCGAGTGGTTTGTTTGACTTATTTAGTACTTTCCCGTAGCTTATTTGCTGTAAAAAAATAAGAAAATGTGAAAAGTAAGTAATTTTCTTTGTTGACATGAAGTTGATCGGTCTGCTTTACGCCCAACCCATTCACAATAAATTTGTCGCATACGAAGATAGGTACGACCGGAGTTCAAGAGACGATTTGTGCGACGGTCGTCGTAACGTGAAAGGCACCTTTTGAGCAGTTATTGAAACTAGGTAGCAAATTTTTCATTTTTTTCCATAAACAGCTAAGAAATAAAATGTCGGTATTTTTTTACTTTTAATCTCACCAGTAGCCGTATATAACTGTTTGTATAAAAAATATATGCCTATCAGATTATTTTTAAAGAGGTTTGTTTGATGATGACACTCGTAAAGTGCGTAGTCTGTACCTACGAACGATGCGTAGGCTACCTACTCGTATCTTACGGGGTAAAATTCCTCGGTCCACACCCTATACCTACTCGCGCTCTCATTGTACGAGTACTTAACCTGTTAAAGAGGGTCGGCTGCCGTGGCCCTCGAGTCTCAATTGTCTGCTATATGATAGTACAGTCACCCGCAATAATATATTATCAAAAAATATCTGACACGTCTTTATTACTAGAGGATAAGAGCGTGTCAGATATTTTTGCGCCCAATGTTGGATAATATATTATTGCTGGTGACTGCACATACCAACATTTGTTATACGATTATTATCACGAGGATACCGTGTCGAAGAAATCGTTAATTTGATATGATTGAACTCTCACTGCCGCACTCAGAGACGTCAATTAAATTTAATGCTTGTTTAGTGACGTGTTGTCAAGTGACAGCAGCAACTTTAATCAAGCATTAAGTTAAATTGACGTCTCTGAGTGCGGCAGTCAGCATCGCTTTCGCTCCCGTCCCTTTACCCTTACCCTTTACATTTCCAAAAAGCTTCCAAGACGTTTGAATATGAGGGTATTACGAATCATTATACGTAACTATATTTTACAAAAGACATTCAGTCGTTTCAACAATATTTTTTTTGTCCCTCGAGTGGCAGTAGTACCTATAATGATGTGTTATATTTTTAGAATCAGCTCATAAAGCCCTTTAAAACCCACACGTTTCGTAAACAAAGAAAAATATTTTGTATTCTATTCGAAAACGTATGACGTCATAACTCCCCTCCACGAAAATTCCGTCTCTACGACTTCCATCGCTCTGATAGGCCTTGGAAATAAGAAGAGGTACGAAGTTGCATAATTCCAACACAAAACGCCGAATATTTCCTTAATTTGTCGCTAACCGCTGCTCCAACTAATTGCCTTTACCCCTAATTATTATCGTATTGTTAGCGTTATGACAGCTCTTCTTAACTTGACAGTAAAGACGGTTCATGAATAAACAATACCATTGCAATACGGATTAAGACAAAGTAGAATAGAGTCTCTTCGCCAGCTGCCGCTTGTTCTGTGTTTCATACGAAAATCGTTAACAGGTAATATATGTATATATAAAAAGGATCGTCAAAATACTCGTAACGAGTAACTAAGTAATAATAAAGACCACGGCGGCACTATGTCAGTAAATACCAGCAAATTCACATTGAGCGAACCCCCGTGCTACACCTACATGCTAAACAATTAACTCGTAGTTATTAGTTTCATTTAAAGCATTGGGTACCCAAACTTTTTTAGCTGACCGCCCACTTAACAAAACATTTTTTTTCCCCGCCGACCACGAGAAAAAAACAATTGGAAATATAAACCTACCTTTTTTACTAAGAGAAAATTCATTAGGAGTAATAGTATAGAGGATCCGAATAGGAGACGACCTTCACCGGGCTGTTTATTCGATAAAAAGTATTTTATATCAAATTTAATATGTTAAGTAATATATGGAGAATAGGTAGGCTGAAAAAATTCAGTCCAGTATAGGTATAATTAATTAAAAAATTAAAAATGAATTTTGTTTTAAAAAATTGCACATGCTTGTTTAACTAATAGACAAATTACATACCAATCGAAAGTATGAAGCCTATAGAATATGCAAACGTTAGGTTCACTTTTTTTTTCCGTCATTACTATTGGGTAGGCAGGTATAAACAGGTAAGTCGGTACTAATAATTTGCTTCTCTTCTCTTACTCATACCTGCGATTAGTATGTAATTTGTCTACTAAACAAGCAATTGCAGTTTAATAAAAAAGGTCCTTTTAATAAAATAAAAAAATATATAAGTACGGGACTGAAATTTTTCAACCTACCTACCTATTCGCCATATATTAAATTTGATATAAAATACTTTTTATCGAATAGACAGCCCGGTGAAGGTCGTCTCCTATTAGGATCATAGACCATACGGACCATAATAGATTACAAATGTAGCTTTTATAAAATCAATTTGAAATATAAATCAGCATTTCATTGTGACGGATGTGCCTGAATATTGTTAGTTTGGTAACGTCTGGTTCAAGTTTTGTTAAAAACAGACGTACGGTCACAACGCTCTGTAATTTGCAGTTTGTTCCTTTTCTTTGTAAAAGTCACTATAATGTTACCGATACTCTACTCCTGCCACTACGTGTTTAGCGTGAATAGTGTAAGCAAATGCGATAGACTTTCAACTTGTTTGATAAATTATTATTTTCATTTACTTTTTTATTGTGTGTACCGTGAGACATTTTGTCACATTATTGCTATTTTTAATGTTCTTTAGTTTATATTTTTTACTATCATCAAAGAGGTCAGTGTCCCCGTGAACAGCTTCAGTGCCCCCTATTTTTTTCTGAGCCTTCCTTCCCCCGCGGATTCAGCGCCCATTGTATACCAAGGGGCGGTAGGGACTACTTCGGAAACCTATGATTTAAAGCATACTTTGCAAACTACTTCTTTTGTAATTTAATAAAATAACTAACATTAAATAATACTTCAATTTTCATGTTATTTAATTAAGGGAGTGAATACTGTGATAACGGCAGATAGGTGTTTGGAAGACAAATATGTGCTGCTCCAACCCCTAATGATTGGGGTAAAGAGATGATGATTTTAAGCTCAGCCTATTTTGTACCACATAAGTTAGTACCTTGATCCTTGACCTTCTATGATCCCACAGTGTTGATACAGTTGTGTGAGACTTTTGTTTGTTATTAATATAAACATGTTTACTGAATTAATAAATGAGATAATCAGCACTAGTAAATAAATAGGTTGCCGGGTTAGAATAGTGCCACTCCATGTCTTCCCGTGGATGTCGTAAGAGGCGACTAAGGGAAGAAAGGCTTGTAATACTGTTAGGCGATGGGATTGCAACCTGTCATACACTGGTAAACATCTTAGCTTTGCTTATGCAATATGTGGTTACAGAATTATCAACAAATTATTAGAGTTGTTGGTAATTCTGGGAATGAAGGGATGAGTTTATGTAGGTTGTTAAATTATTTTAAATCAATTATCGTTTAGTCGCTCTAATGAGTGGAGCACAATAATGTCCTCTGTGAACGTTAAAATAGTTATAGTGTTCACAGGCCTCGAAGTTCCGCCTCACTACTTAATTTTACAATGCAATGTAAATTTTAGGGGAGAGGCGCTGCTTCTTGGATCAAAATCACAGAATGAACGAAAACGTCTGTTCGGTCGCCTCGGACGCCTATGCCAATCCCATACATTTTACCAGCGCCCGTTTTAACGTTGCAGAATGCAACTTGCCTAGGCTCACTGGTCTCTTGCTGGTTGAAAATACTTGTACCCATGTGCCTCGACATGGCAGGACGAGGCTCTAGCAAACGAGGAAGGCCTGTGGCGTCGGGTTGCCTCATAACTTATACTTAACTTAGTGAATTATGTGCAAGCACGGCGCCATAGGATATTTAATGCGAAACGGGTCCGCGCAAGACATTGGAAAATAACACCTCCGGTGAGATTAAAGCTCATAAAGTTTCCGCCTTATTACTCAACTACAAGTGGTTAATATTTTAATAAATGACGCTGTTGCTTTTGTGCAGTTAGGTGGTTTTCGTCAACATCCTTCTGTCGACGAAGTAGCTCGACCAAAAGGGAAGGTACTTAAACTGGCCTTACCTGTGTTTGAGCGTGCTGGGCATCCCTAGTTATTCGGCTAAACCGAAAATCTAAGGATGCCCCGCACGCTTCGTCGACAAATTAAAAACTGAATAGTTGTAAGAGAGCAACCCCCATTACTACAGGGCGAGGTGGAATATGCGCTATCTACCTATATACGACATCTCTCAGAATATTGAATTGATATTAGGCTAATGCACGACAGTTTACGTCAATCCTATCAATTCCTGTCGTCATATCACATCTTCCACCCTATCATAGTCTTCATATACTCTGCATGTATGTACATACATACCTTCACGCCTGTCTCCCAATGAGGTAGGCAGAGACTATGGAACGCCAGGTGCACCGGCCTAAACATACAACTTTGGCTTCCTCTACATTCATCAAACTCTTCATGCACGTACGTGGGTTTCGGGTGCTTTTGATTTGGCCCTTATTCAGTACATCGCGAATTTGATCACCGTATGTCCGTCTAGGACGTCCTCTACCGACATCTCCGCTCACTCTCGCTCGCCAAATCTCTTTCGTAACTCTTCTTTCCTCTCTTTGACCAAACCATCTATGTAAAACAAATTATTCCTATGCAATAAAGTGTTTATTACCTACTTAAATTATTTGATTTCTGCAGGCATTATTGTTCGCAAAATTGTGTAGCTTTACGGTTTTTTTTCTCAGTTGTTAAGAATATACATACATATCGATTACACGAAAATGGACTTTGGAGATCCACTAATGTCTGACCCATTGTTAATTGTAAAATACTGAGGTCCTGGTAGCGATTTATTTTACCCGGTTTTCGACCTGATTTCTGTTTCTCGTTGAAAGTAAACTCTTGGCTATAGTTTTTACTGGCAGTTAGGATCGCACCAACACTCATATTTTCAAGCTTAGCCAGCTTTCTGAAAGTGATTCCTTTTATAGTATACACCATTTGTCCACAATTGATTTTCACTTTTCAGGAGAAAGACCTCGCATTTTTTATTTTAAACTAATAACATGAAAGTTAAATGATGGAAGTCGAAGCTAACATTCACATGTATACATTGACGACTTTAACTCAATATAATTATTTAAATTGAAATAAACCTCTGTCAAGTTGTACCTCTATATTTACTTAACGATACAGTCTTTAAAGCTTAGCCTCTAATCAACCAAATTCTGTTCACGATAATGGCCTCCGTGAATGGTTATCTTAATAGACTTAAGCATTCATAGAAAAGAACATCGCAGTTTCCTGACAGGCGTAGCCTTTCACGCTCCGAATACGCTAAAAAGGCCGCCTGTCCAGAACAACACAGGCAAATGGTAAAAGTACGAGCATTGAGCTAATTAATATTACGGCACGCGATACTACAATCTGCTCCCCCGTTCTTACTTACCTTTTTACCTGAAGCGGGAAAGAGAAAACTCACGAGGTAAGTCTGAATTATAAAAGGTGCCACTCACACGGCCCGACCGCGATGGGCTTTGAAAGAGAAACGATACGCCAGCCTGCCAATACACGCCGTGCCGGTCCGTCAGATGAACAAATGGACATTGAGTGGCAGTGTTTAAACCATCTTCTACCGCTTCTTATTTCAACCTTGTCAACTTTATAACCATAAATCCCTGCAATATCGGTTGATAAACTGTTTTAAACATTTTTTAAAAGTTCGAGCATTTGTTAGGGATTTGAAGCTTAAATTAAAGGATAAGAAAGGAAAGGGGTTGACCGCCTTAGTTAATGAATAACCAGGAAACGTAAGCTCGCGAATCGAGCGATTATAGACGATTGGACAATGCCTTAAGGACTTCGACGAACGTCTCATTTTAGTGGTTCTACTTTACGGATCTTTGTTACGAGTTAGAAAGTATGAAGTACTTTAAACTCTGTCGTTCTTGTGGCGATATGAAACAATGGTATTAAATTGAAAATGCAGTATGTTTAAGGGTAAAAATGTAGTAAACGACTCTTGAGTTAAACAAATATCTTATTTTCTATCTATATACTAGCGGCCCGCCAGCGGCTTCGCCCCGCTGCAAATTTCTGACTTTCCCGGTGGATTTTTCAATTATTTTCTGTCATACAAACCTTGTCCTGAAAATGACGAACACAACAAAAAAGAAATCAGCCAAATCGGTCCAGTCTTTCGGAAGTTTTGCGATCACATACATTTTGGCGATTCATTTTTATTTATATAGATTAACTAAATTGACTATAATAATCAGAGATCGGAATAGGTAGAGCTAATTTGCCTAAACTTGATGCATGTTCATTCAATAATGTATTCCCATCTCACTCACGCATGAATGAATATGCGTCAAGTTTAGGCAAATTAGCTCTGCCTATTCCGATCTCCGATAATAATTGAATGTGCCAAATCCTATATTGAGAGTAAAATGTTCTAATAATATCAGATTGGTTTGCTGCATCTCACGTGGCCTGGATCATTCTCTATTGAACAGCGTCGACAGGGAACATTTCATAAATAGGGTGGTAAAATACGTCGCCCACCTACCCAATCTACGTATCCGCAGTGTCCTATCTTGATAAATGATTTACGTGCCACAAGAGCCAGCGCCGCTGAAATGTCATCAAAGTTCCGTGTGCCCCAACTAAATTGTTTATACATAAGTGGAATATATGCTCTACTTCAGCGCAGCTTGAATACCTTTACCTCGATTTTAACAGTACACAGTTTGAACGTAACATGCAGTGTGGCACAAAAAAATAGTCGAATTTGCTTATTACTTTTAAACTTTCCCCATCTATGTAAGAGAGGTGTTATAAGTTGGACCCCTTTGTGTCTCTGAGTGTCTTGTGTGTTTTGTTTGTAGCCTCGCAGCGCTCAAATGAAATGGATGGATTCTAATTGGTTTTTTAGGGCTCCGTACATAAAATGGAACTCTTATAGGCTCACTCGTGCGTCTGTCTGTCTGTCCGTCCGTCTGTTACAGCCAATTTGCTCCGAATCTACTGGACCAAATCAAGTGAAATTTGGTAGGATGGTGTAATTCTATGACCCAAACACAGATGTGCATTTTTTTTTTTAGTAAATGTCCTTTTGGTTGTACAAATTAGGAAATTACAAAAAGTTTTGCAATCCTTACTGTGTCATATATCAAATGAAAGTGTTCGTTATGAGGAACTCAAATATATTTTTGATATTATTGTAAAATAAATAGTTTTGATTTTATTCTTGAAAGAAGACGAATATTGAAGATTCAATTTGAAAAAAAATACAAAATATAGTTAATTGCTTGTAAGGAAAACCCATAAGAATTCTAACAAAAAATTTTTTTAAAAAATGCGTATGTCCGGAACGCTCTCCAAGCGAGTTCAACGCCGTTTTTTTTGTAGCTAATTTGATCGAGGCGGGTGGATAAGTTTGATTGACATAGATTGAGACGAAAACGTTCAAGAGTTTTTAGATTTAAAAGCGAGTAGCACAAAAGTTATTATAAACTAGAAAGTTTTTCTTATTATATATGTCCGTACCGGCTTGGTCTTGGTGGTGTTACTTGTATGTTTGCACAGTGGCCTGTACTTATATACGTACGCAGCATGCATAGCATACTCTAGTCATGTGAACGTAATCAAGCGATGCTAGTAGCTGTGTTAGGGCTCTAACTTATTTAGGTAAACAACACTGTCTCGAGCAAGTAAATCTTGACACGTTGAAACTGCAACCAGGGTACTCGTATCGACATAGCCCGGAGAATTGTAACACCTAAGTGGCAGTGGGATGTGTACGTCAACGTTCTTTGAAGCCAAAGAGATTTGAATAGCGACAACGTACCGGGGAAAAGCGAACAGAACCTTCACATGGGGGTTCTTGGAGAAGCATCATCCCCATCCCATCGGAATACGTCTCGATGATTGCTTTTTACTATATTCTACTCGGTATAACAATATCGCTCTTGACGTAATGGTATTGTTACTCACTAACCGCCATTACTGTCAAGTGAATAAGAGCTATAATAACGTTGACAATACTATTGCACTTCAAAAGCAATATTGTTTTACCGTGTTGGGTCTCTATCCAAATCCGACCTATGCCCCGGATATATGTATGCATGACCACTTGCTTGTTTTATGCCATTGTTGACCAATCAGATGCAGAGAGAAGTAACCTCCTTGCATAGAAGTTATATAGCACGGGCAGTGTACAATCTACTATTAATTTCGTAATTGTTGATAGAGTAGAAAGTAGTAGAGTTTTTGCTTATACTTGCCTACTTGTTATGAACTTGTCACGTCGATAAACACTTTCAGTACCTGGCGCCTTTATCTCCGAACTTGATACTGAGTTCCTGACTACGTATGTGTTACAGTTGCCGAGAATATATTCGTACACTGCCTAAATATATTCTGCGCAACTGTAACACTATACTTATACCTAACATGCTAACATATACTTATAGTACTCGCGAGTAGTACTGTGAGACAAAGACAAAACATTGTTTTACCCAGTAGAATAGAGGCCCTAAAATAAATAAAACACTGAATATAAAGTAAAGTAGAAATCTCGCCAGCGCGTGCTTTTGACACCACTAAGGGCCGGTTTTATAAAGCTGAGACCTAAAATACGACAGTAAATATAATTTTTTCTACTCGCGTACTATAAATCGCTAATATTGATATCGTTAATGGTGTCAGAATACCACCTATAAGGTAACCGATGGGTAAAAACAACTCTATAATGAGCGTTGCCATGGTAATAACAGTTCTATAATTTATTATAGCATTGTTATTACCATGGTAACGGTCATTCCGGATACCAGTCTTGGCGTTTAGTTAACACTTGACATACTAATAATTTGTATAATAAACCGTTAAAAACATTTAACACCAATTAAAATTATGTATATTAAAAATAAAATTAATTTTGAGACTAAATATGTGTTTAGAATTACATTTTTATTAAGTTACTAAAAATAGATGAGTAATATCCATCGATTTGTTATTTGGTTACCATGGTTACGTTCAATATGGATATCAACAAAATGGCGTTTTGTTTGCCATTCCAACTTGTATGATAAATTGTCAGAACTGTTTTAGTACCTAACTATTTATAAATCTGCATGAAATGTGTAAACATTTAGCAATAAAATTTACAAACTATTAACGCCAATCGGAATAATGAAAATGACTTTGCTAACAAGTAATTTGTTAGCAGAAATATCGAGTGAAGGATACGAGAAAAGTTAGCGATTGTTTATTTTTGTCATTATCATTCTAAGCTTGTAGAAAAAGTTATGTATGCAACGGTACATAATTAGCTCTTAAGGTACTCGTGCCTATAATTAGAGCGCTCGCAAGCTCGCGCTCTAACCTCGGCGCTCGTACCTTAAGGAGCTTCATTATGTACCAGTTACATAAATAACTATTAACGAATGGTTTGTCAAATGTCAGTAACTTATAACAAATGTTAATAACTACCCAGCGTTTAATAAAGTAAAGTATCGTAAAATTTGACATTAGTTATGAAACCATAGGTCTGCCGCAAATGAGACTTACTATAAACGAAAAATACTATCCTTTTTTAGTTTGATTATTTTCTGTGGCTACCTTAAATTGTCTATAGACTTACATTTTCAATTTTTTTATATTGAGAGTCAGGGACCTTTTCAAACTTCAATACAAGTTTAAAATAAACGGTCTTGATACTCTTGATAAATAAGACGTCCAAAGAAATTAAATTAGTAGGCATTTGAACTCTACGGAATTCAATACACGCTACAATAATCCGGCCTCGGCTTGAATGTTCTTCGTCGGCGATCTACGTCAAGACGTATCCAAATTGTTTTGTGAAAATTCTAAACCCCTACTTTCCGTAAAATCAGTCATAATTAATGATTATAGGTGAAAATAAACTATATAAAGCAATTGTAGGTTATCGACATGTCAAAACAAACGGTTCGTAAGTTTAATCCTTGAAACCGGTCTCAGTAACCGTCAGCAGTAAAAAGTTACTGATAAATTTGACAGGTCGACCAAATTTACGCCAAAAAGGTACGAAAACAAACCAACGGATTGTTATAAAACCGGCCCTAAGCCAAGTAGCTAACTGTCACTAGTTTGCATAAACAGTTTGGTAGTTGGCATGCGAGTTGTTTACTTGTTAGTCAGCTATTCGCATTCTACTCGTTGAGGCGCGTTTCAAGTTAAAGTCCCTACTTCAATGCTGATAGTTCCTAGTGCACCCGACGTTAAGCTGTAAAATAACGCCTCCTTATAGTTTAACTAGAAGACGCTCGCGACTTTGTACGCGTAGAATTAGTTACCCCCTTAGTGCACTCCTAGACCTCATAAGGAACCTACGTGCCAAATTTGGAATCTCTAGACCCAGCGGTGCGTTGCGGCTGTGCGTTGATAATGTTGATATGTCAGTCAGTTTCTTCTTTTATATATTTAGATAACTTCACTTAGACAGTATCAGCACAGTTTATATAATCAGAGATACGCTTGATATTAATAATATCATTATTACGTAGTCCGCTCTATTAGTTCATATAACATGTGTTATGGCTATTTTAAAATAAGATAGACACGGACCATTGCCGATCATTATGGCAAAAAATTGCGAACACATTGCGTGTCAACTGTCAACGTCTGATGGTCCAAAGACTATTCTAAAAAAGCGTAACAGAAACATAGGCTTGAACGTGTTAAAAAGATAAAGGTCAGTGTTCATGTGTTTATTTTGGCGTTGAATGGGTAAGGTTAGGTTAAGTTAGGTGAGGTAAGGTATTAGAAAAATGCATTTTCAGTTCCTAGAGTGAAGTATTTTTTTACAATCGACAGTTTTAGATCAAAAGACAGAAAAAAAAGTTTAAAAAGTTAAATAACTCGAAAACCAGTGACATTAGACGCCCAGTTAACGGGGAAAAAAAAATAGCTCTAGTATAGCCCCCTTACTAATAAACGTTGAGTAACAGTGGTATAGCTATACAATGTTTTGTCCTTATCTGTCAAATTCAAATGGCACAATGACAGATAAGGACAAAACATTGTATAGCTATACCACCGTTACTCAACGCTTATTAGTATGGGGGTAGGAGTGTAACCCCTTTCAAGGAACAGGTCGAGTTACCTGTCACCCTGTATGTGATCAAAATTCTTATTGCATTTTCATATTATGATATACAGCTCACGAAATGAAACCAATGTGCGGTAGTGGTAAAATAAGCTTGCGTGACGCACATATTCTTGTCGCGAAACTCTTTTTAAAACGTTATTCAACACAGCATCAGCATTTCATGGGCTCCCAACACACACCAAGCCGTATAAACTTTCAAGATTTCTCAAGCATTTACACAATGAATTCTATTTCGGAATTTCAAAGTTTTACTCTAGGCGGGTTGCGTAAATATTTAAACAGTTTTATGTCCTGAACTTTATCAACTAAGATTACGATAAACCGTATATTCTTACGCCCGTCGGCCATTATCACGTAAAATGGTTACGACGTTAGTTCATTACGAACTACTATCACTAACTGGTTGGCTTTGGAGGTGATCATATTTTATGCTCCTAAGTAACAAGGTCGTTATCGCGGAAACGTGGCGCGTGGAGGAGGCATTTTCGGCACACTTCCGTATGGGACCGTTTAATGGGAAAGTTCTTCCAAATGGTTAACTAAGTATTTGTTTCTCAAAATATGATAGCAGAAGTCTGGAGTTAAGTCTTAGGAGTTATGCGTAAAAAATATGCATAAAAACATCAGTTTTCTTTAATAAAATACAAGAAGTATAAATTGAGCGCAGTACGAGAAACTGAAAAATATGCTGCAGATGGTATTGTAAGGGCATGGCGTCAAGGAGCCCACTTAGTGTGAAGCGCTTATTAATTGATTCTATGGTAACTATAAATCATGTATTGTAGGAGTTCCCATTTTACTTAAGATAAATTTCATACTTTATTACCTATTTTAGAATGTATTTTCCCTCTCTTAACGAATCTTTGTAACGGCAAAAAGAAGTCACTTCCTTTACTTTCATATTAAACACAAAAAGATAATAAAAATCCAACGCGACTTAATTAGTCCCCAGTAATTAATTAAACGATCGTCAGAAATCCTACAGTAAAGAACTGTAAAAGGCTGAGGTAAATTAATAAACATTATGAAACTTACAGCCAGACTAACTTTAGTCACCGTTGGTAGCTCGGTGCATTATTAATGTAATAGGTAGTTGAATGAGTAATTGCTTCTCGGCCTAAGGCGCCCTAAGGCACAAACACAATGTAGTTATAAGTATACAGCATCGATCGTTGCTGAAAAAACCCAATGATGCCATTTCACTACATCGCCACGTGTTAGAGCTCAAATGTTGTACACAGGTAGCACTAATTAAAAGTGCCTTGAGAAGATCGCGAACCAAAGAGATTTAATATTATAGGTAATAGAGTGGGTATCGGAGACATTTTCATAGAAAAACTTTGATCATAAGCATCATGAATGCTATCTATGACGGGCGTGTCAATGTAGACTAAACGACGTACGACTTGTTACCTCGAGGTAACAAGTTTTGCATCACTTTTTTGTTCGCTATGCCCCGTCTATTACTACTATACATTTAATGTCTTTGTCGCGAACTGATGTACCTCCCGGGATCGTTACACAGTTACTACTTATGTCGATGAGAATTCATTTCAAAACACATAACTATGTATTTGGTAACAGAGTTTTATTAACTTGAAAACCAAATTACCTAACTGTCAAGTTAATATGACTTACGTCTAATTGATTTATCGCGCTAATTTAAAATAGTGTATCTCGAGTCGGGAGTCTGGATATACTTTGTGTGGAGTTTTGGAGCCGTTACGTTACTACAAAAAGAGGCACTAAAACTGTTTATTCAAAAGTTAGCCAACGATACCTAATTAGATATTGTGTAATGAATAAATAAAAACTATGAGACGAGATACCTAAGAAACTTACGAACACTTTCAAACAAATTGTTGCAGTTAATCAATCAAAGTGTTGTAATGATGCAGATATGAAAAAGGAAAAAGGAAAGTATCGAAGTATCTCAGGTCCTCACCATTCTAAATATTCTACGAGTTTTGTGTTTTTATGTTAAGTTTGTATTCGTTTTCGTAGGTTCCTGGACACATGTGTAAGTTGTGGTTACCTATAAGTAGATAAGCATCAACCTGTAATTAAGAATTTGTACGATGTATTATCTGTTGGTAATCCTTAATTAATAAATAAATAAATATGTATGTGGCTGTAAAGTGTTTGCTACGACTTTAAGATAGACAGGAATCTATGAGAATTTTGATAAAGAAACTTAATGTGATTCTGTATTAAATAATAAAGATACAATTAAAAACAGTATAGTTATGACCGAAAAGTGATTTTCCTCAGTTAATTTATGCCATCGGCAAGTGACGAAGCGTTGGCGTTGTTCGTGGAACTCCTCTTAGTGTATTAACAATTTAGGCGCTTTAGAACCGGCGGCGAGACGTAGTAAATTATGGACAGTATTTCAAGATCAAAAGTGTTTAGTAAACGCTTTCAGCTGCATTATTTGTGAGTTAGTTTACTATTCAGCTCTACAAGAGTGATTAGGATTAGTTTCTGATCTAATGAAGTTAATTATTATTGTAAATTGATGATACATTTCGGTGTGCCTTTCTGATCTGCTGTAACATCCGTAGTGTTTTTGTTGTTTGTTGTTCGTGTGATTTGATTTAAATGATTTTCTAATTCCACAATTAATTAACCCAACCTGAACTTGGCAGCTTTCCACCGTATGTTACAATATTATAAAATCCTTTGGGTAGGTACTTAAGAAACTAGAACGTGGCCTATTTTTACATTTATGTTTTGGTGGGATTTTGTTTAGTTTTGTTTTGTAAATGATAGCCTAGTGACAGGACTCCTTTTTGCCTTTAGGGTACGGAAACCTAAAATCTAAACTAGGTTTATTTTATCGATGGTGCTTTTGTTCGCAGCTCAATGCATCGCGCCACTGGGTATGCAGAGCCGGCTCATCCCGGATAAAGACCTCACTGCTAGCTCATCTTTCAACGATGGCAACGTGGGACCGCAGAATGGAAGGTAAACCTCTAAAGACACGAACACAGCTACAATATTTCCCATCCGCAAAGATGCGCCGCACTTACATTTACTTAAAGCTATTATAAACCAGCTACAGCATAAGTCACGTTTTCGAATCGCCTTTACTATTCGAAAATGTGTTCTGAACCCCTAAAATAAACTCACGTTTTCATACATTATTTAACGTCACAATAATACTATACTTACTATCTCGATGACGGTACGAAAGTCAACGTCAATGACAACTTTCTATCAAATTTAAGTACTAAATATGCCTACTAGAGAGTGCTGAGGCCCTATATAAGATGCATAACGCTATCGTAAATGATTTTCGAAAACTGACAAAATGTATGGAATTGACATAATCGTTCGACGCGACCGTCTGGCAGTTTACGTCAATCCTATACATTTTCGATAATGATAACGTTCTCGCAATGCATCTTGTCTAGGGACACTAATATGTATGTATGTAAACACTTAATTGTACAAAAGAAACAGAAAAAAGAATACAATCAATGATATACATTTTCTCGATGCGTTAACGTTGCCTACTCGATAGAAGGTAAATTTTCGTGCTCGGGGTAGGTACTGTTGAACAGTTTTCACATCAAGCCGCCACTGGTCGCATTTAGGTATTTGACGTGGCGCGATTGAGTCAATGTACAGTCGCCATCAAATATATCGGAAGTAGTTAAAGATGTAATATTTTTATAATTTTAGCGATACAAAAAACGCAAAGAGCTAGTAGCTAGCTAGCAATTGTGTATGATTGGTCAAAAACTAGATAGTATTAGTTTTCTCAACAATGTGGCTGTAGGTAACTAGTTCACGAAACAAATATAAAGAATAAGTGTTTAAGATTGCTTTTCTGGTGCAAGACAACACAAGCCAAAGTTTTTACCAAGTTCTTACACGAAAATAAGTTCAAACACTCGAACAGTATTAAATAAGAATGTTCGACAGCGACTTTGTACTGAAATAAAATGAAAGAAGCGAAGAATAAAAACTTTATCGTGTATTAAAGTAATTTATGCCTAAAATGTTGATCTATGGTCAATCATTTATTTCAGTTTTGTTTTCCCGTAAAACGGATGAAATGAATTTACAAAACGAGTATAATTTCTAGAAATACACTTGACTTTCGATTTTCATTTTCTTTCGTAATATCAAAATAGCAAGAAGGTGGGATAGTACAAACTGTGGGGAAATAATACAAACAAAATGTTTAATATTTTCTGTGTAGGTAAAATGATGTAAAAAAGCAAACATTATGTTAAGGGATCAATTCCGTTAAGTATTACTTTTTTACCAACATTTAACACCAACTTGGTGTTAAATGTAGGCAATTCCTATGGTTTAGTTTTTATACTGGACTAGAGGACGCCCGCGACTTCGTACGCGTAGAATTAGTTTCCCGCTACTCCCCCCCATTTCTTCCCGTTGGGGGTCGATTTTCGGAAAATCCTTTCTTAGTGCTCACTTCATCATGAAAGGAACCCATGTACCAAATTTCAAGTTTCTAGGTACAGTAGTTTCGGCTGTGCGTTGATATGTCAGTCAGTCAGTTTTGCCTTTTATATATATAGATTGGCGGGTTAGCCTTTCTTCAAACTAAATCGTTAAGTTACCCAAAATTAATGTAATTTAATATAGTTATATTTCACCGTGCTATTGCATTGGTTAAGTTTATTGCTGCACTTAAGGATTCGTTCGCATAATCAATATGAAACCTACAAATGCCGCTTGAAATTAATTCGATTTGAATGTCGACTTCTATTAGACGAGGGAGGTACTAATACAGTTGGCTGAAGGACGTTGATTACACTGAATACATCAAAGTATTATGAAATTACTTTTTTATAGGAATGAAATGAATTTTATAAACGGTATGCCTGATTAGTTTGTGGCTTTTTACTAGCGCTTGTGGGTTTTGCCGAAGCTTTGGTCGTTTTTAAAATCGGTAGAGGTCAAATGGAAATTGGATGGATTCTTTCTTAGTTACTTTATTTTATTTATAATACTAAATCATAAACTGGGCCGGGTAAACATTAGGTATGTCTTTTCTGCTCATGTTGTGTCTAATGTAGATAAATTCACAAAATTAATTCAGAGTCGATTTTTTCCAATTAAAATACGTTTTTAAAGCTTTACCTATGAGATCATTCTATGATTCAGTTTAAGCACCAGCACGAAAGTTGTTTTCTGGTACTATTAGCTATTTAACTCCCACATACGTACTAAGAGCAAGAGACAACATACATACATACATACATACATACATACATACACCTACAACGTAAAACGCAATAAAGAATTGAATTTGAATTTGAATTTTACATTCAAGGCGTCGACACTCCCCCCTGTTAGTCCACGATATAAAAATGTAACTCATCGTCATCAACTAAGCTTTTAATTACGAATATTATGAGTAGGCAGATACTCTGTACAAAACGAAGATGAAACACATCGTTTAACGATTCTTCAATTGCTTCTTTTGAATATTGAGTGGGATAGATTTAAAGACGCTACATAATTAATTTACGCCAACGCGAGGTTTTGGTTGATGAAATTGAATTTATAAATAAACTAAAACGACCTGTGCCCTTGTAGAATAAATGTACTTATGATTGCCTGGGTTGGGTTGCCACAGTGAGCACTGTAACGCTAAGTATTTCCCCTTGAACCCATTGCGCGGACGCCCAGACTTGGGGGTACGAATCATATGGTCACTGTACAATGCGCTGGGCCAACGGCAAGCGAGACCATAGCACCGACAAAACGGCGCCTTTGTCGCGGTCGTAATGCAACAGACGCTCTCTTGAGTGTATACTGTATAGGCACGTTTTTATACCTAAACACAGGTTACTGTGTACAATAACCCGTTTGTACGTGGTATAATACTTATCCATTCTCAGCTCCCACTTACGCGCCGCCTGACACGAGGTCTGATAATAAAATAACGCTATATTGTATTGAATACACGGAGTCGCCGCACTGCCTAATTTTACGTACGTTTATAGTAACGAAGTATAGAGTGATGGGGCACGCCCTCCTGGATTGAAACAGGATTGGTATATTATAGTGGCTATTTTCATCATCAGGACTCTCTACCTCCTGCGGTAACGGAGACTACGTATGTGGCATACCGAGTAGAACTTTGTTCGCACGCATTGAAGAAATGTCCGGTGGTGCCAAAAGAGAAGTTGTAAAATTAGATTAGAGTCTAATCATTAGAACTTGGATTTCTCACGCTTGCTATTGCTCGGTAAGTGACAGTTCGCTTAGATCCCCGCCACTTATAACGGCACTTTCACCAAACTGTCCCCAAGGATTTGAACATCAATGCGTCATTGATATTCGATCTGTTTTGGAAACATTTCCTGTCTGTTTTGCATTTCTTTAAGGTCTGGCCTACCTGGTTCAATAAAGCAGTAATTGGATAAGGGTTCTACTCTAAATAAAAAACCCAAGTTCCAAATTTGTCTTAACTATTACGCTTCATTCATGCTCGAGATGAATGGGAGATTGGTGCTTAGTAGCACCCTGACCAGTTAAAAAGCATACATATTGGTATTCGCATAAATGTGCAAATTAGATGCAAAGCTAAACGGCGCCAAGTGATACCATCTAGGGTCCGGGTTCAGACTAAACACTGAATGAAGGATTGATAAGTCTTGTCACGTTCCGAGTTGGCTGACTTACTTACAACTTAGTGATTTATTTTCAGTTTATATTTGTGTGGACCACAGTGTAACTGTAGCAGATGAAAATAATTGGCTGTATCGCATTTCAGCTGGCGGAAGTACAGTCAGGGATTAAAATAAAGGAGCGGTCTTAATTGTCAAAATATATCTGTACGCGGTTTTTAGTCACTAGACCAGAGATTCTTAAGCTTTTTGGTATTGAGCCTTCCAGGTTTATAATGAGTCTGTTTGTTTTTAAAGAATGTTGGTTTAAACGCTTATTCTGACTAACATTCATTCATTCAATTCCTACAAAATATTTTTATTACATACGTTCACCACAATTAATACCAAGCGAAGACTTAAAATGTAAATTCCACGGCATGTCCCTTGCATTGTCTATCACGTCAATTTACTCTGCACCCTAACATTATGGAAATAACCGTGGCAATCGACCGCGCGTTTAGTAACTCGTACCGTCATTTCCTATAGTTTTATATTGTCGTCAATGTTATCAAGGCAGTTAACCCATTTATTACGAAGTACGGTCACATCTGGTGACATGCGAACCTTACGCTTTTTAAGGATCCTTGAAATGTTATATTTTACAACCTTTTTAACATGGCGTGTTGCTATGCTGACGTTATGTAAGATACACGCAAATAGATCAGTAGGTGCTTTTTGTAAATTTCGATGCCTTTTTACAATTTAGTACGGAACCCTAAAAAAATGTAAGATCCGTTGCTCAGTTACTGCGTACAAGAAATACAAACAACACTATGGTTCCGGCTTAAAGAACACTGTTATCCCCTGATGCTCTATACTAAGATGTTTATTTATGGTAGTGTTGAACAGCTCGAATAACTAACTCCACGTATGTAATGTAACGGTACCGTATCATTAAATTTGGTGCGTTAAACTAGCATCAATCGATATCAGATATAAGGTGACAAGTCGACGTCGCACTTGACAGATGTCGTGGAAGTTCAGTCACGATTTTGAACCTCACTCAATAACGCACTAAAACGCAATAACTCGATAACGTATGTTATTGTGAGGAGAATTGTGAAGCTAAAAAGTTTCTCTCCCCATAGACCTAGTTACGATTTTTTAATATCTTGTACATATTACGTTTTCCTTTCCAAGAAAACATTTCTTTGAAAGAATATACCTAGTTTTTCATAATAACTACAAAAGGAGGTGAGAAACGTTATGGCCCGGAGCTAAAATAGTATGGATGCGCGATAGCTACGCGATTTAAGCGTCGGTTCACTCACAATCTCTTAAGGTGGAACGTCACCTTATGTTACTAAAATACCCACGCACGGAGAGTTCAGAAATTAACTATTAGGTTTAAACTAACAGAGATAATGTTTTTGTGATATCTATGCGAAAAAAACCAATGTCATCTCCTATTTCACACTTTATACACACACATTATTCAATATTTTCCGAAATTGCATCGAATATGTACCTATACATACCTATGTGCCGTAATACTACGCTTGCACTTGCTGCATGATAGACAGTAACAAAAAATTAAATAAAACAAACGTTTAGTATGGACTTAAATACGTGTAATCAAATACGATATACTCCATTAATTTTCACACAGCATTATCAATATCTAAAGCAACAATTTAGCAGTTGGATTGGACGACAATTTACAAATTGCACTTTTCAATTGATAATTTTTAGGGTCATTATGTTCAATAAGTGGATACGGCTTACAATTACAGCAATTGCAAAGGTAAAGTGGCAAAATTTGTCGTCGCCGCGCCGGTTTGAATGGAATATTTGATCAGTGTTGCCGGTTTATTACTTTGCAAATGTATTTATTATAGTTAAATACACCTCGCTCAAGGAATTTTTATACACACTGAATGCTGCCTGTCTTAGTTGCTATGCAACGCCTAATTTCACTGATATTTGACAAGTGAAATACCTACAATATTGCCGGACTTAAAAGTACGACTCAGCTAAATAAGTCGAAATTGAAACCGAAAGCTGTCCGCATTTCAAACATTCGTAGTGTCAGCGGAGTCGGGCGGAGCCCGCGTTGAGCAAATATCGACTGCGATGTTATCAATTGTGAGAGCCAGTTGACGCCTGACGGAGTCAATGAGGCTTAATGACTGTCCATCTCGCCGTTTGATTGGCTGAAACGATTACCGCGAGGAACACTTACAATTGCGTTATTAACTTTGATTGGAAATGACTATGATACGATGATAAATGCCCTTTAGATGCCGCCACAGATTAACACTGCATTCCTATGCGATGCGATGTGTTGTTGTTTAACCTAATTAACATGATTAAAATTTAAATTTTGGACCAAATGTTTGTAATCTTGACGAATGAAAGTCTCGAGCTGATTCAAAACATTTTTTTTAATCGTGTCTTTCATTTGCTTGCGTGATGTGGTATTATTTTTTGCTTTATTTTAATAAGAGGACAAAGAACAGTCAAAAATATTTCAGCGTATTTGAATCCGCGCCCTAAAGCCCATGTATTTATTGACTCTGTAGAGTCGTGTTTTTAAGAATATGTCAGCACAGTTAACAACTTTAATAGTTGAACCACTGTAGAACCCTATCATTTAAAGCCAGTGATTAATCTTGTAATTTCTTGTTCAAAACTTGACGCTGTCATTGCGGTGTTTCAATTATTAAAGTTGTTGTACGTACCTGGTATTAAGTTCAATATGTACCTAGATGTTAAAGCTCATGCCGTGTTCCTCCAGCGATCCATTAGTAGGTAATTGTTGTGGGGTTTGTTGTAATTTTATTATCCAGGTTTATTTTTAGTTCTTTATTCTACAGAACTATCGTGAAGCTATTCGTTTGAGTTTCGGTTTGTAGAATGTATGTACATACATACCTACGAGACATTTCAGGAACATGCGAGCAATTACTCAGAACGTTGATAATTAGAAGCCCGTCTAGAGACAAGACCCAATTTGGCTTTTGTAATTAGTGCCTTCATCGTATCAATCGTAGTGTGCAAAATTTAATGACGTCATGCAATTAACAACTTGTGGCTGATACATAATGCACACACATGTTATGATATTTTTTATTTATGTATTAAACGGTAGTTTAAACGAATCGCAAACATTTTAGATTTTAAAAGATACTTGAAAATGGTAACTGTTAAAGTTTGAATATTTCGTTCGACATTTATGGACCGAACAAACTTGAGGTCTCTCTCTCACAAGCTACCAGGAAGCGATGCACATTTTTTTTATGAACTGTTGCGTAAATGAATCATATTATTATACCTATGTTGAGTTTCTTGCGGCGTTTCTTCTCAGCAGTGGTCTCTTGCGAAGCGCTGGTAGATTATTGACGTGTAAAAGTGCCCGTGCGGCCTACTTACTGAATAAACATCTTTTATCTTTATCTTTTTTTATCTTTATGTCAAAATATTATAATTTTTAATAATAACTAGCTAAAGTATGAAAATTAAATTAAAATAATATTGACAACTTAATACTAATTTACCGCTAAATGAACAAAAACAGATCTGAGTTCATAACAATTAAAAACCGCAAGATTTTGTAAAAAAAAATGCCTATTATTTGGTTGGAAAACTATGGAGAGGTAGGGATGGTTTTGTAATATTCGATAAGATATTGTAGCAGGCTAACGAATAAAAAATATAACGTACTTATTCACATAGATACGCGTAAAAAATAGCCTTTTTTGCTGCAGTCGGATAAAAAAGCAAAAATATGAAATGCTCGCTTCGCTCGCTCACCGCCACACGCCCACAGTACGCCTGCCGGCGTTTAACGGCGCAGTTTGGGCCGTTGTCGTTGATGGCTCCGACGTTCCTGTTTTCGATTTCGCCCCCCGTGCTGGGACGCGATCAATCGATACACCCAGTTATGGGTGAATTATGGCAACTCGGAAATGGCATGTGCATTTATTTTGAAAGATGTTTGGTTAACGTTGCTGTTTAGTTGGGGTATTTTGTTTATTGTGTTTGTTAAACTCATAGTAAAGTTAAACATCGCGTTATACTTTTATTTGGACGAATCTATGATTTATTAAGATTAGCCGATTAAGTAATGTAATTGTATTCCAGACAGTTTTATTTAACCTATTTAAAATTAAATCAGAAACCCATATAATAACATCGCTATTATTTTGAGACATTCGCGCTAATGTCCTTCACATTCATAAGGACTACACTTTACGTGGCGACGGTGAGCGGGGCTTGTGGCGGAAACAAATGCATAGAAATGGCCTAATCTCCGCCGATCAAATAGACTACGAAGTTAACCAAACAACAACTACAAAATTTCTTTCCCCACAGGTTAAACCAGGAGATACGCGGCGGCGCCTGGTGTCCCAAGTCGCAGATCACGACAGAGTCGACCGAGTGGCTGGAGATCGATCTTCGGTCGGTCCACGTGGTCACTGGCCTGGGCACCCAGGGCCGCTTCGGCAACGGCCAGGGCGCCGAGTACGCAGAGGCCTACGTCATCGAGTACTGGAGGCCCAAACTCGGCAAGTGGGTGCGGTACCGCGGCTCTGACGAGAAAGAGGTGAGGATTTACATGCATTACATGCAACTCTAATTAAAAATTTCATATGGGGCCCCAGACGAATAGTTGGACTGACAGGCGGAGAGGGACGCAGCTATTCGTTAGAATCAGAAAGTTATAATTATAAACGAAACGTTACTCAGAGTCAGTGGTGATATATTCAGTTCATCCGGCCTCAAGTTTGATACCGTATTTAATTAATATATATATATTAAATTTAAATCCAGGTGCCCTCGTTTTTTAAATGCTATCTTGAGTTTCCTTTGCTGCTATTTTATTAAGTGGCAGGAGAAGCGATCACGATCCTACAATTACCTCCATAATATGAGCACTGAATCACAAAAGGGGACTAGAAGGGGAACATTGGCACTAAATAATTCTGAGATTCGCAAATCGATAATCGTCCGCAGCGTTCTGGCTTTTGTTCAGGAAATTTCATTTATTTTTTTTACTTACGAAAATTACTTACCTCCGCTTACTCAAAACGGCGTATTTCTTCCTGATTCAAGTAAGAATAAAAATTTGTTGTAGCCTGTTTCTCGAATTTCCCCCGGGTACTATTAATCATCATTGCTTCAATTCCATTTCAGATATCACAGTAAATTATGGCTCAATTATTAATTTCGTATTTGTTTCGCATCTACGGTTCAGTTATTTGTTTCTCTTTAGAATATTGAAGAAGCTCCGTTCGTGCTCGGGTGGTCGCAGACATTGGAGCTCTATCATTTTGCATTCTCGCGGTATTTTAGTACTCCTATCGTATACCTATTGACGGTTATAATAGGCTTTGCTTTACTGATGTTTTTAATTTCCGACCATCGCCTTTAATTAAATCTAGATTGCATTCCAGGAAATTAACTGCAGGTTTGGGGTGACGTTCCTAAGGGTGCATCTGTCATAATTGTTAGGCTGAGGGGGCTTGATTTGATAGCAGACAATCAGCTTTGACGTAGTTTAGTACGAATGAACTAATCTGTTCTGTTCTGTTCTGTTCTGTTCTGTTCTGGTGACATCTCCAGCCAGCAGTTCTGCTGCAAGGACCCGTACGCGCTGACAGCGACGGAGAGGAGATGTTAGATTAGGCTAGCGGGGAAAAGCACGCCCGCCCCACCCGGTCCGGTAGGAGTAGCGTATAGCCGGCAGAGCACGAGAACCTTAACCCGCACCGACCAGCCACCAATACTAAACCGATTAGGGTAGGCGAGCTTCGTCGCCTTTGCTGCACCAACCATCTCCGCCCGCCGCAGGCAGCAGCGCACCTGCCCGAGATACCGGAGAGCCAAGTAGATAGGATAGGAGTGTAGGGTTTGCAGTCGATATGAAGGGAGAGACGGGAGGTGGAGCCAACCCGAATTCAGGCATCGTGAAGTCAGCATTAGGGAGATAGATACAATACTTGGTGTGTAATATATACTAAAGGTATGGACTGCTTAATATTCCTGCTTCACTTGCTGCGCCTCCAGTAATTATTCTAGATCCCGGATGTGCCGAAGCGCCTCCTCGTGCGTCTCGCGGCACTGCTGGAACTGGTCCACGTTGGCCTGCAGGCGGTCCCGCTGTTCCCGCATGTCATCGTACTCTAAGTCCGGCTTGAGGGTTTTGTTATTATTGATGACGCGCAGGACCTCCTTTTCACTCTCGTCGCGCTCCTGCAACAGCCGTGCATTGAGCTCGTTGACTGTGTTAAGCTCAGACTGAGTATTCTGGAGTTTGTTCACCAGGACATCCCGACGGGTTGTGGGCTTCAATTTCAAATTTTCCTCGGAATGGCTTCTGTCCATATGGACAACTTTGCCAGTGTCAGGGTTTGAAGCTACAGATGATCGGTAAAAAAAAAAGGTGTGGTAGTGGGCTTGGTAGTGGCTGAAATCATGGTGACAGAGTACAGTACTAGAACACAAAAACAGTTAAACAAGATACACTATCAATAGTTAGCCTATGTTAGTTGCCTTAAAAGTGACAATGTCACAAAAATAAACTAATTTCTTATGGAAATGTAGGTATATTAATGACTGCAATAATTTTACTATTACAATACTATTAACTAAAGCTTGAAATAAGCCACACTTTTACCAAAACATTTTAAAAACTAAAACCTTTTCGTGCTGTCAATGTCACATAATTTGATCAAAATACTTTGTTACAACTACAGTATATTCGTTAAAATTTAATGCAGTAGTAAATGTAATAACGAAATTATACAAAATGAATACTCCCCTGGTTTTGTTGATGATAAATCAGTACAGCAGACGGTGTAATTTTCAAGACATTTTCAAATCACGAAGTCGTTAACCCATTTACTTGTCAAATTTTGCATTCGTGATAATACTTTCTTCACAGCACATATAGTCGTGATAACATGTACACTTAATATTCATGTGTTTATCTTGGGTTTTAGTCCAAAAAATTAACAATTTAAACATTAAAACTACTTAAAAAGAATTTATCAAAACTGGCACTCCATTTTGACGTCTAAACCGGCTGGTGTTGCCAGTTCACCCCCCGTTTAGTACGAATGAACTAATCTTATTTAAACTAGAAGCAATGTTTAACGGAGGTCGAAAAGTACGAGGCTTAAAAATCATGTGCTAAAAAAGCCTAAAAAGTGGTTTTCATACTATTTTGTTTGCACGTCACAAAACAATACGATTCGTTAAAGTTTTTGTGTCTTTTCAAAGGGACAACTTTAGCGATACGGTTTCATTAAATAGGCAGTTGTGTTTAAAGTTAAGGACCATACTATCTCGTAGTAATAATATATCCGTCTCCAGTCTATCTCTGTATTTAATTTCACTCCGATCGGTTACAGTGTCGAACCGTAAAGACGGAACAAACAAAGAATAAACAAACTTTCGCATTTATAAAATTACTGAGAATATCTGCGTTGCGCCTGCAGATGTCTGCAGCTACTGAGGCATATGCCTAGCTCACTTCTCTCTAATTCTTCATTAATATCAGTATAAATGCCAGTGTCTTTTTTCTAGATAATGTCAGGCAACACGAACACCTACTTAGAAAAGAAGAACCACCTGGACCCGCCGATCTGGGCATCGAGGATCCGTGTGATCCCGTACAGCTTCCACCGACGCACCGTCTGCATGAGGGTCGAGGTCTACGGATGCGTCTGGAGTGGTGAGTAACCACCCTTACCAGCGGGCCTATTATATCCTCTTTTAAGTTTTTCTATCCACGAAGTCCTGCTCCACTACTTAATTATATTATACGTACATAACGTACATTGACGCAACCATGCAATGTCAATTTGAGTGGCGCCATCGTGGATTGAAAACACTCCATGTTAAATTAAATGCAGTATCGCTCGGCTTTTTCTTCGAACTTGTGCAGACACACTGCCGTGTGTCTTGATTTTTTTACGCCCATCTCCGTTATACAAATCGCGGATAGATTTTGTTATCTCAGCTTTGATCAAAAACATTCAATTGTTACGTTACCGAGCGAATGCTGGCATAGACTAAACAAATTTTATATAATTTGCTCTCTTTACTTGTAAGTATACTGTGAATGTTTAGGTTTATCATCACTTTCATATATGTACAAGCTGAAGCGATTGGTTTTTGTTTGGTTCTATCCAGCGCCTCTATTCTAGGCGGTATAAACGATATCGTAGTTTACCTGTTAAGGTATTGTTATGACGTCAGCCGTCATTACTGTCAAGAAAATAAGAGCTATCAAAACGTTGACAATACGATAACAGGACAAAAACGATATTGTTTTTACCATGTTGAATAGAGGCGCAGTAAAGAAACCGTCAACGTGTTGTTGTTCATTATGGTCAAAGGAGGGTGGATTTTAAAAGTATAAAATTGACCTGGTGCCAAGCGCGCATTCAGTAAAGTAATTTTACTACTTTTGTAATGTAGGTTAAAAAATTAATGACGGCTATGCGAATGTAATAAAGTTATTTTTAACACATTTCAGGTATACATAATATTTTATTTACGTAATCACGTTACCTACGGTCAAGAGCCGTACTTTCGTCGCTAAGATGTAAAATTGTGTATACAATGTGACCCTGTTATCTTAAGCAACTCACTTTTAAATTAAGCGTCGAATTATTATCAATCGGCAAGCCTACATTGTCCCAGCAGAGAACTATTAACATGTGCGTGTATTTTTAACTTGGTTGCCGGTTACGTTGACGAAGCAACTTGGCCAAAACGTTAGGTACCCGACTTTGCTGTTCCTACTAACTCTATCAACTTTAATTTGCCGGTCAGTTCTTAAAAATAACACCCCTGTCTTAGTCACATTATTGTATAAAGAACGCTCAGAAGTGTATTTTACCAAGCCTAAATGGTGATACAGTAATAACTAAAAATCTAACAAATGCAATACTCACTTATAGCATTCGTTACCAAAGTTGCCATTAACTAGAAGCGGTAGGTATGTAATTTAATTTAAACACGCCATGCGTGTCACTTGCACAAAGTGTATTAAAGTAACATACTGTATCAGTAATTGATAGAAAGAGCACGCCATTTATTTACTTATGCAATTCAAAGGAATTTTCTCGTCTCGGTTAAGATCTCGACCGCCCTGCTCTCAAAGCTGCAAAAAGATTGCATGAAATAAAAACCGGGCTAGTAGGGTGCAGGGTTCCAAAACCGTTACTACAAACGCAAAAAGTATCACATGAAACCACAATGAACTAATTCTATTTGAAGTTATTAGGTGCTGTCATATGTATATGATTTTTAGTAGGTAAGTAAACACACTTTAGTCGCCTGTATCTCAGGAACCAATGAAGTCCGTTTAGTCGTGATAGTTTTCCTTTTGAATTCGTTATAGGTATTTGCTTTTATTAATTGTAGTTTTGGTGTTGGGAGGGAGGGGGTGGCACGCAACTCTAGCCAATATGAAACTTTCGAGCTAAATATCCTAAACGCACGTACATAATTTTTTTTAAAAGTTATCCAATGATACTCGAGAAATACCTTTTAAACATGTATGGGAGATACCAAAAAAAAAAATTATAAAGATTTTATGTTACAACATAGTCGACGTAATATAAATGTATAACCTAACCATGTCAAATTACAGCTTTGTTGTAAGTTCCAAGTCTTGAATAAAACCGCGGACAGACAGACATGGTGAAATAATAAGGTTTCCTCGTTGACTACGGAACCCAAAAGAGGTGCACTAGTGTCAATACCATTCATACTGGTTGCGAAGTCTTTAGTTTTTCAGTAAATACTAGAGCTGTTGTACTAACTCTTACTATACAAATGAAATGAGTAAACATTTCTCTTCTGAACGTGATGTATATTTTTCATCATACTACCGCTCAAAACTAAATGGCATATGATACGTGGAACTTTTAAATATTTAGGGATTAATTATAGGTTGTAAAAACTGCAATTCGGATTTTATGTTAAAGTTATATTTGTTCTATTGTTTCTGTTTATTATGACGTATGCAAATAAAGCAACTAAGTAAATAGGTGATTGAATTTGAATGAGCAACTGATTTAGTAATAAATTATAACTGACAGTATAATATACATGCGCGTAACCCTATTATGATATTATTCCATTGTTGTGTCTTGTACCCATGGCCCCTTTTCGGATACGCTTCGACCCTTTGGGATCTTTTGTACAGTTAGGTACCAACTTACACAATCAGCTATACGAACGTGCACTTTTCCTCTCTATGTTTTTCAATCAACCTAAGAGTATCGGCTAAGTTGAAAAATATGAGATAAGACAGTTATTGTTGACCTTGCTCAAAAAATTGCGCGTGTAAGTGCACCTTAACACTTTAAATTCACTATGGGTCCAAAGCGGAACTGATTTCGAGTAGAATATGGAATGTTTAATACAATTATGTCGCGGGTCGAATAGGGAATAGAGTTGAGGTTGAAAACTGAATTAAATACATTTATGGGTAGAAAAGATGGGTTGAAAACGGAAGCTCCCGATCGCGGGGGTTCGAACTAGGTACCTTACGATCACGAGTCGACACCCTAGGCCACGGCCACCGCCCACCGACGACGCTCCGTTCTCTTATTAGTTACTAGAGGACGCCCGCGACTTCGTACGCGTAGAATTAGTTTCCCGCTACTCCCCCCATTTCTTCCCGTTGGGGGTCGATTTTCGGAAAATCCTTTCTAAGTGCTCACTTACATCATGAAAGGAACCCCTGTACCAAATTTCAAGTTTCTAGGAACAGTAGTTTCGGCTGTGCGTTGATATATTAAGTCAGTCAGGTTTGCCTTTCATGGATATAGACTAGAGGACGCCCGCGACTTCATACGCGTAGAATTAGTTTCCCGCTACTCCCCCTATTTCTTCCCGTTGGGGGTCGATTTTCGGAAAATCCTTTCTTAGTGCTCACTTACATCATAAAACGAACCCCTGTACCAAATTTCAAGTTTCTAGGGACAGTAGTTTCGGCTGTCGTTGATATACAAGTCAGTCAGGTTTGCCTTTTATATATATATAGATTTCATTTATTATCGCTTTAGTTCAAATCTTACTATATCAACGCAACACCTTGGTATACTTACTTTTTTAGTTACAAGTTTCGCGAGCTTTAGTTATTTAAATTACTGTCGAAATTTTTTACTAAGTACTTACAGCAATTTAAAAAATAATTGCGAGTACTTAACTAAAAGGCTAATCTTATCATCTTATCTCTCATTTTTGTCGACAAGCTTTTCGCGTTTTTCTTTGATATAGTTTAATCATTTTCTTACCGTTAGTTTCTCTGGTTGGTGGACGTCCCAATTTGTAACTACTATGCAAAACGAAACTACGGTATTAAACGTGATCAGATTTGTAATATAGGTACGCCGATTATGAAAAACCCAACAGCCCATGCGGTTATGAAGATCCCTAGTTTAAGCAGAAATGAGGGGTAAGCAATAGCAACTTTGACAGGGCCTTCTGCTCGTACCAAAACTATATGGTTTTGGTTACTCGGCATTAATGCCCTAGTGACAAAAGATAACCGAGTCGTCCATGGATTTTTAATTATAATTACAACCTAAGTCGACTTTAATCCGTTTTCACTTGGGCCACAGTAGGTATTTACGTTAAAACGGGTATTTTACGTTTCTACAAAATTGGTATTAATAGTTTGTCTTATGTAGTATGCTAACTTTTATTACTCCGCCATTTATTCATGATCTCGTTCACGGAGGCAGGAATTTATATTCTACGTAAACTATACAACACACTATGTAGTTTTAAACAGATAACATATTCACTAAGGCTCGATGATGACCATTCATACTAAACGCGTGATTTTGTCTAAAAAATTAGTACTGAGGCCCTTGCCAAGATGCATTACGCTTACTAGCGTTTCTATTCGTTTCGTTTTTAAACCAATTGCGTCACTGGTAGATGACGTGATACGAAAAGTCACGTGATCTACCAGTGACGCGATTGGCTTAAAAACGAAACGAATAGAAACGCTGGTTAGCGTAATGCATCTTGTCTAGCGCCTCTGTCCTTGTTTTCTGGAGTTGTTATAGACTGAATATCAAAGTCTGCGAGCCCGCGGGAAATATTGCGTTTAGTTTAGTGTTAAAATCCATCCTAATACATAATTGTTTGTTTGTTTGTTCATACTTGTCTCTCGGATACCAGACTTCGATATCCGTAGTCTACAAAAGCTCAAGAACCCAATAAAATTAGTTATAACTTTTGTCTTTGAGCTCTCAGTATAAAGTTTTCACTTTGTGCATTAATTAATACTTTACCGAGTTAAAACAAAAACTTTGACACTCCTTAATCACTTGTTAATTACATGTCAAATCATACAAAAAGATTAAGTGTATTTACGATCTGGTTAAGTTTTTAGTTAGTACGACCTATGCTCCTAGGTTATTGGTAGTTACTGAATGTACTCCCACGTTAAACAGACAGAGCACAGAACATAAGAAATTGTCGAAAGTATAAATACAATGCGTATTGCTACATCAAATTATCGAAAAGTAAAAAAAACCCGTGGGGCACAAACTTTTGTATAAATGCTTCCTTATTCCTTTCGTAGTTTTAAGAAACTTTAGGTAATGATTCGAAAAACTAAACCATGAAAAAATTGAGACGTATGCCCCTCACCGAACCCATGTGTACAAAATTCTGGAAATTCGTTAAACCGTGAAATACGAGTACACATACAAATCGCATCAAGGTTGTGTCAATGTATGTAAAATGGAGTCGTGGGACACGATGTCATGGAGTGAAAACACTACAATTTAAGCTAACAAAATCTATCAAGTAATTCGGTTTCAAATAACAGGATCGTAACTAAGGTATTCTCTACATCTTTATTGGCCTGCTCCTATTATACCTATATTTTGGGAGGCCTGTTATTAAAATAAGTTATATTTTCGTATAAATCAATAATACAGAAACATCTTATGATCAAGAATAGGCTAGTAAATTTAACGCTGTAAATTATATTAAACATGATTCAAAACTTTACCTCCCGTTCGGTCCCTTCATTTTATCTGCTATCTAGCACGCCAAGGCGCAATTTTTATTGCGACCTTTGACAAAATGTCGCCTTACATCTGCCATATTGGATTTCCGGATACGTTTTTTCCTCATATTTCTTCTATCTGTATCGCTTTACTATTTCACTCGTAGCATAGAATCAAGGTAGGTACGAGGGTCAAACTGAAAGTTTTTAGAAAATCAAAAACTGAGTAATCTGGCAACTGATTTATTATATATTTTCAAAATTCATCGCTGCTGCATCCGATGGAATCACTGAGAAAAGCACTTTGCCCACTCGTCCTTAGGGGTCTCGTCGACGGCTGTTTGAAACGCAGCCACTGCTTCCTCGGCGTCCATAAAACGTTTTCCTTGAAGTTATTGTTTTTTTTTTAATTAAAATTAATTTGCATGGTTGAAAAAGTGTATTATGTGTATGTAGCGTAAAAAAAATAGGCGATAGTTTTGGATTTTGGCCTTAAGATATTTATTTAAAAATGAATCCAAACACGCTTTATACACGTATGACTAAAAAGACAAATTTGGTCAGTATTAATACGTGGCCTTACTCTAAAGGTACCTCATTTTACTTAGTTAATTGGAATGCGGTTTGTTATCAATCACCTATAGTTACGATCTAACGCAACGTGGCTTTCGCGGCGTGGCTTTAATGTACTTATTTGAGTATAAGGTTTGTGTTACTAAAAATAAAGGTTAACAGCATTTGCTATAACTAAAACAATGCTGAAACATAAAAAATCAAAAGCAAAAGTAAATTGGTGTCGTTAATCAAACCTACATACATGTACAGAAATCACAATTATATCCTGTTTTAAGATTTTACTTGGTTACTAAACGGATTTTTATTATTGGTACTCGTAAAATAATATTTTTGTGAAACTCTGAAGTAGTTATTTATTTAAAAAAAAAACAGTTCTACAGATGTAGAAGGCAATTTTGACCTATATTAAAATCCAAGGTACAACGAACATACTAAAACGGGTAAAGATCACACGGAATTGATGTTTACGCTGGTCAATAATAAATTAACTTTCACTGTTGTTCGTTCTCGCGATGTGTCAACTTCGATTTTCCCCGTACATTAAGTGTTCCAAGGTTCCAGCGAGCTATGTTTATCTTGTTATTATGTGCAGGGTAACTTGCTGCGATCAGCGGGTCGGTCCCGCCCGGTATTGAATGTTATTACGACGGCCTTGACATTGAGCTGAATGTCAATGCTATGAAGTGATGCCTAATGCACTTATAATGCAGTCTTAGATGAAGTGGTAATTACACTGTAATTAATTTGAACGAGGTTGACGCACAGGCGTCTTGGTGCTTCTCTCGGATTTTATTACTGTTGGTATAAACCGCTTTGATACAATAAGGTTCGCTTATCGAGGCTTACTGACCCAGATTCAATAGTCAGTCAGATTTGTTTAACGCCATTGAGAATCCAAAATGCATCCAAATCTTACAGCCGTTTATGCGTTAATAGCGGCCTGCACACGTAAAGTTCGGACCGCGGGAAACGCTACGCGCCGTTCCAATCTTCGTTCCTAACCGTACGTGTAAATGCAACTGTAATAGTAAAATTGTAAAAAATGTAAGGTTCGGAACGAAGATTGGAACGGCGCGTGGCATTTCCCGCGGTTCGAACTTTACGTGTAAAGGCCGCTATTTTATTAAATGCGTGATTGATATCACCCAAATATCAAAACATTTATTTAATGCTATTTTGCTAATGGATTAGTAGGATTTTTGAGTCTGAGGAGTATAATTTGTACTCGGACAACAGGCATTAGGATTAACTTCTCACCGTGCCGCTGGTATTGTGAAATAAATAATCTAACGTAGGCTTTTTGACAATGTTTAAACGTCTATTTCAGTCTGTGTTACTGCAATTACCCGCTATTTACCTACTCATGAAGTAAAGTAAGTAAATAAAAAGTAATATAACTTTTCTGAGGTACAGGAAAACGTGTCCGATACATGAAAGAAACATCGAAGTCAATAACGTCTCTATCTTACAGGTATTTCATTCGCTACGGTACTGCTATATTATTCCAAAGCTCTAGTCTCGTTAGGGACGCAAGCTAGCTCTGTTAGTACCTTTTATGTTCCAACACAGGAGTTTATTATTTATTTATACGATCAATTCACTTGGAAGTGAGAGCTACTAGGAGTATGAATCGCATGTAACTATCAACAGGTGAAATTATACAATACGATACAAATACTTTTGATTGAACATAACAAACATTAAACATGGTACTACTAGTTATAAATAGGTATACAAAACGCGGGCTTATTTAACTGGTCCTATAGGGACAAAAGTACATGACAGGCGTAGTAAAGTAATTGCTGATACTTGATACGTAGTCCAACTTATCGGTAGCCTTTAAAGAATCCTACTAAAGCTTCCTAGATGACCAGTAGGAGGAGGCAAGCTGCGCTAAGTATAGTATTTAATTACGTATAAATTAGTTCACGTAACCAGTTTTACTCCAAGCGCTCTCATTGTTTGCTAACTCGTTTCTGCCAAGCCATGAAAACGTACAGTGCAAAGTAGAAACCTGTGGAGTGTGGACTTACCCTATCTCATCAATATTGCACGCGTCCCGGCGACATTCGAACACAGTTATTTCTGAAAGGGTATCAAAAGCATTCGCGGATGAATAAACAATTTTAATTACACATAACTTAATGGGCGTTTTAACCTTTGAACGTCGCGCAGCAATTTTTGGGTTCAGTGGAGATGTCTTTAGGTGGAATGTCTAGACGAATTCGGCTATGGTGCCTCTCTAGTGCTCTAAAATCGGCTGTCTGTACTAGAGTTAGGCTAAGAAAGTTTTATTAAGCGATCGTAAATTGTCCTTTCGTGTTCAAACTAATCGATCACCATTTTAACATTGTTCATTGCTAGGCTTCTTGCATTACATTTAGAGCTTACGATTTAACTGAATGGAAATAGGAAATACTGCATGCGTGTTTTAATTTAATAAAACGGCAATGTCTATAGTTTCTTACAAAGCCAATTGTTTTATTATTTATATGTATATTTCATCTTCAATGACACTGTCATGTATAGAATTTTAAATGGGAACTACTCCAATACCGTCCCGCAGACTGTGTTCTATTATTCAGCGGCGCGACAGTGCAGACCTTTTATTATCAGAAATATCGGTGTAACGTTTTTCAGCGACGTCGAATAAATTAAACATGTAATTTGCCTGCTACAATTCTTGGAAATAAGTTATCGCGTAGAGCATGCGAAGCGCCATTAACAAAATGGCTGGAATTGCTGGAGTTAATCACTCGTCTACATTGCTGTTGGTTTCTTATGCGAATTATAGTATTACGTTGTGACGGGGTAGGTTTTTTCGTTCGCCAGTTAACCAGCACTTTTATGCTACTAATTTCAGTATTAAAATGTCGTAGTGCCCAGAGGTTTTTCATCTATGTCAATCATTTTAACAATACTTACCGCCAAGAAGGAGTGTTCGCATTGTTGTGTTCGAATAAGACAGCCAGTCAAATTACTGGTATAAAAATTGCATTATATTTTAGTCCTCTAGATTAGCAACGCAAGCGTCAGATTTGGTATGATTATTTTATTTTACAAACCCTGAAACAGAAACCACAAATACTAAAAAATGGTAAAGTGTGAGTTGGGGTCGCGCTGATTCGATCCGAAATAGAATTCAAATTGGAATATAATAATATTAATAATACCTACTGTGCAGCGACGGTACGGTAAGAGCATGGGATATTAGTCAATTTAATAAATTATAGTTAATGCGAAAAATCAACGTCAACATAATTTTGGTGCTGGATCTACCTATTAATTTTTTGTACGATACAATTTTTGTATTACATTAATAATAAATAATAAGTTCAAATAAGAACTCCGGTACCGTGGAAACTGGCCCAACAGAAGGGCTATTGAGAAGAGGTGGCTTGGCTGGAAATGAAACAAATCTAAATCTATCTTTCATAAAAAAAGATTTACAGATGACATGGTAAAAGAACTTACATAACTTACGACAACTTTGATAGAGGTCATTGGAAAAGAGCACGGAATAGAAAAAACAGTGGAAGTGGCATGAGCTTCGCTTAGTATCAGACCTGTTGTCGCCAATACTCGAACTATCATATAAACAACACGCCACCATGGAAAATGTTTTTGGTGCGGCTATCGTTTTTACACTCCAAAATAGCACAATAAGGCATGCTTCTGGATTTATTTCCTATTTTAGAAATATCGAAATATCGAAATAAGCGATCGCGGCAAAAGTATGGTAGGTTATGCGGAACTCCGCATAACCGTGCCACACGTTACACGCCCACTTTGACACTTCTACTGTTTTTTCTGTTCTGTGGCTGGGCACCCCTTGGAGATTATTATGGAGCAGTATTGTCAAATACCACACTTTATGGTTTTTTGATAATTTTAACGTCAGTGCATTTTTTTTAACATGCTCTGTTCCGTATCAAGTAGACAAAAACCAGTCACATTGTGTTTTCTGTTGTCAATCTATAGCACAATCAATCAAAAGTTAGCTTGTAAACTGTCTCCCCGTGTGGTCTGAATTGGTTTGTTGCACTAACAAACCTAAACACAAGTTGAATCTCTTCTCCCAGATCGATTTGTTCTTATTTGGCACGACGGAGGTTGCCATGTGCGGCAGCCATTAAAATCTGCCGTCTCCTGCGAGCGAAATAACATTTTATCTTAAATCGATCTTCGTGGTAGTTTTGCATAAGATGTACCTATATTATCCCAACGAAAATATTGAGCACGTTAGTGCCTTGTTATAATTAACTTCAAATTGAATGTAGAATAACAAGCATAGTTTAGTCAATGACATTTGAAATGACAAGGTTCTAAACAAACGTAACATTTTTATTGGCTGACTGAATGTTCTCTATAAACTACGAAACTCTAGTTGGTTGTTGTTGGTTGGTTTTGGGTTTAGCTATTATATACGAGTATAATATTAATGGTGGGTGACGCTGTAACCTGCGCGTGATTAACCGACAAAGTTGAATACTAAGATAAACTGTATTATAAAAATTGTTTTCTAATATAAAATGTCAGGAGGATAATGATACATAAATTGACCTAGTATAATATAAGCAAAAGGCTTGTACTGATTCCCGTACAAATGTGATGATTATCTATATACAGTAAAAAAAAAATGATATTATGTGATGGTTTTTCTTCGTAAACTATTGATAGGCTAGCTTACATAAGTTCTACAGATACTATTAGCCCTTAAATCCCACTTTTGGTCATTTGCCGACCTTTATGAAAATAGCTCCATTAGTACGCCAGCTTCAGGGGCCAGGGAATACCTACTTACAAATTAGGTTAAATCGTTGTCGTCAAAATATACTTTACTATTTTTACTTAAGTTGACATGCCACTTGACGGAAGTTTCAGAAGAATTGTCTTGAAAATCGTGGGAGGAACACGCTTGAGCAATCACTCGTTGTGACAGCAATTGCAATAATAAATAAGTTAGCAAGACGCCCATAGATGCGTTTACATACATACCTAATATAATAAGAATAACTAAGATTACAAGTATATAGTTTAATATAATATGTCTTTAAATAGGAAAATGTTTAAAAGGGTACTCACGCAATTAGTTGTCATTAGTTCGTTTATTCCATTCATACACACCTTTCAAAGAAAAGTAAAGACTTCACCTTTCAAACCTTTGTTCACACAGACGCAATTCTTGTAAACAGATGTTATTATGCGTCTTATGAGTACCTGTTCTACACAAGCGTAGTGTTTACGTACCCGTACGTTTGTTAATAGTTGTGTTATAGCCATCTGTGGCGACACATACACAAAGCCACATTAGCATATGCATTCAGTGCCCGGAATTCGATAACGGTTCTCTATAAGCTTTAAAAGGGCCTTAAGCCAGGAGTTTGCCATCAACAGTGGCCAAAGCACTACCCGCGTTTTACCAACACTTCACAACTTATTACCAATATCTCGATACTCGCCAAATGCGGCATATAGAAAAGGAGAAAAATCTGAATTCGTCAAGGAAATGAGTACCTTTATTGAGTTCCGCAGCGTTTCTAGACTACGGATATCAAAGTCTGCCTGTCGGGAGAACGCTGTGCTCAGACTAGATAGAAAATAGTAACCGACAAATGCGCGCAGATTGAAAATGTTTTTTCTAGCAAACTACTAAATAAACAGATTAATATTTGCTATCTGGTTTAAAGGCAGCTTATTCCAGTTGCCAGGCTTTGAGATCTGTAGTCGAGAAAGCTTATAAACACATTTAAATCAGTTTATTCGTTTATTCCTTGTAGGAACAACGTGGTTTCTTATACCTTATATCTGCTTCTAGTACTAAGCTTTTATAGGTATTATCAAGTTCTTATGACTAAACGAATATGGTGTTTTAAATAGGTAGGTACGTGGTATGTACCTTTAATCCAAACTAATATTATAAATGTGAAATTGTGTCTGTCTGTCTGTCTGTTACATCTTCACGCTTAAACCGCTGAACCGATTTAGATGAAATTTTGTATGGAGATAGCTTGAGTCCCGGGGAAGGACATAGGCTACTTTTTATCCCGGAAAATTAGACAGATCTCGAGGGAGCAGCGATAAAACGACTTCTACGCGGACGGAGTCTCGGGCAAAAGCTAGTATTAAATAAACTCTTTTTCACTCTTCAAGTTCCTATACGCATACTCTTTTTTCGCTTCAATCGGCAGTGGGTATTGTCGAGTCGACTCGTGGTTGCGAATTCAAATCCCAGCGGTTGTCGTGCACCGATGGGTTCTAACTACATTACCTAAGGACTGCGGCAATTAATGCTCTCACGATACGACAGGTCTTATGGAAGTCTGCATCTAGTTAATATACGTAACGTAACCATGAAAAACATATCTCAGAGTTAAAAAGTATAGTGTTTTCAATTCTATAGTAATCCCGTCTTCTTAATAGCTATAGCTATCGCTATCACACTTGAACTCGCGAGTGACAGTATACTAAATTAGTTAGTACTAAGTACAGTAGTTCATTTCATAGAATGTATTATTTCGCCGAATTTTTTTTCATCGACAGGCAATACACGTGCAGGATTTATATTCTTTTGTGGTCACAGATCTAACCTAACCTAACCTAACCTACGTAACCCATGCTTAAGATAACCTAAGAGCTCGATTCTAAACCCTGGTAAAACATGATATAGTTTTATGTCCGGTTCCTATATTCAAACCGCGGATAGATAAAGCTTACTTCAGATGAATATTTGACATATTTTGTATTGTTAAATGTCAAATTTTAACCTTGTCTGTCCGCGATTTGAATAAAGGAACGCGACATTAGAGATCAGAACCGACGAACTTTTCATAACTTAATAGCGAAATTTTCGAACGCCTTTTAAACTTACAATTCTACTACCAGCCTAACTATATCTGCTGTATGTTGCTGCAATCATATAAATAACAGAAAAAAAAACAACGTATTTCATTCATCGAAAAAAAAACGGATATTTAATAACGCATGAATTGTTTTGTTTCAATAATCGATTGTTTCGCTCGAACGAAAACATAAATGTTGTGAACTATTCCTCCCAGGTGTTAAGTTGTATTGCGTATCGAATATAAATGGAATGTATTGTTTCATTACTACTTTAAACTCGATATAAAGTGGATAATGTTCCTTAAGGGGGGGTTGATTTGCCTTGTGCTATCGGCAAATAAAAGTAGCGTGCATGAGAGAACAATTCGCAATGCAACACTGACTGATTTTGGAATGTGTCCGTTTTGTGTTCAATGAACGATAATTATAATTTTAACGCTTTCGCAGGGCCTCTATTCCGCTTTGACTTAGCGTATTTTGTTTCTATATTGTAATTATATTGTTAACGTTGTGGTAGCTCTAAGACTTTATAGTAAGAGCTACTCACTGTAACGCTAGCATTGTATTACGATATGAAAGCAAGGTGGACTAAAACCTAAATAGAGCGCCTGGGTCTTTGCTTAGCTGCCGCATATACTTTTAAACGTTAAAACGCATACGCGTCCAAAATATTGGTTGCATGTGAGAACCCCTGACAAACTAAGATGTGTGTTATCTATCTATCTTCTATATATATAAAAGGCAAACCTGACTGACTTATATATCAACGCACAGCTGAAACTACTGTACCTAGAAACTTGAAATTTGGTACAGGGGTTCCTTTCATGATGTAAGTGAGCACAAGAAAGGATTTTCCGAAAATCGATCCCCAACGGGACGAAATGGGGGGAGTAGCGGGAAACTAATTCTACGCGTACGAAGTCGCGGACGTCCTCTAGTAAGTTATAAGTTCCACGTGTGTACCCATCTGTGTGTCTGTCAGTGGTATCATAGGTCCTAATCGGATGGATAATTGGATACGGTTTAACAGTGTTTAGCTATGGTCTAAGATCCGAATAGGAGACGATTTGCATCGGGCTGCTTATTCGATCAAAAGTATTTTATATCAAATTTGATACGCTGAATAATATGTGGCGAATAGGTTGGCTCAACAATTTCGGTCCTTCATTTTGTTTTGACTACTAGGTGTCATGGAAATTGGATAGGCCGATTAGGAGATATTATAGCTCTGAAGAAGCGATCGCCATTATATCGAGAGTCTAATGTATTTCTAAATTTAATTTGGGATTGAAATATTGTAACCATAGTTACCGATTTTCGTTAAAATAATACGTCATACCCTCTATTTAAACTTGTACCAGATTAAAGCAATTAAAATAACGCTGATTTAAATATTAAAATGTCTGTCTACATTCTCCTTAACGGGCCTGCCTGCGGCTCCCGGGATATTTTTATACCCTATTGCTTAGTGATTCTGAGTAAATCGCGATCGAAACGCCGATAAACAGAGCGGCCAAGCGTGAACCAGCTTTAAGCACGTTTTGTGTTGTAAAATATCGATTTCTTCACGCTGCATTGGAATTCGTAATGAGCTCGTAACACAGCCATAAAACACAATTTGTTCGGACATGGATTTTAATTGTTGAGCCGCTGTTTGCCGGCCGCTGGAAGCCGATAATCAATTTTAATGGGTATAAATATTAATCTTTTTTTTACAAATATAACTTATAATGGTATATTTGTTCGTTGGATTTTGTTTATATCTTTGCCAATTTCAATTGATTCAGTCTGTACACGTTCACTAGGTAGGTACGTCAAAATACAACTTACAAACAAAATACTACTTTGATAATTCTGAAAATAGAGATAATTGTGTTTTGAACTAGTTTTGTCCCGAAACGTTTGTATCGTTAGAATGATCAAAATTTCCAGGATTGTCTATGTTATTTGGAGATCTATTCTACACGTCAAAACTTAATTGCTTCGGACATGCTATATCGTCATGTTTTTAACTCGGCCGCCATTACTGGCAAGTAAATGACAGCTAGCATAACATATCAAAAGCAATTACGTTTTACCGAGTAGAATGCCTCTGGGGGCATTATTCTTCATTGACTTAACACATATTGTTATCGTATTGTTAACGCTATGATACGATACGATACGATAATAAATACGTGAAGAGACAAAATCAAGTAACGCTCTTGGGCTAGACTAGATGTATAACAGTTTAGTGCCCGAATTTATTACCTACTTATACTTAGCTAGAAGTATCACGAAAAAAGCATTAAAACTGGTACACTCGTACTTAATTTAAAACCTAATTTAAATAATATATGTATAACAATCAACAGCAGAAGAAAAAAGTATCATTTACAAATAATATTTGTATACATATGTTTATGAAGCATGGCTTAGCTTCGGCCTTATTAAATAATTTCCATACATTCTGTGCTGTGCTGCTTTTGCATTCCTACTGTTAAAATATCTGAATTATTTAGATAACGGTTGTTTAAATTTGGCATGCGGGCGTAATCCACAATGCCTAGGTTTAACTCACTTATCGAACATAACATCTGTCCAACAGATTAACCACGTGCGTGGGTTTAGCCCGAAGTTTCGGTGCCTACCTATTGTTTTATGTGCAGATGTACTCTATTTAATTATTTAGCACTGCGAAATTGTTACAGTTCAAATAAAAAGATCAATGCTATATGTATTTGCAAATGCTTTTTTACTTTATTACTCATGTTATATAAACGATTTTGTTTGTTTTGTATGTTTGTTCCGTTTTCACTGGCCAACCGTTTACCATAAAAATTGGTTCGTATGTTGTCTGTTATTGGACATGCATAGAATACTTTTTATCCTGATATCCTCTAAGAACTTTTAAATGTAACTTATAATTACTAGGTATATGAGATTTGCTAATCGACAACACATGGCGCTTTGGTTGGTAGTTAGAACTCGTTGTTTGGTAGATGGTAAACAATTTGAAAAAAAAAAAAACTGTAAAAGACTTGCTTATAACATCTTAAAGTTTAGGTTTTGGTTTGGTTGATTTTGTTTGTTTATTCTAATCTTCAAAAGTAATGAACCAAAGCCCTTTACCGATCCTACCGACATTACGGGTATGGAAGGATTATAAACTAATTAAAGGTTGATCCTCGCGTGAAACCATCGGATATTTAAACGTGTTTGAGTACGGGTGTCATGAAATATTGGTTCCAACATTTAAAATAACGAAAAAACGATGATTTTTTAATTAAATTCGGACTATTGAGGGTGTCAAAACCTTCTCTTTTTACTATTCGTACTGACAAGCTTATAAAAACTTAAATAGTAGTCTGTCTAACAAAAGCTATGTTTAAGTACAAAAATGTGCTTTTATATGCTCGCCCTCTTTATAGCATTGCTTTAGTAGTGTCACCGCCAACGCGGCATAATGTATGACTCTTGCCCTAAAGCGCCTGCGCGAATGCCTTCACTGAATAGTAAACCAGTTCAGATATGTCTGACTGATTTATTTAATAAAGACGGAGTTAACTGAGGTTGCGAAGGAGTACAATCCCAACCTCTCCAGACGTTAACAGCGATGACGAGATAAGTTGGAGTGTGTTGAGGAACTTAAGTGTAGTATTGATCGGATTACTTAAACCGCGAATACTGGAAAAAGTCGGGAGATGTCAGAGTTATCGCCCAGAGATATTATCATCATCATCATCATCATATCAGCCGAAAAACGTGTCGACGCCTTTTAGAAGGTTCTCGTTTTGTGCCACTCGTATCTATCGATCCCGCGGTTTTTAAGGGATTACCTACTCAATCAATATATTTTTCTTTACAATAGGCTATTTGCCTAATTTTAGAAAACCTTTTTAAATGATTCTTTATTACATAAGAAGGGCATTACATTGATATTTTATTATAGGATGACCACAATTTGTAGTATATTTTCAATGTTGTCAAATAGCCTATTACTGAAGATGTCGAAGATCGGATAGTCGATCAACACACTATTAGTTTACTTCGTCTGATAAAAAATAAGATTTTAAGGGCCTGTTTCACAATCGACAAGTAAATTCATCTGCCATTTAAAGTTGGCTTTCTCCTTGTCTATTTTTAATTGTAAGAAAGAGTAAGAGCTAATTTTATCTGTCAAATATGCTTTACTTGTCGATTGTGAAACAGGCGGTAAGACTAATTCAAGAGTAGCGAAATTGCCTTTTTATTCGAGAGTTGCGAAATTACCTGAGTTCAGAATATGTTTACATTTTTGCACCTCATTTCAATGGAATTACGTGAAATAATGTGAACATATCTTTGACGTCATCCGTAAAGTACTGCTATTTCCTCGGTAGCTATCGGCTTTCTTCGCGTTTCCATGAAACAAGTGACAAATAAACTGTAAAGCGAGTGCGAGTGTGATAGCGTTAGAAATCCGATAGCTATTAAGGAAATGGTAGTTAACACTGCAGCTAGAAGGTATGCTGCCGCTATTCATTTTTTAAAGACAACGCTTTTTTAACGCGCCCCCTTTCATTCACAGTCGGTATCGTCTCTTACTCGATGCCAAAAGGCGACAAGCGCAGCAACGGCATCGAGCTGACGGACATGATATACGACGGGCAATGGGGCGACGAGCTCCGCGGCGGGCTCGGGCAACTCGTCGACGGCCAGTTCGGCGGGGACGAGATACGAGAGGCCTCCCAGAACTCCGCCTGGGTTGGCTGGAGGAACGACACGAGGCCCAATCCGCCGGCCATTACGTTTGAGTTTGACAAAGTGCGCGAGTTCAGCGCGGTGCATTTGTACTGCAACAACAAGTTTATGAGAGAAGTTCAGGTGAGGCGTGATTGAACTTTAATTATTCCAGAACTTTTTAATGATATGCATATGCCTTTTTTATTTCATTACTATTCCTAATGCATGGTATAAGTTATTTGCTATCTTAGAAACCGTTTTGCGGTTGTACTCGATCAAATAGTATTATTATTTTACTTCTTAAAGAGAGGTGTTATAAGTTTGACCGCTATGTGTGTCTGTGTCTGTCTGTGGCACCGTAGCTCTTAAACGGGTGAACCGATTTGAATGCAGGTTTTCTAGCGTTGGTTCTCAGATAGGTTTCATAAAAATCGGTAGGGCCATTTAAGAGATAACAGTTCTGAAAGAAGGGGTTACCATTATATGTAATTTCCTTCCTTCCTCAAGAAATAAAATAAAATAAAAGACATGTGGCAGTATCTAACGTCAGCGTCGTCTTACATAAATAATATACATTTATAATATGTTACAACTGAATTATAATAAAAATATGATTTATGAATAAACCCTATTTCCCTTTTCAGGTGTTCTCCGAAGCGATAATCTCGTTCTCGATAGGCGGGAACCATTTCCAAGACGAGCCGATCCGTTTCACGAACGTCGACGACAATATCTTCGAGAATTCTCGGAACGTGAGCATCAAGCTGCACCACCGCATTGGGCGTTGGGTGCGTGTCGAGCTGCGGTTCTCGTCGAGGTGGATACTAATCAGCGAGGTTGTCTTCGACTCCGGTGGGTACAGCTACAAGTGTCACCCACTTTTACATACATACATACATTAAATCATGCCCGTTTCCCAGAGGTGTTCGCAGAGACCACTTCTTTCCACCTGCTACGATCCTGATAAATCTCTTTCGCTTCTTCCACATTCATACATCGAGTCATGCACGCACGTCGGTTTCGGGTACTTAAGATTCGACCCTTTTTCAGTATTTCTCCGATTTGATTCGAAAAAGTATGCCTAGGGCGGCCCCTTCCGACCGTCCCACTCACTTTCGCGCTGTATACCTCTTTCGTCAATCTTCTTTCATCCATCGGTTTCAAATGACCGAACCATCAAAGCATGCCCTTTTCAATCTTAGTCACTACATCTTCTTTTAGGCTACATTTCCCTCTGATCTTTTCATTCCTTACTCTATCAATCAGTTTCACACCACACATACTACGCAAAATGCGCATTTCAACTGCATTTATACGACATGAGAAAACAATAATATTGTATTGGAACAAAGCCATTGTATTGCGGCATGTCACTAACGTCCGACACCCGACACACAGGAGCGTACTGTATAAAAAGGATTCCAACGACCTTGATATTTCAATAGATCAACGCTATGACCTAAGCTAAATTGTAAATACCAATAGAAAGAGGTGGTTACAGCGAGCGGTTTGATACTGAAGGTTTTGTGAACGCCATTTTCCTTATAGTGCATTTGTAATCTACTGTCCATGGTGGCGGCAAATTTTATAATAAGTGTTTAATTTTTACGATAAATTATTTGTAAAATAACACTTATTATATTTCGCTTAATTATAGACGCTTTACAGTCGGCACGGTGTAGTTTTACCTTTATTTGTGAAATAAATATAAACTTATAAAAAAAAACACAATTCTTGTTCACAGATGTTGCTCAAGGCAACTACACACCAGAAAGCCAAAAGCCCCCCAGCGGCAAAGAAAAAATTAAAGTGATCCCAAACAAAGAGGTTCCCATATCAACCGCTCACCAAGAGGACCCGCTATACATGGCTATAGTAGTCGGCGTGCTGACAGCCTTAGTCATACTACTAGCAGTCGCTGTGTTCCTAATAATACACAGGCACAGACACAGAAAATGCTTCGCGTCTCCTCTAGCGAAAACAACTGTAGCCAAGCGAGAGCAGGACAGCTACAGTCGCTGTGGCACGTCGTCGCATGTGTTGCCAGTGAACAAAATGAACATAGACTGCGCGTTAGATGTTAAGTCGGACGAGTACCAGGAGCCGTATCAGGCTTTGAAGTGCGCGCCGTATTTTAGCTACAGCACGGTGTTGCTAGAGATGAAAGACTTCGTGAAGGATTCTAACACAGCTTTATCAGGTGAGCATTTTGTGTACTTACATCGGATAACAGAATTTGACAGATCAAGTTATAGCTCTATCCTCTTCTTTTATTCAACGGTAAAAAGGGAAATAATAACTTAACTAACAGTTTTTTTATCTGGAGATTGGGATAAATTGGGCAATCAATATTATGACTTATCGACGTAAATGTTGAAAATGTATGTAATTTAATTTGTAAACACTTATAATAAAAACTAAGATTTGAAAATTGATTACTACTACAGCATCAGGACTGAAGAGTTCCAACTTGACAACTTGAAGAGTTAAGTTTTTGAATGAAAAACGAGAAATGCTTTAGTTTTAATTGCTACTTTAATAAGGATTACATATCAAGTTTTATAATTTTAAATTATTGCTATTTTGAAAGAGGAGGCAATGATGTACTTAACGCAAGCTAGCGTTTTTTCCAGTATACATTTTAATGATTAATTAAACTATAAGTAAACTAATTAACAAAGTGGAAAGTTAAAACTTTATTCGGGCATAGCAGGAGCTCTTTTATCCCTTAATATTTACGTCGAGTTCTAGAACTGTATATAACTCTTGTTTGTGGCAATTTGTGATGATAACGCGTATATTACTATACTCCATACCATACCATCTGACTTGTCTTATCTAGTAAACACTTTTATAACTTCAAAATGCTCCGTTTTCGCCTAAAATTACACGTGAAAAAAAAACCATCCATAATGTAAAATCAGGAAAAAAAAGTGTGCAAAGTGAGGTCTCTAGTTGCTTTATTTACCAGAAAAAATATGCATTTTGAGGTTATAAAAATATTTACTTAATAGGACAAGTCAGTTGGTATGGACTTTAGATTATTATTATTTATTACCATAATGTTTCAAAATCGTCAAGTAAATCATATCTGTCACATAAATTTAGCCCTTTCCTATTCTTACACTTGAACATAGACAAGGAGAGAGCTAACTTTAACTGGCACATAAATTTACTTGTCGATTGTAAAACAGGCCCTAAGTAAACCTCCCCTAACCCGCCAACAGATAGTTCTAACTACGACTACGCAGTGCCGGAGCTGAGTTCCGCCCCGCTGCTGACCAAGCGGCGCCTGGGGGACAGCCTCTCGGACCGCGCCACGGAGGTGATGGGCGACCACCTGGACATGGACGCGAGGCTGTCGGTCGCCGGGTCGATCCGCTCCAAGCACAGCACGAGGGTAACTAAAATACATGTTCCCTCTTAAGGCTCCTACACATTGGGCAACGCGTTGGCAACGGCATTGGGCCAATGCGTAGCGGGCTACTTGGCTACGCTATTGGTTAGTAGTTGGCGACCAACGCTGGCCGGCCAACCGGATGGTGTCGGTTTTTTGTGCACACATAAAAGGATCTGGGCGCGCTCCGCAAACAGTGTTCACACGTTGGCGCCAACAAATTATGTATTAATAGCTTATAATTAATAACTAATAAGACATTTACCTCGTTCTGCTTCGATGAATAGTCAACATCCACCATCTTCGTTTGCGCCATTTCTTTTTAGTCACTTTACTTTGCCGCACTTCTAGGTAATAATTAAACGAGCTGCGGCTGCAACAGTTTCCTAAATTAATAACAACTAGCAAGGTTCAAGATCTGAAGACTGGCGCTGGCTCTAATCCTAACATAATTCTGAGTTGGGACCATTTTGACGGGACGACAAACGAGCACATCTATCTATTTAATAATAGTACATTATTGCCTAGGCTCGGAAAGTAGGAAATGCCTGACTAGGTGGGTGGTGGTGGAAAATCCAGGTCAGACAATCCCCGTTTCCGCCGAGGCATATTTTATATAATGCTTTTCTCAAACAATGCGAGGAAATGATACAATTGCATCCACTCACAAGTTAGGTGTACAGGGGCTCTACTTTGAAATCAATAATTCGAACTTCGGATCGCCCCGTCACTTTCTTGCGAATTAGTGACGCGTCGAGAGCAAAAGGGATAGCAATAGACGAAGTTCCAATTACGGATTTCAAAGTGGAGCCTCTGGATTTTTTTCATGGTCCTTCCGAATTTATATGCAATAGTGAGCACTTAAAAAATAATGTACTTGGACGGAAAGTGTTTTCATACGTTTATTTTAGTCCTAGGAGGGAAATGAGGCACTTCGCCTCTTCGTTTTTCAAAAGAAAGGCCATTTGCCATTTCTAGACGACTGCAATCTAAAGCTAATGGCTGCACTCAGAGCACACAAATTTGAAAAAGGAGGAATTTAATTCGCTCTAAAATGTGTCTAAGTACGGCGGTTAGTCATTAGCTGTTTTTGTTTGGTCCTTTTAACAATGGGTATCTTGTTGCAGTCGCCGAGCCAGCAAGAAGTGCTGATAGACCTCAAGCGCCGGCTGGAGACGACGAACGTGGTCGAGTTCCCGCGTCACCGGCTACGGATGATCTCCAAACTCGCTGAGGGCGCGTTCGGCACGGTGCGTCTCATTTACCCATAATAACTATTCAATAGATATCATAAAGTCCATAACTCCATTCCACCTATCAAATTCTTTGTCCAATGTGCATTTGATCAAAGAAATTGGATGACTTCATCAAATTTTCTAGAAGGCGTTTCATTTGATCAAATGTTTCGAATGACATTTAATTCAAAATGGCTACGTAAATAGTGTAAAAACTTAGACCAAGATATTGGATAAGTGGAATGGGCCTCCATCAAAGAAATTTGATCAAATATTGGATATAGAAATTGGACAAAGAATTGGATAGGTGGAATACCACCCTTAGATAGTAAACACTTATATTACCTCAAATGCATAGTTTTTGGCTAAAACGGTTATCTTCTGGTAAATAAACCAACTAGTGGCCACATTTTGCACATGGAAAATGTGGATTTAGGCGAAAAAGAAGCATTTCGAGTTAGAGTTGTTGATTGGGAAATATTTTTACTACTTAATTACATACTAAAATGTATATATTTTTTGTTGTATTCAGGTGTATGTGGCAGAGGCGGACGGCGTCCCCGAATACAACGGCACCGTGACGGCGGAGAAACGGCTTGTTGCCGTCAAGTTCCTCTGTCACGACGCGTCGCTCAAGGAGAGGTATATAATGTATGCATAGCTTATAGACTGTATTACGCTCTATAATTCTTTACGCTCTATTGTAGCATTTAAATGATGAGATGAAAAATACACGCGACCGTGACCCTATTCTACATAAAGGATGTTGTATTATCGAGGAATTTCAATATTGAACTGGTTCCATACGTAAATTCATCACGTCATGTCGAGAAATGTATAACATGGCTAATTTACGTATTATATCAAACTTATGCATGCATGACTCGACGTTTGAATGTGTAAGAAGCGAAAGAGATTTGTCAGGATCGTAGTTGGAAAGAAGTGGTCTCTGCTTACCCCTCTGAGAAATAGGCGTGATTTAATGTATGTATTAAACTGCTAAATATTAAAATTATTGTAAATATTCAAAAATGTTGCTTGCTTGTTCCTATTTATTTTTCTTTATAATTTATTTGTGTACAAACTATCGAAACTCATCTTGTTTAAATCGCTGAAACTAACCGTCTCAGAACTTCTTGAAAATCTAAGGTGTGGGTTAAACTGTAAGAAATATTAAAACAAAATTTGGTATTCTATATAGGCCTATCCAAAAGCTTAGCGGACTAAACGAAACTTCCATTTGATATAAAAAATTGTTGTCATTCGCGATCTATAATATCGCTTGTCCTAAACGTCATTCGTACTAATTTATCGTTTGTCCTAAACTGGTTTTCAGCTGAGTCAGACAATTTTTTAAGCTTTCCAAACATACCTGCGGTTAGGTTAGGTTAGAGTTGTGTTATAACAGCATAACAACGAAATTGCTTTTGGGACAAACGACATTATGGATTCCAATATAGACCCATAAAAAATATCACTCGCGTTTTTTCTATTTCAAAACCATAGGACTAAATATGTAAGTGTATTAAGCGGCTCAAGACCGTGACTTGTGGCGCTCTTTGGGGGAGGCCTTTGTCCAGCAGTGGACGCCCCCGGGCTGATGATGATGATGATTAACAGGGAAGAGTTCGAGCGCGACGTGCGCATCCTCGCCGCCCTGTCGTCCCCGTTCCTCGCGCGCGTGGTGGGCGCGTGCCGCTCGCCGCCGCTGGCCGTGGTGCTCGAGTACCTGGAGCTGGGCGACCTGTGCGCGCTGCTGCGCGCCGCGCCGCCGCCGCCGCCCGCCCTGCTGCACGTCGCCACGCAGATAGCGGCCGGGATGCAGTATCTCGAGTCGCTCAATTTTGTACATCGAGATTTGGCTGCGAGGTAAGTGATTTGCTCTGTGGTACTTTTCGTAGCTGTTATCGTGCGAAAAGTTGGATTTTTTCAAACTAGTGCTTTTGTACTTTTCCTATTTCGCACCAGTGCGTTTTATTTTTCCATTAGTTTTAAAAATACTTTTATTCTAAGCCGTGCATCCAACCAAAGAGCGTGCATGTTTAAATAAAGTACCAGGAACGCAGCGGTAATTAGGGAGTGCGTAGCGCAATTTCGATCGCAGGCGATGACGTAGCACGGTGCGGCGCACCGGCGGGCGCACACGACACAGCGCGAATAACTCACATACGTCACAGAAATGCACAGCACTGTGGATTACTTTTAATGTTTATGCACTCCTAGTATTTAAGTAATTTCGGACAGAGTCTGTTCACACGTTAGCTCTCTTCAGAGAGAGGAATTTTGGTCCACCCTGTATTGCATTCCTCTCTGTTCACCACTGGACTGTTTCCAGAAACATCCTCGTCGGCAAGGGGTACCAGGTCAAAATCAGCGACTTCGGTACCGACAACGAAGCCTACGCGTGCGATTACTACAAGGTCGACGGGCGCATCCCCCTGCCCCTCCGGTGGGCAGCGTGGGAATCGGTGTTGCTGGGCAAATACACCACCAAGAGCGACGTGTGGGCCTTCGCTGTGACCCTGCACGAGATATTCATGCTGTGCCGTAGGCGGCCGTTCGAACATTTCACTGAGAACGAGGTAAGTTTACTAACAGTTTTGTTCCACTTTAGGTCCGTATTTTCGCCTCTTGTGTCCCCATGTTCTCGCTTGAGGTCATAAAACCAAACATAAAAGGCAGTCTATAGTTAATTCGCCTAGGTTGCAATTACGATGTTAGTTAAATAGGTATTGGGTCTTCCGAGGTTAGAAGTGGAGATTTAATGAAATGGTTACTTTATTGAATTTTTAACTTAGTGATGGTAAGAGCTTTTGCAGGGCCCCCAGGGTTAGCATAGACATTCCATTTTAATCTTCATTGTTGGCAACGCATTTGCTATTTTGATTGGACTCAGAGCCGACTTACCAATTTGCTACGTGAATGTGATTTGCCTTCTCAATGCCAATAAAAAACATAACTTACGGTGATATTTTCCGTAGATGTCCGAATGATCATTAAGAACTCATCTTTATGGTCTAAGATCAGAATAGGAGACGACCTTCACCCAGCTGTTAATTCGATAAAAAGTATTTTATATCAAATTTAATATGGAAAGAAAAATGTTGCGAATAGGTTGGCTGAAAATTTTCGAATTCTCTTTATCGAATAAACAGCTGGGTGAAGGTCGTCTCCTATTCGGATCCCCAGTTCATAAAGAAAGAAAATATGTAAAAATATAATCCGCCCAAATACCTACCTTCGATTCTAAACTATTAGGTTCCAATTGTAATGGCTTTACATTAAAAACAGTAGTAGCCTTTGCTATACGCCTCGCCGGCCGTCTATTTGAGGGAACTCCGACTGTGACATAGAGATACTTGGGTTTGCCATTTCAACCTGAACCTTATATCCCAGGACATTTTTACATATTTCCTTTCGTTCTGAACTACTAAACATTTAAGCTCTTTCTAATTTATGACCATTCGGACAAAAAAATACCGCTATAACTTGTGATTGAAAAAAAACTAATATTTTTCTCCTTTACTGAAGAAGTTTCAAATTTAAAACTCCCACAGGTCCTAGAGAACCTATCGCACCTCCAACACGGCGACGGCCTGTTCGAGATCATGGAGCGGCCCGCCGGCTGCCCGCGCGACCTCTACGAGCTGATGCGCGAGTGCTGGCGGCGCGACGAGCTGGACCGCCCCTCATTCGCGGAGATACACCTGTTCCTGCAGCGGAAGAGTATAAACTACGCCACGTGATGCCGGAGGTAAGGCGTGACTAGGTGGTCGAATGGCGGACGCGAGAGACACTAGTGTGACATCGTCATTTGAGATTTGTACATATAGGACGGATTAGTTTCACAGAATTGTTGCCAATGTTGTCCGGTAGGAAATAATACAAGTCCACAGTTTAGTTTGGGACTAGGTCAATTTGTTTGAGTTTGTCTTCTGGTTCATTTATTTCATAATTTAATTTAAATTTAAACTTGTAAGAGGCTTTATACAATAATCAGGGCTCGCTAGGAGTCAGTCTGGGGAGTATATTCGATACGGACTCGCGGTCACTGTTTTACTGACGTGAGAAAGCCGTAGTAGCTGTGTTTTTATTTAATTGTAATAATAAAACGTGAGGAGTAGGTATATGGCATGTCAACATATCAATTTCAGTAGCGGCATGGTCAATCAAGTCACAGATTATAATACTATGTACAACAGGAAATGTTACAGTTCATAAAGTTAACATATTACATTATTAAATGAAAGTACTTATCGAACAAGTAATGATATTTGTTAGGAACCTCAAGTCGTGAAATTCTATTTTTTTTTAATATCAATATGAACAGTATCATCCAAACCATTCTGAGGCAACATTTGTGCATAAAGAATTGTCAAACTAGTCCGTTTTATAATGGATTCTATTATAATGTGGCAGCCAAAGAGGTCTTGAAACGTTTAAAATGGTACCTAGTTTGGGTTTATTAGAAAATGAGATCAATATGTGGAATTAAAGAAACTAGTCTCAATTTATACTCCGAGCCGATGCAAGCATTAAATATCAAATGTACCACTATATTACTTTAACACCCGTATTCACAAACGTCACTATGAGGTCTCACAGTGCTCACGAACGCGTAGGGTGGTTCAAATCGTATCATAAACAAAAGGTCGGTCTATAAGGACCAATCACAAAGCTGTATTGAACGCAGTGCGTTTACTCAGTGAAGGATCCCTTAAGTATTGTTTGTGAATACGGGTGTGATTATCGTAGAAGTTAATTATTGCTTGGTGTTATTCTAACTGTCAGGATGGTTCTATCCCATGGACCTGGGAGACTAGCAAAACATGCAGATTTCTCGAGACCATATTTACTGCCATATTATTCATTGAACCAAGGTTGTATCGAATAAGTATATCAATGTAAACCACCTTGACCTACTAGAATTATGACTGACTTATTAAAATGTAGTAGGTAACTATCTAGGTACGGTTACAAGAAAGAACTATACGTCACACTACTCGCGTCTACCTACCTTTACATTGTTCCCAAACGTGTTAGTTAGGGAATACATCTATTCTGTTATATATATATGTATTGACTAAATAACAAAGATATGGGAAACATTTAGGTGGCATTCGATTTTTCAATCATTGTTTTGACCCTTGGCTTTGCATCGTCAGTCTTGTAAATATCAGGAACGTATCCCAAATGTACTTGCACTGCAAAAATATACTATTTCGAGGATAAGTATGCGTGGATGATGGTCTTTCACTATAGTGAGCTTTTACTGCTTTAAGTCTGAAACATGAAAGTATTAACAAATACTTTCATGTTAACTTGCATACAACTTGTAGTTTGATAATAACTGTTTAAACAGTTTTGTGGAAATGCCCAAATAAAAATCTCTAGCTGCACGGAATTAGGCTAAAACATGTAAGCGCTAGAGACTACATTCAGTCCGGTGAATCAAGATCGCCTTAATGTCTATAAAAATGAATGCCAACCACGAGAATTTTTCTCATAGTTGATATAACTTGGATAAAAGTAGCTATGATAATAGTCATACTTGATATGGTTCACTAAATATGTTGCATAAAATTGATTGTCATAATTTCGTTTCGCATAGCAACCTTTGGCAGAATCATCATTTCGCAAAATAATGTTTGGCAAAATAGTACATTGACATAACGTTTATTAAAATAGTCCTATGATAGAATATTTGTCTCGGCGAAATTTGTATCGCATACTATTTAGTAGGGAAAAAGTTACTCCACCATTTGCAATTCGGTCCTGTTATTGTCGCAGTTCTAACCTAAACTACTTTACTGGCACTTCGTTACTAATATAATGGTATGGTACAATTATGCCATAATTACTACATAAAATTGTGCCAAATGAATGTTATGCGTTATGACAGTTATGCTAAGTCTACTGTTATGCTAAAGTAACAGTCGGCTTGAAATGTTTCTGCGATAACTGATATGCGAAGTACATTTCGGACAATCGATATTTTGCAAGATCACAATCGATATTACCCAAAGCTGAAAGTAACAAGGACACAAGTGATCTCTTACGCGTTGTAGGCTCCTATGTAATCAAAACACTTATTCACAACAATCACAATCTTGTAAGATGCTACTATTTTCTTTTTGAGTGCAAGTGTTTTAGGAGACTGACGTTACAGGGCCTGGTGCTTGTTCATTACCTAGTTATGTCAATATGTGTATAGCAGTGATTGCACTGGCAGTGATTTTTTAAATAGTAATACCGGCTCTTTATGGAAATTATATGTAGAACATGTGAAGGTAGTGTCGCAAAAGTTGAACAAATGTAATAATTTCATTTTAATAGTAATTTTATCTGTTATGTTTTGTTAACGGTACTGGAGTATGGTGTGGATACCACTTAAATTCAACAAGCATTTAAACTTAAAACTGATCAGGGTTGTTGCAGTTTTTAGCTTTTTCAGTATTGTAATTAAACGTCTATTAAATTAACAGTTGACTCCGCACTTTTGAAAAAATTAATTGCCATAATTAATTAACCTGTATTCTGAATCTCGCTGTGTTATATTTTTTATGATTATATGTAGGTATCTAATTTGGTTTATGTCAATTGCAATCACTGCGTTACTTCTCGATATTTTTAATCGAACCACCCTTAGTCGATTTGTTTTGTATGAATGTAAGTTTCGTACTTAATTCACAAAAGAAATGTCACGGTTCCGTACGAACTGTTACTTGAAGACTGTTAAACCTGTACTTAAAGCTCGAGACTGGGTTCAACCTCAAGTTGGAGAACCAACTTGAGAGCGCATCAGTCTGTCTTTAATACGGGAATAATTCAATATCGTTAATGTGATTGAATAATTTGTATATAACTATAATCATGATCTGTATTTATAATTGAAACAGTTTTGTTTGTAAGAGTATTTGCAATGAATTATGTACATTATTTTCAGTTGATTGACATTATTCGTCATTAATTTCACATTGAACAATATAATTATTATTAAAAAGATATAATGATCCTATTTAATTAATGCAAATAGCTTGCTTACGTTAATCAATAATATTACAAACAGAGCTGTAAAGTGTTATAGTTAAGTTAAAGAAGTTTTTCACCTATGTTATTCATAAATCAATTGACAAATAAGCTATATGGCAATGTATTTAATGATACGGTTAAGAAATGGCACGTTTCTCGTGTAATCTATCTTGTAAAGTTTCCTGCACTGAGACCGTTAAGAGGAAGAATGTTACTGTTAGGGAATGCAATTTAACCGGTTATTGAACTGTTTTTGTATGAAAATAACCGGTTAAAAGCGGTTATAACCGGTTATTTGCATTCCCTAGTTACTGTAAAGGGTTTCTTTTTACCCGATTGCCGAAGAAGAAGGGTATTGTTGCTTCAGGAATATAAAAACGCTCGTAACATAATTTATTTGGGAGTATTACGAGGCAGTTTTGTAAAAACAACACTTCTGACTCTAAGATATGTGAAATTAAATTGATAGTTTATACAAAAGCTAAGATAAACATGTTTGAATGTTAGATGCTACAGATTTTCTGATCACACATCTCTGCCTGGATCTCACAACTTTGAAGACTTATTTTCTCACTTTATACAAACTTAAAAGCGGACGTCACTGTACGTCATACGTTCTAGTCAAACACTGAAATGCTGATAGTATTATTTTTATATGCAGCTCTTTATTTTTATCCCCATTGGGCGTGTTTAAAACTTTACATTTTAACGCACAAAATAAAATCATGTTTTTTTTTAAATGTATATTTCAGCATTTAACTCTTGCGTAATGGTTTTGTGTTGCTTCTTATTAGTTGATTTTATAACCAGTCTTTTCGTCAGCCAAGATAGGTCAAGTTTTCACTGCAAAGGCGTAAAAGTATCAGTCAAGTATTTTCCGATGGTCGCTCGATTTCGATCGAAATTTTTAGGAAGGGGGAAAACCTGCACCAACACTGGGCCTTTCTAGGTCAAACAATATCAAATCTGGAGTTGGGTAAGTCTACCGAAAAAAAATGTTAGTGGTAGCGAGCTGTTTTCATTTTGTTTTTCACTCTTTTCATACCTATGCTGAATGATAGATTATGCAATAATCATCAAATCATTAAGTTTCAACACGGAACCGTTGCGCTAAATCTATTACCTGAGGTTTGTTTACTTAATTGTTAAGTTCACATTTTCATCCCTATTTCATCCCGGAGTCTTTTTTTAACATTGTTTACATTGACCAAGCATTCATATGGAAGAGCATCGACCCTTGCAGTTTTTGCGACCTTTCACAAGTGAGCTACGTTTAATAGACATTGCATAATCCCGATCTTCCGTCGCTCCCCGACCCACTGTCGTTTTAATCTAATGGCTACGCTATACGACCTACATTTTAACGACTTTATAGTCATGTTACGGCACTTGTGGCAATTAAATGTAGAAAATACCCCAACACATTATTTATTCTCTGATATTTATTGTTCATATCAAATTTCATACCAAATATTTCAAACTCCATACCATAGGTTGTCACAAAAGGGGTGCGTCCTGGGTAAAAAAAAAATCGTCCGTCAGTAAAATTATCAAAATATTGAACACGCATTTTTTGCTTTATCAAATCAATCGATTGACAAATATAACGCGTATCAAAGTTAGGAAATGGGGGCTCGTGACGTCACAACGTGGTATAAAGTGTGCTACGGCGTGACGTCACGCGAAACTCCAACGTACTTTATCTTCGTAATTTTTTGTTTAATTGACAAAAGAAAAAATACGTGTTCAATATTTTTTGATAATATAAATGACGGACAAATTAGATTTTTTTAGGACACGAGCCGATTATATGCACAGGAATAAGTTACATTGTTCTGCCGCGGACCGTCTCGTATAGCGAAGCCATTAAAAATAAAGTTACCAAAACCTAATAGTCATTTATTTTCATATAACATATTATCGACTTGAAATCATACAACGTAATATTTAGCTAGTAAGATATAGATCTGAAACGAATAGAATGGAATATTAGGTGTACCTACTGTTAGTTGAAAGTCTATTTTCCGTAGTTTGCTTCCGCCATGAGGGCAGTGTTAGCGACAATATAAAATAGAAGTTATCTTTGGGTAGTTTATTATTGATGATCTGGAGTCTTGGGGTAGGTTAACGTTAGTCGTTGTAAATATGTGGCGTCTTGAACTAATTTAAAATTATTTTCAGTCAAATAGAACCTAATCTACCTACTTCCTTTTATCGGAATAATACATTATCCAAGATTAGGCTCCCACACGTCTCTATGACTAGAGGCATAAGAGAGAATATTTTTAAACACCATGCTGCATATATCATTGCTGGATTTCTTCACGACGTCACATATCTTGAGGCTTTTCTCGTCCGCTGACGGTATCCTATCTTTAGGACAATTTCGTTCGGACGGTCGCCGGCGCGGGCTTGCGGGCGTCCGGACGCCGGCTCAATACGCCACGAGTGTGCTGGGGTAACACCGTACTTCACGAACCTGTGAAGTCGTACAGTGCAGACAGCAAATGAACTTGACGAGCGGGGTAGAGGTAGTGATCTTATAAGACCTTAGTATACTTGTTGACGGCAATCATAAGATGATCCGGGATTTCTATCAACCTACGATCTTAGCTCCATCGAAATTGGCACCAAATGAACTGCGCAAGTTCGGCTGAAAAATCAAGTATAATTGCGCCGAACTGGTCACGTTTATTGTCGTTTATACCTTTGGATAAATGTGGAAGCATCCATCACTTTCGCACTAACATACTTGTCAGGACATGATGGATTTGACGTGGAATCGATATTTAACTACAGCGATAATACTTACGTTACCGTAACAGGCCGGCAGGTGTCGAAAATATCCACACTACCTCTTACCCTTCTGAAAATAAAGGTCACACTGTTTCTTGTTTTGGTTATGATAACAAGATGTTCATACAATCCAGTTAATGGTTAGTGCGGTGTTGGCTTAGCACAAACGGGCCTTAAGTGTTAACTCTTATTTTCGCTATTTATCTACGAGCGCCTCGCAGGTGCCTCTAGCACTTAGACGTAAGAGCGACTTTAGTTTGCAAGTAGTTTGACACGAGTACTTATCGTACACTGACGGAACCAATGTCTCATAGGCTAATCGAATACATAGAGGTCTAATTATTTATAAGTAAGTAGAGCAGCTATTTGTTAAGGCGTTTTGTTTGGTGGCTCCGACCGTACTCTCGGGCAGCGTCTTGTGGCGACGCCAGCTACAGATAAGCCGAGCAGAAGGGTTATTTTTTAATAACGTGTACCAGTCGATAATATATAACAGCTGCGAATGGTTTTAAACGGATGTTATGGGACAGATAGTTCGCATATCTGTAGCTGGCGAGGCTTGGCCGTATTTGTCGAGCGGTGCAGCGTCTCGTTCGTTTGGTTATGGAGCGCGAGGGACGGCGTGCCGCGGCGCGGCCAAGACGCCTGCGCAGCGGTAGCGACGTAATGTTAGGCACTAATAATAATAATGTACAATAAAACACCCTCTCTGCCTTAGTGATGCTATTCTTACCCCTAATGCTACGACGAAATATCACGTTAGAACGAAATTTATAATGTATCTTGTAAATACGAATTCTTATAGCTGATGTAAAATATTGAGCACTATGGAAAACTTTAATTCCTAACAATGGTCCAAACTTCACTCGCTTTTTTATTTGTACTATACGATTATACAATTTCTATATAGATAAATGAAATGAAATTAGTCTAGAGATACATCTTATGCTTTAATTTTATTTTATAGATGTAACATGTATTTGTCGAAATGCTTAATTTTCATAATCAAAGTTTTATGAAAAAAAGGTTGATACCAAATGCAGTATTTTTATTTTATACTCTACAATCTTTGTACCCAAATAAAAGCAGTAATCTATGAGTCCAGAGCTTTATTTCACAACCTTCCCTTCTCTATTGCTACATTTAATACTTTGTGATTTTAATGTCTGATTTCACCATACAATTTAAAGGTACTGAAAAACTGAGTCTTGTTAGTAGCTGAAGTCCTACATTCGGTAATTTGAAATACAAATAAAGGCTAGTACATTGTATTAGCCCGTCTTGCTTCGCTATCGTCATAACACTGTTGTTGTGACAGCTCTAACAAGTGAATAAGAGCTGTCATAACGTCAACAATAGGATTACGATATCGAAATACTTATTAATTTAATGTTTGTATTTAAATAACGTAATATAATATAGTCAAATTAGATGAAATTTCACTAGTCTGGAAATAATTCTAAGAATTTATAAAAATATTTCTGATTGTTTTGAAGAGGTTAAAAATCGAGCTTTATACATCCCTAAACTCAACCCCCCGGAAGGGTTGAAAACCACGCAATGGTCATATCATAACTAAGGGGATCATAAAAAGGTGTACTCGGCGCAATTTGGCATACGTTTTAACCCAATCTGCATTCGCACGTGTTATTTAATTTAATCCAACCAACGGAACATATAAAAAAAAAAATATATAATAGTAAAAACTTACTTTTGTCCATTGCGGCTCCGGGGAAAAAATAGAACGCGGTGCAAATTGAGCAAATGATTACAAAAAATATCTAATTAATATATCAAATTTGTACCGGGATGCGACCCCCGGAAAGTAGTTAGGGATTTACTATATTCCCACCCACTTACGTCAAAGTTTTAGTTGTTTAATGATCGTGGCATAGCCCGCGGCAGCACCCCAACATATCTAAATGGCGGTTACCCAATCTAATGCACAGTAAGTACCCAAAAATTAGCTTGTCCTATCCTATTAATTCAGTAAATACCGATCTGTACTAGTAGAGCAAAATGCCACAAGATTTCCTGCTAAAATAACAAGAAAAGTTGCTCATCATCAACACCTATACATATTTTACACCTGTGGCTTCTGACCTGCTAAACAAAAAAGTGGCATCTCCAATGAAACGTCTGTAGTATGTGGAATGTTTTGGTGAATCTTATTAATAACAGAAGAAAAATGATCTATAACATGGTGAAAGAATCATTAAAATTGCTGAGCTATTGAAAGGACATCCTTTAGTTAACGTACGAAAAAAATATTTATTTATTACGACCATAGGTATGTCAAACAGTCGAACACCTATGGTACGGTGTATGTATTTAAAACAGTTTATTTCAAATTTTACTCCATTATGGTTATTCCCAGTTGTCCCCATTGGTAGCAAATGGGAATGATTTCCTTCCACTTGTCCCCAGTGGTAACAAATGGGAATTATTACTTCCCAGATGTCCCCAGTGGTAATAAATGGAAATTATTTCTCTTCAGTTGTCCTCGGTGGTAAATAACGTTTTTTTTTTCACCCGGGACAAATGGGAATAGATAGAATAGAACATTTTTTTTTTCTATTATTTATTTACTTTTAAAAGAAAGTATCTAGTGACCTTTAATTTATGCAAGAATTTCCTTACTCCTTTCAATCGCTTAGAGCTATGAACATGAAGGTTACAATATACCTACCTAGGTTTACGTACGGATTTTTTCAACAGTTTATTTAAATTTAACACCGTTATGGTTTAAATGAGTGGTAACACTGGTAACTAAAGGGAAAGATTTCTTCCCAGTTGTCCTGAGTGGGGATAAAAAGGGACCAATGGGAATATACCGTTTGGGACTATCCGTTAAGAAGTAGGCTTTCGTTGCAGTTTCAGATTGCTTAGTAACCTGAAACTGCAACGAAACTGAAACTGCCGCGTTCCAAAATGCAAAAAAGGCTGAGTTAACAACACTTAAGTTCCGCGTAAAGAAACATAATAAACATCTGGTTTTTTTCTCGCTTTCCACTAACTCCACACTTCCGTGTATTTACAAACACGATTCTTATCGATCTGCGAAACGACAACTTCCTCCCGACTTCCATAATAGGCTTCGGCTTGCTTGCGGGCCTCGCCGACTTAGCAGTTACGAAAATGTATTGGCTGAGCTACGTCGTCTGTCTCTGGGCCTTCCAAGCCGTCTGCGGTGTTAAAGTCAAAGTAGTTATGCATTCCGACGAAGATGATTCCAAAGTAGTAGAGGAGACTACGGTTGATCCCTGGGAGCACAAAAGACCGGCCACCATGCTGCCGTTCCTAAAAAAGAGGTCCGAGGAACGGGGGAAGCAGTATGAAGAAGAAAAGCCAACGACAGAAAAGACCATTACTACGTTGCATCCTAATGAAGTGCTCTTCCCTCTGATTTACAAGCAGACGCATATAAACAGCATGTTCTTGTTCGGTCAGAACTGGTATACTTGGGCGACGGAGAAACGGACCGACGGTTCCAAAGGAATCAACTATTATATCTGTTACGAAGAGCCAAGACATTGTGACGACGTTGGATGGGTAAGAATTTAGTACATTACTGCGGAGACCTGGAAAATGGCTGTTGCGGGTCGAGTATGAGTTAGCGTGGCCGAGACACCGTCGAGGCCGCGCTATATACGAGTCTAGCAACTGCCCTTCCCGGCTTAGGCTTGTATACGTAGTGGTTTTCTCCAACAATGCGAGAAAATGTAACACAATTTTATTGTTAATAATATTAAATACATTATCGCCATCATCATGGTTTTAAAAAGTAAAACACCAGGTATGTAATGAATATTTCATACATTTTCGCGACCGCTGCCGTTGGTAAACAATAACTTTTTTATTTATTATTTTGCCTGGGTTTGGAACTTGGAACTTCGCGGGCTAATTTTACAACAGTAAGGTTAACATTTCCGAGCATGTGGGAGAAAAATATTCTTACTAAACATGCTACAAGTTAATCATATCCCAATAATTTAGTTTCTGTTTGACATATATTATGTAGGTACGTTATAGCGTTTATAAAATAGTCGAAATTTGTTACTTATGCCTTTATCCAATCTCAGAAGATAAAATCATTAGCACGTCATCATCGGTTAGCTATCGACTATTTTCTCGCTCAAGAAACGAACAAAAGATAGAGATCACGTGTTAAAAAAAGAGACACAAGTATTAATAATTGATCGCTGGCTGTTCACACTGCCGGCGAGAACTCTCTCTGCAACAATAGATATAGATCCCGTGTCAATAAAAGAGACATATATTAATAGTTGATCGTTGGCTCTACTCGCTTCTCGCTCATCATCGACGGTGGGACAAGTGGCTAACGGATATCGGAGCAAAAGAGAGCGACGTCTGTTGCCCAGTAGCATTTCTCTTATGTCCAGCATTTATAATACGAACGTGTTAATTTTTATGATAAGATAATCTATTAAGCGTTTGGCTGTGAAAGCGAATCAAAAAACATATAACTAATGAATTTCTGTTCTTTTTATAACCAACACCAAATTAACATACATACATACATTAAATCACGCCTGTTTCCCAGAGGGGTAGGCAGAGACCACTTCTTTCCACCTGTTACGATCTTGACAAATCTCTTGTTTCTTCCACATTAATAACGAAAAATTCAACCATTCAGTGAATATCTTGAGCACACACACACGTATCGGCGAGCATACATGTCCCCTTACCCGTGTCACAAAGCAAGGACTTCTATATTGTATTTTTATGGCGAGAGCTATAATCAAGCATAAGTAGGTACGTCGTCATACTTAGTACCTTCGCGGCAAACAGGGCAATTGTTTGGAAAAACAATGGCTATGCAGGTACGAGGTAATGTGAATGAATATTTTAATAATCTTTTGCTGCATACTCTTATTTTGAACAGGAACGCACGGACTCGTTACCGAAGTGCGCGTTCCAAATCGACTCCTTGATGCCCGACGACCGCGCCTGCCTCAACCCCTTCGGAGTAGAGCCGCACGCCTCGGGGGCTTGTGATGGAGGAGAGCAGATGAAGGCAAGTAACCTTTCTTCTTTTTAACCGACTTCAAAAAAAAGGAGGAGGTTCTCAATTCAACTGTATGTTTTTCTTTTTAATGTTTGTTACCACAGAAGTTTCGACTGGGTGAACCGATTTTGATGATTCTTTTTTTTATTTGAAAGCTGGTGCTTCCCATTTGGTCCCATTTTTTTCAAAATGAAGATTTGATGATGGAGTCCATGAGGAATCGACGGAACTCTTCAAAATTTATAGGCACACCTATAGCGATTTTGGTATTTTTCATTGTAACTCGTGTATTTGTTCTTGGAAAGCACTATTTGGTAAAGTGGAACTGATGATGAAAACCACAGATGGCCACCGGAACTCCTAAACGGTATATATTTCAAGGGTGGCGACAAGATATTTCGATTAAGATAGTTGAGCGACTATGACGAAGCATATGTACGTTTAAATATATGACTATGACTTTCCCACGGCGTTGCTTGCGGCGAGATTGAATTTCAATGTTCTATAGTTTCTTATTAAATCTTATTAGGTAATTAAAGTGGGACTACATAACAGCATACTTAATTATGACCACTAAAAAATATAAAATAAAATAAAAGCTTAAAAAAACAAAAAAACCGCCTTCAAAAAGCAAAAAATAACTTCATTTAAAATGGTCGGTAATAGGTCATTCCAACTGAAGTCGGCGTCCTACAATATTTTAACCAAAAGCAGACTTCAGTTGGACTGACCTATTACCGACCATTTTAAATGAAGTTATTTTTTGCTTTTTGAAGGCGGTTTTTTTGTTTTTTTTTAAACTTTTATTTAATTAATTGGTAACAGTCCGGTAGAACAATAATGCCAGTGTCTAGTAAGTAAGAGTTTAATAGTTAACAAAGACGATAAAACATCTTAAAGGCTCTCTTGCGATTAATGTCAGGCGGCAAGATAAGTCAACGGATTCTCGGAAATTCAAATGAAGTCCGGGAACTTAAAAATTATTTTAGCTGTGATGGATGAAAGTTTAAGAGGAAATGATGCGATGTCGAGTGCTATGATGCCCAAGATAGCCGGTACCTGCACGCCCGTGCCAAAATCATAGTTTCGTTATATTATTATACGTTATTTTTAACTGGAAGGGTGGAAGATTTTCAACAAGATGATGATAAAATTTAATTAGTCTAGTGTCATAACAGACCTGGGGGTTATTAGGCAGTTCATGTTATGGCGAGCGTCAAGGAAATTAGCAGTTATATAGCTGTCCTTGTATCCCAGCCTAAACTGACTGCATAGCTATGTCATAAGAAGCCCCCAGGGGGCCTGACTGGCATGGCTGCGTTTATGGCGTGACAAAATGTGGATAAAACATACGTCACTTTCTGACACGTGTGTAAGTACGAGAGTGACGGATGCTTTATCCACATTTTATCAAACGATAAACCCAACCATACTAGGCCCGCTGATCGTATCTATTGGAGCGTTCCCACTGTGTCGTCACGACAGATAGTCGTGCATCGCTGCTTAAATATATATTTAAAATAAGGTGTTCACATAGGACGGTATGATTAATTGTCATCCACATAATAATTGTAAATAATGCCAGAGACGACAGTCGTCCAATGATAAATTAACCGTTATATAGTGGGAACACAAAGTCTGGGATTAAGATATGTAGTGCAAAGTTCAAAATAGTCCACAAGATTTTAATCAAGAGATGAAGAATGTGTAAACATTTAGAAACTGATATGATGAAAATTTTACCCGAAATTGAGAGTTCCACCTGGTCACAAACATACTGGAGCAATCCGGTTGCTTTCGGGTAAAAACCGGGATCGAATGACCCCGGATCGTTTGAAGTCTACGGAGGAAAATTCATAAGATTGTTGAGTGATGGATGGCATCCGGGACAGGTTTTTAGCGGGTCTACGTTTCATATGTCTCTCATTCATATGTCCACATATTTTCGGCTAGGTGTCGGAGATAATCCGCGCGTGCGGCCCTCGCATCCGCTCGCTGTGGCGATTCATCCGTGCGGGTCACCGGCCAATCAATGCGGCCAAGCCTGCGGATGTGAACTCGCTGATTTGTGAGGACGAAGAGGTGTGCGTGATCAACGTCGAGTACAGGGTAAGTTACGACTATTCTGGGGCCGTATTATGAAGTGTTCAGGAAGTGAAAGGAACAGCGCTGTAGACGTTACATATCTCCGTCTTGTTTATTGTTTGTAACTTGACAGGATTTGACACTTCATAATACGGTGTCTGAGTATGACTAATGATTAATAAAATGATAATGCATTTTATTTTTAAGCTACTATAGGTTTTCTTCACATCAATTTAGAAACGGTTCCTAAATAGAATGAGCTGAAACTTATAGGCTGAAATGACACTAACGGCAGCCGAGTTAAGAAATACCATAACATGTCAAGGCAATGTTATTTACCTAGAAGAATAGAGGCACAGGGCAAACCAATCACATAAAGCCTCTGTTTCTTTCGAAGTCTTTAAGACGAAAGTTGACGTTTTCAACCCAACGCTCGGTCTTTACGGTCTTCCAGGCAGGTAATTTATACTTTAGGGTACTGAGCGAAAATCAAAACACAAATTATGTTGTTCAGAAACACCTACTCTTTTAAACAAGGAAGAAGTTGTCAATTCGACTGCAACTAAATGTTTTTTCTGTAGGTTGTGCATCGACTTGGTTTTTTCAAGGTATAATTTAACAAACTTTCATTTCGCGTACTTCCGTATATTTGCTTGCATTACGAATCTCAAATGGTAGTGGGCGGGACACATTACTTGTAGAACTACTGTTACTTGTGGATGGTATTCGGCGCAGGATGGTTGATGGAGTGGCGGCGGCAGACTGGATAGTGTTGGATTGTGAAACTGATGGAACATCAAACCGACCGTCTTGGATCCATGGGGATGGCCTATGTCCAGCAGACGTCTTTCGACTGATATGACGATGATAATGATATTTCACAGGTTAAATAGGCTTATTGCATCAGTTAGGTTAGACGTGTCTTCTTCTCGTGTCGATGGTTCCCACCTTCATTTTTCTTTATTTTACGTGGGACCTCAAACAAAAAAAATTATGCGGCGAGCGTTTCAATAATAAGTGAACCTTTCTTCACAGATACACCACGACAGGATTACATTCTCGCTCCACGAGCCGTCCCGCGGGCAGACGTTCAAGAGCGCGCTTAAACGCGATCTCGGCAACGACGAGGAGAACAAAGTGACCGTCGTTACGGAGGGCCACACCCACATGTCCCACAGGGCAAAAGTCAAAGAGACCGACCAGCCCAACAGCTACCGGTATAAGAAATTTCATGTTAAAACGAAGGCAAAAGTGGCCGAAGGCAAAGGAGTTGTCAAAGACCGAACCGAAGATTCAGGATCAGGATTCGGAAGAAGAGCCGGCAAAAACAAAATCAAAGTTAAAGAAGACATTTCAGAAGATGTATCAGAATGACGGAGACACGACGTACAAATTAAAAGTTCACATCCGTTTCGTCACGACGTCGGCTGAATCGAACTCAACGGAATCTGAAGTTTAGCTTAAGTACTTTTTTGTGATTGTGTTAAATACGTGCGCTTGACATGTCATATGCATGTATGCAACACGACTACTTAAGAGACTCCGTTACGTTTTGAAAAAATAAACCGTTATTTAGAAATTCAATAAAATCAAGACGGCAACATATTTGCAGCTAACCGTGAAGCGTCCAACATTTATTGAATGAAAGAGTAGTCTGGGTTAACTATTTATTTGGAACATTGACATTATTTAATGCTTCAAATTTTTGCTAACGACCCACGCTGTGCTCAGATAACGATACCTATACTTGGAAATAATATTATGTATAACTTAACTGAACTTTTACTTAGCATTTGCCTGGGGACCTGGCTACTTACACACGTTGTCGCATGTGCAGCTCGGCCAAAAATAACAAAAGGTCAAACGTTGGGTGCGAGACCCGTTAAATCCCACTTCGTGCCGTAACATGTTTTAGAGATCTACAAGTCTCGGCTTAAATTTTCCGCGTTTCAAAATCTTTACCACCGCATGCCATTTAGTTTTGCATTGTCGGACTTGACTTGATGTCATTTGTGCACGAAGACACAATGTATAGTATAGGTAATTCATAGAATAAATAAAATACCTACATTTATTCTCGACAGTCGAAGTTGCCCGCACTTCCCCCAATGCGCTGTCAAAAATGTTATATCACGGTATGCTTAGATGTGTCGTAGACGGACAGCGGCAAATATATTCCCGTCTTGTAACTCGTAAAGTATAAGAAAAAAGATTTTTTTTTTAAGTCACTAAAAAAATCATATGTACTGTGCGTACTGTCAGAGTTTTTGATTTATTCTTATAACAAAATTACGTTTAAGGGTTAAAAATTGTCTAGTTACTCTATTTAACCAAATTCAAAAAAGGAGGTTTTTTTTAAGTGTGTTCTAATATTGTTTGACACCTTGTAAGCTTTTATCTGTTATATATTTGATGGCGACTATCTCTTGCCGGCGCTACTAAAGTTCTTGATTGTTTCTAGATTGTCCTAATTTAGTTACTATAGCTTAGATAATAAGGCGCTGTGTGGGTTATGTACATTAAATAAACAAGTGAAGCGGGGCTTCGTGGATTGAAAACACATACTTTGACGGCTCAAATTGTATTGATATTCTATTCAAATACTAATTTGTCACCTCGATTTTTTTCATTGCGTGTTATTAACGCATTCGATAATATTTTCTTTAGTGTGTGATGCGTATACTAAGTAAAATGCCCCGGCTCCACTCGAGGGTCCCAACGGACGAGCATTAGCCGGAGCAAGGATCATTTCGTGACAACATACACGTGCCTTTGTAATTTTATAGTCGTGTACAGTCGACTACAAAAACATGTATCCACTTTTGCACCTTATTTCAATAAAATAAGGTGCATAAGTGGATAAATATATTTGTAGTCGCCTGTACAACGATCGCATGTTTTTCATAGTTATAGTTCTTCACATTCGACATTTTAGGGCTGTCTGAATTAACATATTATTAAGGCCTTTTAGAATAATTCTACTGCTTTTGTAAATTCACTTGATCTATTTCGATGTAGATTATTTCTAATATTCAAATGGTAATTAAATGTTTATGAATATATATTTGTTTTATTTAAGATCTATCAACGACTTCGAGCACTATCAGATCCTGCAATGAAACAACAGTTTGTATAATTACTACGTATAATAATTGTTTACTTTCACTTAAAAGTATAATAAAGTAAATTCAATGCTTCTTGAACTTGGTCTTGGGCTTGTGGGCCCTCGTGTTATTGTCGTAGAACTTTTTGTAGTTTGCGTTTTTGTAAAGGTAAGGTTTAACGTCACTTTTCACTTCCGCCTTGCTGTGCTTAACGCTATTCGTTTTCAATTCTTTGTTCACTTCTACTATTTTAACGGGCTCTTTTCTTTCCGCGGTCTCTGGGGATATCTTTCTCTTGCGTTGCTTCGAAGCGCTTTCGTCGTTCAAGTTCTGAACTTGTTTGATCTCGTCGTTTTCGATTTGGGACTTGGCCTGTTGTAATTTATCGAGTACTTCTGTTTTAATGAGCTCATCCCCCTTTCCTATAGCTGTTATTTTCGCTTCTTTATCCCTGTAATCTTTCATCTCTTCCATCTGTGAACATGTTGATAAATTAATGCCTACTCGACTATTTAGGAAGATATATTGATTTTGGTAAAAGGGTATTTTTTTAAATAGCATCTAACTGCTTATTCACAAGGAGAAAACGCAACTGGTGCCTTTTTAACTGACGAATGTCAAATTCTCGATAAAAATAGTTTAAACTAACAGTAAGAGACCTCGCCCTGAACGACTAAACTACGATCTAAAACATGCGCAAACCATAAATTCCAAATACCTGAGCTAAAGCGCGATATCTTCTGTATCTGTCATAGGGCGGTATAAATTGTTTCGCGTCGACGTTCAAATCGGATACCTGCAATATCAAATGAAAATTGATGTTTTGAGAAGAGGACAGGTGAAACTGTAAAAACAGAAGTTTATGAAAGAGCTTTATTCAAGTACTTACAACAGCAAAGTATGTGTCAGTATTATAGGTAGGCACAAAGGCTTGTATGTCTGGTTTGAAATCGGGAAGGTCGCCAAGGAATATGTCGTAGCGGTCCAGGTTGATTGGCCGCTCCTCGCTGCAAAAATTTGGAGAGTCGGTCAGAAGGTAAGAGAAATGTAATGAGAAAGAGGGTGACTGAAAGCCTTTAGGTTCTTTTTGGTCTTGAATGTTTTGATCGTATTTTTTACTTCCGTTATGACCTATGAAAAATACTTTTAGGTGATTTACTATTAACAATTTATAACATTGTATCTCTTCGTATACGAAATATAAAAATTAAGTTTCAATTTCTTTACATAACAAGATATACAATAAGGTCGATCCGGAAAATTGAGTTTATGGGACATATGCCGTTTTGTAATGAATTTGAAGAAATCGCAATGTTTCAAAACTTTCTTGTTGCTATCGTTTCCTGATAGGGTAAATGCTCAAAAACTGACTACCCCGTAGCTGGCCACTGCAGTAATACATATACAGCAGTTAGATTAAACTAGTAATTCATCCTTTCCCTCCCTCCCGTCCCTTAACTCCTGCCCTCCGTCCGCGCAGAAAAAGAAAACATATCCTATGTTACTCAGGGATAATACAGAATTCTAATGGTGAAAGAATTTTTGAAATCGGTCAGTTGAGTTTATTCGTTACAGACATACAAATCTTTCCTCTTTATTATATTAGAGTAGGTTAAAAATAGTAGCTTCAACTGTTTTACCGAATTTCAAGCTATCGTTGAACAAAATGTACAAAAATAGGAACACTATTACGGTGACTGAGACCTCACTTCGTTTTGGTCGATCACACAGCTCCCGATAACCACATTTTTCAAGATTTTAATTAAGGTCTCTTCGTACAAAATTGATGACCTGTTGTAGCTGAATCAACGAAGAGGTTGATGATGCAGGAAAAAAAGATGTATAAGAAATGTAGAACATTGAAAAGGAAAGATAATGGGACAGTTTGTTTGCGAACATTCTAGACGGCAATGTTGAGAGAAGAGGCATATGAAGTCCTTCGTTAGTTTGGCCAAATAAGACTGAACGTCAATGTCGTGTCGTGTCAGAGGCGCTAGACAAGATGTGAAAGAGGCGAACGAAACGATTAGAAACGCTAAACAGCGTTTCTATTCGTTTCATTTTCAAACCAATCGCGTCACTGGTAGATCACGTGACTTTTCGTATTACGTCATCTCTCAGACGCGATTGGTTTAAAAACGAAACGAATAGAAACGCCAGTTAGCGTATTGCATCTGCAGGAATAATCAGAGAATAGATAAAAGTGGCATTTACTCCACCGAAAAGAGCGTAGCTGAGCGTGAAATTAATGAATTTATGACATCAAACGTTTCCAGCTATTGAGCATTTACCCCACTTGCCTTATAACATTAAAGTTGGACGGACCCGTGACTAAGCAACTCACTACTCATTTATGTAGCCGCGGCGCGTCGTGCGGGGCAACCCGCGGCACCTAAATTCAAACATGGCGATGTATCAGAGCGTTCGTGAAGGCGCAATAAGATCGCGTGGCGCCGCGTCTCCAAAAATGAGTCCAGAGTTTAAAAACACCAAAATAAACCCAAAGCGGCTAGAACTAGCTACCGCGACTTGTAGCCCGGTATTACCACATTACCCAGTCTGTACCGAACGAGACGCGCTGGGCGGCAAATACAAACTTGTGCTAGCCATATGGCTAGCACAAGTTTGTATTTGCCGCCCAGCGCCTATATAAGCACTTCAATTTAATAAATAAATCACATATTTGGTACCCTAAAACGTACACTTAACACTACCTATGATATGGCAGTGTCAATGTCTATGCTTGTAGTCTTAATATCCATACTAATATCATAAATGTGAAAGTGTGTCTTTCTGTCTGTCTGTCAGTCTGTCTGTCTGTCTGTCTGTTACCTCTTCACGCTTAAACCGCTGAACCAATTTAGATGAAATTTGGTATGGAGATAGCTTGAGTCCCGGGGAAGGACATAGGCTACTTTTTATCCCGGAAAATTAGACAGATCCCGAGGGAGCAGCGATAAACGACTTCTACGCGGACGGAGTCGCGGGCAAAAGCTAGTAGTGCAATAAGTCCTATTCCAAACGGCCATGTTTAACAATAATGCAAGTGCATTACTTGAACAGTATCGTTTTAATCTCGCTGTTTAAAAATGTAGTTACCCTTCTGAATGAAAAATTACGCACGTTTATATCGATACAAACGCTCGTGTGGATTGCGATGTGGCTAAGGCACGGCAATTTTAAAATCCCCTGCATAGCGACTGTAGCATGTTGCATCGTTACTGTATAGTTCGCAGCACAATCGTACAGTCGACCTTATAAATAGCTGCACACTTTAATACAATTTCCTTTATCGCCTTTCACCGATTCGTGGAGATCATGACGTAAAAGTGACAAAGCACTAAAGTCGAGTCCAGAATTAGGAGAACTAACTTGACAGTTCATTGTACACTAACGTTGCCACAGTTTGGCTAGTGCTGTAATATCGATACTTAAAAAAGTCCAGTTAATCATTATAAAGTCTAGTCAATCATTATTATTGTGTTTGGAATCTAACTAATAATTTTACCAAGCAAAATAATAATAGTAAAAATTGGTTGGAATTAAAAATACATAGAACATCGTTTTGGACATCGTTAAGGACGCTGTCCGCCATTTTGTTTTATATAGCATTTGTCTGTATCGCACTTTCATATTTGCCAGAAAGAAAGGGATGATTGGTATATGTATGGTACATGAAATGTACCATACTAGCCCGACAGAAGCCACCTTACTAAAAGGATCACAATGGCCTGTTTTTGTATTTTATTCCTAACTTGAGGAGTAAGTATCGTAAATATCCGCTTTAAACCGTTCTTCAGATCATATTATATCATAAAAATTGCTGTAGTTCATCCCTATTTGGCAAGTATGTATGAGTGTAAAAGTTTCGACAACAATTACTAGATAAAATATAACTAGAATCAGATTTATACAAGGCACAAGGTTATATCGACATATTTGTGTCGACATAAACCTATCACTATTTATTTTTTCCTATGTCTGGCAACATTTTCGGCTGTCAAGTTAGTTCGCCTAATTCTGGACTCAACTTTAAATTTTGTAGCTAACTGAAATCGCCATGCCTATAGAATGTTAGCGCTTGTATCGCGACTGTGTGTGTAAAGGTAGATAAGCGACCGGAATCGCTACAAGTCGCCGTGTACCAGCTGGAACAAACAACAGGCATATATTACCTGTAGTCATTGTAGCGTGAGAAGTCATGCACGCTGAAGTTAACCGGCTGCGTGGTCATGGCGCTGGTCACGCCCACGGGCACCGGGTACAGCTGCGGCTCGAGCGGCAGCTCTCGACACTGGCCGAGAATATAAGTACATTGTAGAGGAAAATAGGGGATTGTTTGATAAGTAGACCCCGTTATCTTGTCGCACTGACGTCACTTTTTTATAGCGATTGAATGTTTATTTTATCGACTATTTAAATGTCGATGGTATTGTACTTAGACGTATATGTCATGTCACACTATTAAAATATGATGGAAAATAATGGGATCAATAATAAATAAATAATAGCTAAATAGTTGCAAATAGATAAATTCATCAATCGCATCTTGTTAGAATAATGAGGTAATGTTCTTATTTTTAATTAAGAAGTTTTAATACCTACGCCATATTGAAATTTAGCAGATATTTAAAAGGCCAAAAATCTATCGCATTGTTGCATTATAATATAAACTACAAATATCGATATAGAGAGGGTCGATAAAATAAACATTCAATCCCTACAACAGAGCGACGTCAATGCGACAAGATAACGGGGTCTATGATAAGGTATACATGTTCTGTACTTTTTTTTAAGATAATCGGCAAGATACATACATACTCGCACAGTACTCCCAGTTAAAAAGCGTTCGGCTGGCTGTCGCTTTCACACCTGCGCTCGCTACCAACAGTCTATTGGTCACTAGTGTTTAGAAGAACAAAGATAGCCGATCGCTATTAAGTAACTGGTAGTAACGAACGTACAGTCAACAGCATAAATAAGTGATCATTTATGAACCTTGTCACTTTAACGTCGTGTTTGAAATGTTATACAAAATTGTGCAACGATTGAAAGCGACAAGGTACATAAATGATCACTTATTAATGCTGTTGACTGTTCACGCGGGTCAAACATTTGTTAATTAATTTTTAAACTGAAAGTTAAAATAACATGCGATCAAGTCCTTGAGACTTGGTCACAGCAAACCAGGTGTATTTTTAAATAAATACAAAACTAAGTAAAAGTATTATTTAACTTTTTATCTTACCTCAACATAAAAAGGTTTTATAAAATTAATAACGTTTCGGTAACTTAGATTATGGGCGTTTTCACTAAAAAGTGTAAGTACCCAATTAAGGACTGAAATTAAAGAACTTTAATTTTGTCAGTTTTGTCACAACAATTAGCCATACATTGCGGCCGTCAATGTATAGTTAATTTTCGTCACCGAACTGACCAAGATAAAGTTTCTTAATTTCATTCCTTAATTGGGTATACTTTTTAGTGAAAATGCCCTTATGAAACAATTGTATATGAAATTACGTCAATTTTACGGCACCAAATGTACGGAGTCTGTTAATGAGGTAGGTGTACTCACAGAGAGCAGCATCCTGTGTATAGTGATGAGGTTCTGCTTGACGAACGGCGGCATCGGCGAGCAGCACGCGCTCACGCCCTGCACCTCGCGGGGGAGCGCCTCGGCCAGCGCCAGCAGCATGTGGTTGGGCAGAAGGTAGCTGGGGAATATTGTATGCTTATATAATCCGCATCACGTGACACGAACCACCAGTATGGCGGTTACCGCGCAGGTAACAATGCGGTCGCTATTCGCTATGTCGCGGTATTAAGACTGCGCCGAGCAAACGTCGATCGTCCAGTGGCGCCCTCATCACTATTATTGTGTTTTCTAATTAACTAAAGAATTTCCTTGCAATCGGACGATGCTTTTTTGTAGCGCAAGTAAAAACACAATTTATGGGATACGTAACAAATTTTGATAACAATTACCCTATGAGTTAAACTATGTGATATGTCCTATAAGTTGTGTTTTCATTTGTAGTACAAAAATGCACCGTCCGATTTCAAGAAAATAATTTATTTTATTAGAAAACACAATAATAGTGATGAGGGCGCCACTGTACATCCGGCGAACGGTCGGCGTAGTCTTAAAATAACAATTGGCTTCGTTGCCCGAAGTAAGATTTTTTTACCACCTGATGGTATGTCGCCTCGCAAGCTCAACGCAATTTTGGAACTCCAACCCTACGGGTCGACTTTTGAATCGAACTGATGATAAATGAGTAACCTCAATAGCTCGAGCACGAACATGCCAATACATCACGTTTTCGAAACGCCTTTACCTTCCGAAAACATAAACAAACCCATGATAAAGACTCGCGTTTTTAGTAATAAACATGGACACGCCGCTGATACCAATTTTAATACACCTCACACCTATTCGATAGAAGGTAAAAGTTCCTGCTCAGGGTACAGATGTATCGCGAGATTAATAATCGAAATAGACTGGTTAATACCAGAGTAAATTTTGTTTGTTAATATTTAAGTTTGTTTTCAGTTCTTTTAATAGTCATGCGGAAAGTATTAAGACCTGGGAAACTTTTAGATCGACAAGCCCGTGAAATTATTTTCAAAATTTATTTATATTTCTTCTTGTTTACCTACACCTAGGGTAAATCTTCAATAACTGGCCACTTGAGAAAATGTCATTTAGTTACTAGCCACCCATTATATATACAGACGCCGTTCGTAAAGATACTTTGGCAGTAGTCCGGATAACGACTCTGGATCTAGGTATTTTAGTTTAATCGCACAAATATCAGCATATCTTTTGCTTCAAACAGATTATTGCAAAGTGGCCAGTTACTGACGGTGGCCAATAATTGACGATTTACCCTATTCTCTATATAATTTGATCGTGGTGGTTTAAACATCTCAGTGTCATATACTTCAAAATCGTGGTTTGACATTTGACACTGATAACTAAAGTACTCTATTTATATAATACAGACACGTCACTTAATAACACAATAATTCATAGACACGTCGGCATCATTCGGAAGTAGTCGTGTGTTGCGAGTTTTCACGATGGGAAAGGATTATTCACTATGTCTGTGCTGAGGGTTAAAATAAAGCGTGTCGCTCACATGTCGCCCTCGTCGAGCGCGCGCGCCTGCGCGTCGCGCCACTTGTACATCATACGGAGCGCGGCGAGCTGCCGCGAGTTGAACGACTTCTTCGAGCGCAAGTACAGCGGCATGTGGCTGTTCTCGTCCACCACCGCCTTGTTGTAAGTCTGTTGAAAAAATATATTACGGTATACCCTAATTTGATCTAAAATATAAAAAATATAACTACATAATCTCTAATTGCATTTGCCATAACTATGTTATGTTATGTTATGTTATGTAGTTTTGCAGCACATTCAGAAATCTCGGCTCTGCAAAGTTCCGTCGAATCTGTTGAAATTTAGTTTCTGGGCGATTTTTCAATATCGGTGTTCTGTCTATAAAGCTTTATTATAAAGTGGCGCTTCATAAGTTTTCACATGTCACTATTGTTAGGCAAGGTTTTATAATATTGAAGAAGCTATGAAGCAAAGTTTAGAGCACATTGATGATTATAGGATGTTACTTTAGATCATATTAAATTATATGATGTGTATCTCCCACATAAGACCTAGTGTCAAACTAAGCTAAGCTTGTATCAGTCCATTTTCTATTGGGAAAAACTCAATCGAAAAACAGTAAAATCTTCGCAAACACACACTAGTATTTACTTCACTAAAATACCACTCGAGATAGTCGTTAACAATGTATAAATCATGTTGATTATTGTCCGTCACTGTCAGTATATTTGTTGTACAAGAGAGAGTGAAAGTGATAGGGGTAAGGACCAAAAATATGGGCACTCTAACTCACTCAATTAAATTTTCTATGAAACTTTTCCTTTGTGACACGAAAATTAGCCATACAATTGTAGGGATACTTTTCGTCGCACAACGGAACTTTTTTCTACTTCTCTCTTTTTTCTATGGTTAACTGCGCTTAACTATGGTCCAACTTTTTGGTCCTCACCCATAGACTATCGTGTGTCTATTAATACGCTGTTTTGGTCTGTATCTTTGTACACTCACCGTGCCACAAATATGTCGGCTCTGTTCAAACACCGAGAGCAAGATCTGCGGCTGGTCGGCGCCCGCGCGCAATAATTCAGCCTTCATTTGTCGCCAAATGTATAGCAGATAGTGCGTGTCCATGCGGGCGTACTCGACCAGCTCGTCGGGCAGCGGCCGGATCCGCCAGTCGGCCAGTTGGTACCTGCAAAACGACAAAATGCTAAGTCCCTCTCTATACACGGCGAACGATATGAAGTGTTACCAAATTCAAAAGGCTACGATTTTTTTCTGTTGTAACCAATTATTTTTCATTAAGAATAAATGAGAAAAAAATATCAAAATTTAAAAATTAGTTTATTTCAACTCGATATGACCACCTTTTGCCTTGACTATGGCCTTCAGACGGTAGAAAATTGAAAGCACGCTGCACGAATGTGGTCCTGCGGTATGTTATGCCAATTACGTACGATCGCTTTCTTCAGTGCATCCATAGGTACTGGCATGTTTTCTTCTCCTAACCTTGCTCTCCAAAATGGACCAGATAGAACAGTCCATCGGATTCGCGTCTGGGGAATTCGAAAGCCATTGTGTGGACGAAATGAAATATGATATTGGTTCACACGAGCCTTATGAGCCGGGGCCGAGTCTTGTTGAAATGTGCACGGTCTACTACCGAAATGTTTGCGTGCCCAAGGCTCCAATGCAGCTTCCAAAAACAATTTCCCGATAGTAAGTCGCATTTACTTTGACACAAGGTTCGATAAAAACGATTTGGTAACACTTCATATCGTTCGCCCAGTAGCAGGCCGCCTTTAGAACAGTAGTATCTACCTATGTTAATATTTGACATTTTGCCATTGCTGTTACTTCAATTTTAACAGTATCCTATGTCACCCGGGATTGTGAGAGGATTCTAACGTTCAGATTACGACCTGAATTTTTAAATCAGATTGAGTTTTTGCGGCATTTTTTGTAATACCCAGTTTCTAAGTAAAGGCCCATTTGCCGAACGAATGATTCTCATTTAAGTTTATAAAAATTTATCACGTGCTAAAACGTGTATTTAGACGGAGTTGAACTAGTTCTTCGTAAACGATCTAAATTCGCCTTCGGCTCACACACATCTATATCGGCTCAGGCGTTTAGAAGTAATGGTGGAATAAATAATCGTACATACATGAACCCTGAAAACATTACACTTCTTGTATTGGGCAGTCATGTAAAAATCCAAGTTTAGGCACTGGTCCCACCGCCGGCGAGTAAGCTATGAACTATCGGCTATTTTCTTGTCCAAGAAACGAACAAAAGATAATCGCTGCCGTGTAAATAAAAGAGAGAGATATAAATTTATAGTTCATCGCTGAGCGAGTGAGCTATACTCGCTCAAGTATGAACTATATATCTCTTTTATTTACACGGGAGCGATTATCTTTTGTTCGTTTCTTGGACAAGAAAATAGCCGATAGTTCATAGCTTACTCGCCGGCGGTGTGACCAGTGCCTAAAGTACAAGTGACTTACTTCTTGTCAGCATCCACGTGGCAGTACTTCCATAGCAGATGCTTGAGTGAGAGGCCGGTGAGCGAGAGGGCGCGAGCCGCTTGATGCGTGTCGAACAGCCCGATGACATACACGCCGAAGTCGCGCTGCAGCCATATGACGTCCCGCTCCGCGCCGTGGAAAACCTGGGGAAGAAAGGGAAAGAAATTGTTTAGGGTTTTGTTCCCAGAAGTGCCAAGCCTCCGCTGTACAACAACTGTAATGTGTGGTAACAACCGTAATAGCTAGACACTTAAAAAATACTGGAGGGTGTATTAATAAAGTATAATGATTGTACATATACAAACCGGCATAATTAGCGGAACGAAAAAAAAAGGTGTCATTTTTAACCTAACAATGTTACGTGATAACAACAACAAAGTGTTTTTTCCTTACACAAAAAAACTGACTTCTCAATGAAGAGATGGTTTCGGTTTCGTGTAAGGAAAATAAATATTGTTGTTTCTATGAAGTAAAATCGTTACGTTAAAAATTACACCTTTTTTTCGTTGCACTAATTTTGCCGGCGAGTGTATTTTGATCGTTTGGACACTATCGAACGTTTTTACTTTGGATATATCAATTTTCAACATTCAATTACGGACCAGAGGGCTTATTGTCTAACGCACTCGCAATCACGATCGTTTTCATTTTGAAAATCGAAGGCTTGTCTGCATACAAAATGAAAACAATTGCTTCACTTTGAAGCCGGTTGTGATTGCGAGTGCGTTAGACAATAATCCCTCCGGACACGGACTTTATGGTTGTGAAAGGTCACAATACTCACTTTCAGTTTCTTCGGGTCGGTGAACACCAAGTTTAACTTGTGTATGTGTTCCCTTATGGCCAGCGTGTCTATGATAAAGTCACCCCCTTCGCTTGTCGATATTTGGACGAGACAAGTTATTCCTGAAAAAAGAAACAAGGCAATTAATATCAGGGGACAATGTCACACAAATTGACCTGCGCCTCTATTATCGACGGTAATAACGATATCGTAGTTGACCTGTTATGGTATTGTTATGACGTCAGACGCCATTACTGTCAAGTAAATAAGAGTCAAAATCAAAACGGTGACCATACGATAGCAGATCAAAAACGATATTTTTTTTACCGCGTTGAATAGAGGCCCTGTTCCCAAACTAAGCTCTAGGATTGCATTTGGTGCTGTCATGGATAATTTTAGTAGGTATCAACACTTTTCTCGTCTGTATTTCAGGAAACAATCAAGTCTACTTCAGTTTTCCTTTTAAGTACATTATAAATTATAAGTCAGGTAACGACGAAGTGCTTCACTTATTACCTTGATAACTCCTGTAGGAATGGTGTTCCACGTCGACGGCGAACTCGGCCACGGTGGTCAAGTGGTCGACGAGCGCGTCCAACTGCTGTTCCGAGTCTATGTACGTGAAGCTGGTCTCAGCGAGGGGCTTCGGGAAGGTCGGCGGCTGGGGGTCCGGGTCGATCGACCAGCCTGGGGGGTGGTACAGATCCAACTCCACTTTGTAAGGGTGCTCGTAGCTGCAAAATAATGAAATGTTAAAACAGATGTGAATATTTGCCGTATGGTTCCGATTTAGGATAATGCCACTTCATGTCTTTCCGTGGAGATCGATACACGCGTCATACACGGACTGCTTTAAGCAGTCTGGAACCGACTGCACTTCGTTGCTATTGGTCGATTTGCAGTTCCAATGCTCTAGAAAGTGCAAACCGATCAATAGCAACGAAGTGCAGTCGGTTCCCAACTGCTTGAAGCAGTATGTGTATGGCGGGCCTTAGAGGCGACTAATACCCGCCATACACGGACTGCTTTAAGCAGTCTGGAACCGACTGCACTTCGTTGCTATTGGTCGATTTGCAGTTTCAATGCTCTAGAAAGTGCAAACCGACCAATAGCAACGATGTGCAGTCGGTTCCCGACTGCTTAAAGCGGTCCGTGTATGGCGGGTCTAAGGGAATAAAGACTTGTAGTATTGTTAGGTGATGGGCTTGCAACCTGCCACTAATACACATATTAGCCTGTTTGTGTAAAATGTGGTAACAGAATTAACAATAAGTTTTTAGAGTTGTTGGTAATTCTGTAGCTCTGCCTACCCCACTCTGGGAATGAAGGCGTGTATTTTTGTAACTATAAAATTTATAGTTCCAAAAATCCCTTTTTAGTGCATCCCTATGATAATTTTTTGCAAGGAATATTCCTTCGGAATTTCAAGTACTTAGGTCCAGCGGTTTTGGCTGTGCGCTCTTCGATTAGCCAGTCAGTTTCTTCTGTTATATACCTTCCGTGCTAAATGATCTAACCGATATTGTTTTCTTTTTTTTTTCCTTGTGTCCAAGGAACTTTTATCGGGGTCAAGATCAGTTTTTTTTTTTTAATTTACGGATGTAGTTTATGTGAAATTATCCAGTAAAAAGATATCCGGATAAACATATTTATATATAACTTACAATCAAATCAAATACTAATAAATAAACTAAAATACACCGTGGGTGTTAATAACCCGAAATATTTTAACCATCGATTCTAGAGCCTATTTGGAGTATTTAATGTGGCAGAGTTCAAATTAAATTAACTATGAAACTGTTTTTTAAATAATGAAAATCTCGGAAATTATGCGTTATTGGACTACATGTTATAACCACATCCCTTGAATCTCCGTGAAACTGCCAACCGCTGTATAACATATCGCAAGTTAAATCCAACAGTGATAGTGGCTTACAAAAATAAACATTTAATTACAGCGGTTAAAAAAGAATTAAATTTTGTATATATTTTTTTATATTGTCACTGATTGATAAAAATATAACATGCGATATGGTTGTTACTATTATATGACTTCACGAACACTTGGTGTTATAACAAAATGTAAATTCATGAATGTGAAAGTGACAAGGCTGAATAGTTTTTATTATATTCATGACTTGTATGAAACGCAATAATAACGTAGCGCATTGTAATGCAGCACTGATATAAGGCGGTTACCTTTCTCACTCTCCGGAAGTCCTAACTTCCATATCTTAGGCATGATTGTCCTAATCAGAGTTATTTAACACGTCATTAATATGAAGTTAAAGCAACGAAAAACGCTTGCGGTGTTGCCACTTGAAACTAAGTCGTCTCGATAAGTTTTTAGCTAAAGATTAATTAAGTTTATGGTTTTTGTATACCAAGAATATGGAAGTTTACGCTTACATGCTGTGCTAACAAAGCCAGATAGTTATTTCCTTACCCCACGGCCTCCCCCTCGTCGCTGTACAGTATGTTGAGCGCCAGGGGCTTGACACTGTTCGGCTTGTCGGATATCCGCGGCACCCATAGACTGTCGGAGTTGTCGATGGGGTCCTTGAATGAGAGCTGTGGCCGGGGGATGTTCTTGGCGCCTATTAACGTTGCCGATCCCAACTGGAAATAAGGTGACTTCATTATTTGCCGTATTATAGAGTGAGAGTGGTATGAATTAGGTACATCAGTAGCTGGGACAAGGTATTAAATGTACAGCTACTTCCGATAGACTTCCTGACAAACTACCGTACTCAGAGACGTCAATTAAATTTAATGCTTGTTTGATGACGTGTTGTCTTATTTTATTGCTATAGCAAAGAAAGTGACAGCAGCTACTTTAATCAAGCATTAAATTTAATTGACGTCTCTGATTGCGGCAGAAAGTAGCATAAGCAAAATAATGAATCAGTATCACATATTAAAAAAACACTAAGAATTAAGAACTCCACGCGAGCTTGTATCCGGGTTAATAACACTTGAAAGGTTCAAATGATACTTCTAAAACATGGATAACAACCATCTCTGGAATACAAACTTTTGAATGAATAAAAAACGCACTAAAATCTATTTATTCGTTTGAATCATACGCAAACAGGACAGCATAACAATTTACCCATATATCACATGAGATGCATGAGCTCAATGTTGTCCCTGGTCAGATACGTGCATCAATCAAATGTAATCAAATTGTATATAACTTGGCATGCAGATGTAAGCATTGGACGTATGACGATGAAAATGCACTCTTTAATGGGGACAGGGAACCTGCTAAATGAGCAGGCAGACAGGCAAAGCCATTAATATCTCTTTTCTTTTTGTGTAAGCGTTTAAAGCGGCCACGATTTGGTATAAACCAGTATGTACGATTGAACTCAGACATACATGTTAGTACCTTGTCGCAGCCTTTAAGATACTCAATTCCAACCACCCATACTTAAATACGTTAAGACTACGCCGAGCGTACGCCGGATATACAGTGGCGCCCTCATCACTATTATTGTGTTTTCTAATAAAAAAAGTATTTTCTTGAAATCGGACGGTGCATTTTTGTACTACAAATGAAAACACAACTTATAGGACATATCACATAGTTTAATAACAATTGACCTTTGAGTTATCAACTTAACGGAAAAAAGTGGCCACCTTTTCCCGTTAAGCTGACTACTCATAGGGTAATTGTTATCAAAGTTTGTTACGTATCCCATAAATTGTGTTTTTACTTGCGCTACAAAAAAGCATCGTCCGATTGCAAGGAAATTCTTTAGTTAATTAGAAAACACAATAATAGTAATGAGGGCGCCACTGGACGGTCGACGTTTGCTCGGCGCAGTCTTAATGAGACAAGACACTTCGCAAGAGTACAACAATTCGACTGTAACTACCATAAGTCTGAAATTCGCGATGCTTTTCAATTGTCTTTGGCGTGCAAGTGACTAATTGATATGGCGATTATGGAGCCCCGTGCTCACGGTACACATTTGTTGTTCGCAATTCATGGTGCAGAGTTGATCACTAGCGAACGACATTTTTTTTTGTTTTTCACCATTAATGTTGATCAACTGTTCAGCAAACGTTTACCATGAATAAGGGGCTTATACTCGTAATACAGTCATTGTATGTATATTTGTTTTGACAAACAAATTAATAAAGTTTTGGTAAGTCATATTTGTATGGAATCGTCGTTAATCATACGAGATGTAAGTACAAAGGTGATATATTAGTGGCCGGACCTGTAGCTATAGCTTGAATATTGTCGATCGTACAAAAAATTACATACAACCAGTACTTTTTAGAATTTAATAAAGATCATTTTTATCCTTGACACTTTTTTCGTGTCCATTATAACTGTCCCAAGAAAGTTAAAAAATCGTTAACGGGGACACATTTCAAGGTGGGGGGTGAAGCGTCAGAGGGAGGGGGGGGGGAGAGTAGTGAACTTTAAACAACACACCCAAATGTATCACGTCACACAAGTTTTAAAACTTTACTAATTTGTTCGATTTTCCCATAAATTGAATACATAGAATTACTGAGCTATTAAGGGCCGATTCGACCAAACTGGAATAAGACTTACTCCGAGATTAGTCCATACAAATTCGGCGTTTAATCTAGGTATAAGACCTTATTCCAGTTTGGTCGAATCCGCCCTTAGGTAAATAACTATTAAATATATACACACAATTGGGACCCCTTCGTTCAGAGCCGATATTGAAACCTCTTCAACGGCTTAACCGATTTTTATGAGGCCTAGCTAAGAACCATCCTGATTAAACTAGCTTTTATAAAAATCTATCCAACCGTTTGGGATCTAGGATACCAGACAGACACAAACATACGTACAATTGAAACTTATAACTCTTATTTTTTGTCATGCGCTAGAAATAAATCAATTCCCGCTTTAGACACGCAGTGGGTTCCTTGCTTATGCTACACAGCCAATCGCTCATTCGCAATCGCAGTAGCATCGCTGTAGCATCCTCAGCTATTTGGTATATCTTATCCCCCTTACTAATAAATGTTGAGTAACGGTGGTATAGCTATTCAATGTTTTGTCCTTATCTGTCATTGTGACATTTGAATTTGACAGATAAGGACAAAACATTGTATGGCTATACCACCGTAACTCAACGTTTATTAGTAAGGGGGTAACAGTAAATTAATGTAATAAAACAACAGTTGAACCTAACCCAGAGTGGCGAATAGTACGATGGCACACATATTTTTATGCGTATATATGTATGACACTCAAATGTTGTAATAGTTTTGCAGCGAGCATGGAACAGCCGATTTTTGATCACATACGGTTACGAGCGTTAATTTGGGACCCATTTCAATAAAAATATGCTTGAAGTCGTCAATGTCATTAGAGATGTCAAGTCATTTGTAACTTTTAGGGAAGTCAACCTTATTGTTGTAGAATGTCAGATTGACTTTGGACCTAAGGTGGTTACCAAATTAAATCTCGTGACTGTACATACACATGCATCGTGCAGTCGAGTAAAAATAACTTTTCGTATTAAAAAGCTTCCATTGTTTAACACGTTCAGTGCTTGTTTCATTTTAATAGAAAATTTGTTTCATAGAAATATTTTCAATTGTTAAGCCAAAAAACCCTTTTGCAGAACACCAATAATTTATTTTACACTATCAGTTTTACGGGGTTCTATGCTGGCTGAACAATTAAAGTTGACTAAACAGTACCCAACACTATTATAAAAAATATCTGACATATTCCTCCGTCTCTAGCAAGAGTAACAGAAACGTGTCAGATATCTTTGAACCCGCTGTTAGATAATGTATTATTGCTGGTGACTGCACACAGTGAGGATTTTGTATTGCTCTCGAATTTGTCACCCTGTTCGGCTACAGCTGTGCTTGTAAAGCATAACGTTAGTATTTGTTGGGTTGGTTAGCCATCAAAATTGCTTGCGTGCAAGGAATTACTAAAGGTATTTAATTCGCTACGCAGTTGAACGTAATGGACACGCATAATTAACAACAATACCCAAAAAAATATTAAATAAATATACAAATATTATTAACGCTCTTCAATCGATTGTAAAGTGCCATACTTAAATAGTGACTATTTAAGTATGGCAAGCACCAAATGGTTTATATAACTTTGTAAAGATAGCGACGCGGACATGTTCTTTTACATAGATCCCGTTTCAATTACGAGCGACGATTCAAACCCACTTGCAAGATTAACAGGTCGACACACGTAAAAGGAGCTCCGAGCGGCTAGTGGAGGGGATATGTTTGCGCATGTTGTCTACTGACAAACCAATAGCGTGGCAGAAAAGCGGAGCGGTTCACACTCCCCTCTTCACCCCCACCAATTTGGTCCGTAATTTGCTCACTGCGCAGGTAGGTCGCACAGGGCTCTTTTTACGTGTGTCGACTTGCACTGCAAAACTTCCTGATATAAAGTCGGTGTCAATTAAATAGGGCAAAGATGTAAACAAATTCGTACTGTATGAAAAGGTTTGAAAAAAAAACTTATGCTTATAGAGGTTTTAAAAATACTACCTACTTTTTAATTATTTTTTTTGCTTATTGCTGAGAAAAATAAATTGAATGTTATCAGTGTGCGACTTACACAATGCCCGGAACGTAACCGAAGGATTTTGACAGTGTGTTCCTGTTAAAATCCTTGGGGTAAGTAAGCTCGATTCGGTGTAAATTTTGTGAAAAAACCAGTTACAATAACTTAGGCGCATAAGACCTATATAATTGCGACGTTGCCACTTTTAAGGCGAGTAAAATCAATCCATAACTTCTACAGATATGGTTTATATTCGTCTGCAACGTGCCCTGAACTTGTGACACTCAGAAGAATGAATGAATATGACAAGTAAGAGTGTGCTAGTGTCATTGTCATTGTTTACATGTCGGTTGACATTGTGACACAAACACAAGAGCAGTTTTATGGAGAATCAAAAGCATCTACGCATCTTTGCATCACATCAGTAACTAGTTCCCTTAACCCACAGTCAACCGACCGATTTATTGACTTTTCTAAGTACATCCTGCTTTGAAATAATCTATGCTTATTACGCTAATATCTTCTTACTCAAGTCACAGTATAGTCTCTTTCTTCGAATAACTCTTCCAACATCACAAGTAAGAAAGAGACAAATTACTCACTTTCAAGGGGATTTCCCAAAAACAAGTGCTAATTACAAGAAAAGCGTTGCCAGCTCGTCCTTAGGCTGTTTCCTGGAGAAGCGAAAATATTCCATTTAACTTGTCTATTCCATGTAACTTTAAGCCGAATTCTTACGAGTGTTTAAATATAACATTTTTAACTCCTTTTAACCTCAGGAACACGCTGTTAAAATCCTTCGGGTACGTCCTGGGCACGGTGTATAATAACAATCACTATCAGCCCAGCAATACCAAGTACTTGATGTATTATTGTTTCCAAAACCACATGATTACAGATTACTAAACATAGATTAGATTGATAAAAGTTTAAAAAATGTTACCTCACTATGTACGATTGTTCTATGTCTAGTTGCCATGTTGACGAAAGTTCGTGTAACACTTGGGGGGAAACTTCAAGACACTAGTGACCCGGACCGCGTCGCGGTCGCGACTGAGCTGAGCGCTCTCAAAGCTGCGCACATTAAAATAATGTGCATGTGCATGCCTGACAACATTCATGGCCAAACGAACTTCGTGAGATTGAATATTTGAAATAATAATCTAATCTGAAACTGAATATGAAAGTGAAGAATCAAGTGAATAAATCATTAAAAAGACCTGTCATGATCTTTAAAAGTCAATTATTATGGGTTAATAATGCTAAATCGGTTCGTTTCGTTTTGTTTAAATCTTGGCCCATTTCAATTCACACCGACTTTACAAACAAACATGGTTTAGTCCCAATCCACTTCAGTCAGTCTACTCAAAAATGCTTCACAGCTCTTGGACTATGTGAAGTTAGGGAGTGCTAAAGCGCTTACGACGCTTTGGTTCCACTAGATAACTCTGTAATCAAACGACTCAGGGCGAAATTGCAAGATCGTAGCGAATATCAGTTCGCTCCAGTTTGATAAACGTCAAATACTGGATGAAATAATGCTAGACAGTTGTCTATTGCTGAATCGCTTCGGCCCTGCACTGGCACGCGTGTGTAACAATGTACGAATTGATGATAATTGCAACTGTAGTTCAACCTAGCACAAGCGTCTAGATGTGTGTGTCAATTAGGTTCGGAATCAGCAGTATGTTGGGTTCACCACTACAGATAAAGACCTCTACTTCCCAGTGATTTAAGTGTAATACAGTCGAGTAGGTGGCCATATGCAACGGTAACGCAATCAGTGCCAGTTTCATTGAAACGCATACAAAATGGGCTCAGTCTGTAGCTGTTGGTGTCAGTCGTTATCTAGGGCCTCGGTCTGCACTTTGAAGGGGAGAGAATTGGAAGATTGGATCATTTGGATTGCAATCATGCTATGCGTATGGATACTGCGACTACAATAGTTGGTACTAAGAAAACCGCCTTGGCCTAAGCTCTCTGAATAGGCACAGTGCGGATCGTAACTCGGTTAATTTATAGTTTGCTTCAATTTGCATCGGGACCTATTTTCCAATCGAGAAGGATGCGATCGAAAGCGGGAAGTAATCTTTGCCAAGTACATTATTTACAGGATTGACCTGAATTGCCAGGGCGAAATGGTATTCGACTGGGATAATACGATTAATGACAAAAATATGCCAACGACCAAAGTATCAAAAATAGGTCTATAAGAATCTGTTTTCAAGAAAGTATTTTATGGGGACTTCGTCCGCTATCAAGTTCTTGTCCTTGCCTTTATGACGTAAAACAAGTATTTAACCAAATTAAATAAATAGTACTTATTTTATAGGTACGTATTTATTATTATTGGCCCTAAACGAAAACAATACATTTCATGAGGGACAAGAATATTTTTCGACGGGAATCAAATCTAGGCGGTATTATTCTATTATTTAAAAAAAACAGTAAATATTAGCAGTTAAAATCCGTTTTGCTGCCTGGATCTTTACAGGATTTAACAGGACGTAATACAGCCTCTGGTCAAAAACATTACGCTCCATTTGTACCTTCCTAAATACGAAGAAAAAACCACGTGATATAGTTGGTCAGGCAATAGAAGCAGAACACTGAAAAGCCAAAGTTCGACACAGCCCGCCCCCGCTAACGCCTGTGTCATAAAGGGACTTGTTGCACACAAAGTATTGTGAAGCGGTTTATACTGGTGAATTATTTGAATTTGAATTATTTACAAGTAACACATGTTTCGTGCAACGCCTTGTTAACTTTAAAATGAGTTTCCTGTGTCGATCAATGGTTATCGAACAGTTCACAGGAAATAACCAGAGTAGGTTTTCACTGTAAAAAAAGGTTTACCCTCGTTTGGTTGACACTCATTTCATAGATCGTACCACACTTCACAGAATTGACAAGATTTCATATTTTTAATTTTATTCGTTCTATAGATACTGTTTGGAAGGAGGAAGACACTAATAGTTTTAAATTTTCCTTAGGATGAATAATTATTTTATTATTATTTAATTGAGATGTACTTTTTTCTAAAAGGGCGTAACTTCATTTCTACGACACAATCGACATATTACGTTAGGCCAGTCTGTATTAAAAAAAAGTTCTTTTTTTTTAATAATGGCGGTCCACCGTTAATTATTTAAGTCTATCTGACTGTCAATAGTGTCAATGTCAAATTTAGAATTATGACAGTTTTTTTTCTCGTGAAAAAGGCAATGGTATTATATCTATTCGGGCGTAGTATTGGTAAAATTCGATATATTTTTTAACTTTCTTGTAATTTTTTTAATAAAGAAAAATAAATTTAAATAAATATTTTGCCGTGTTCAGGAGGCAAAGTCCTTTCGATTCCTATAGTAATTTGCAAGTGTCACCAAAATGAAATGTTGTCAATTATCATTTTATCGACAGGCATTTCTCCTAACCTACGTAATTATTATTTATGATAACTTGAAAACAACACAGCTTCAGCAGAAAATTGCTTTTGAAGAAATTACATTCGGTGAAATTATACGTTCGATGAAAAAAGGAGACATTAAGGTTGAGTTTCCTCAAAGTTACAAATGACTTGACATCTCTAATGACATTGACGACTTCAAGCATATTTTTCTTGAAATGGGTCATAAATTAACGTTCGTAATAGTACCTACTGTCTAAGAACACATCGTACCTGTATTTTCGCTATAATCGGTGAGGTGTTCCACGATGCAACGGATCCAGACTTCGCGTCTAGGAATACACTCGTCTTGTTGACTCCGTTGATGGTGTCCATGTTTATATTGACTCTGTCCAACATACTGTCATTCGCGTCTGTCACTTTATCAGTGTTGTAATCGGTGTCGATTCTGGAACAAAAATATTAGTTATAGTCAATGCTGTCAGTGTTTATAGTCAGTGTTTATTTGGGTAGGTATATACCAAGATGTGCCAAATTTGCTTGTAGGTTATAATCAATTTTACATCTGTATTAATTAATTTATCGATCAAATCTATCAATACATCACTACATTTTCAACGACATGAATATTAATTTCGAAAAGTAAATATTATGACAACCATGACAGCGCTCATTATATTTTCACCAAAAGTAATTTATAGAAATTACTACCTCAAAATAAACGTGAAGATAATGATCAAGTGTATAAATAAATAATGTCACCATGCAACTTCAAAAGTACGTGACTACGGAGTAATAATTATAAATTGATTTGTTTATATGAGTGACGAAACGAACTGTAGTTAGTCAGTTGCCAGCGCAAATTAGACCTACGTATGAGTGCACTCCCCCGTGCACACGTGTTGAAATTGTCTTAGGACAAAATATGTATAAAACATCCGTCACTTTCTGACACGTAATAAGTACGAGAGTGATGGATGTTGTATCCACACTTTGTCACGCGCTAAACGGAACTATACTAGGCCCACTGGGTCAATTACCGGTAAGGATAAATATTCACGTGATGAGCGTGAGTATTTGTTTCTAATAAATATTTTTAATTTAGATTTACTTTTTTATTATCGTTTTGTTGTTTTTTAAGTATGTATCTATATATATAAAAGGCTAAACTGACTGACTGACATATCAACGCACAGCCGAAACTACTGTACCTAGAAACTTGAAATTTGGTACAGGGGTGCCATTTCATGATGTAAGTGAGCACTAAGAAAGAATTTTCCTAAAATCGACCCCCAACGGAAAGAAATGGGGGGAGTAGCGAGAAACTAATTCTACGCGTACGAAGTCGCGGGCGTCCTATAGTATTTATATATAAGTGTGTTTACCGCTAGTTAGGGACTAGGTCAATCTGTAAGCCATTGTGCCCTGAAATGTATTAATTTATAAACCAAACAAAATATTAAGTATAAGGATAACTTAACGGCATTGAGGCGACGACATACAAACGAGGACGTTAACTGCGTCTGCTTCGCGAGTTCGCGACCTTCGAACAATTTATTCAACGCAAAAGTATTTAAATTGAACCGATACCTCTTTTCATAACATTAATAGCGTTTTTGATACGCTCCCGAAGTTTAGTAGCCAAAGTGGCCGTTAAGCGCTTTACCTACTCTAAAATTGTGCTCTAATTTAAAAGAGCTTAAAAGTTAGAAAAAGAAAGCTGTCAACTTCTGATATTTTATTTATTTCTCGTAGTCTAATCAGGGATTTAGGTAGATAGCCAACGTCATAACATAAGTATAGAACTATTGAACACATTATTACAAGGTAAATATTTATATTATAACTAATTGTCACCTTAAAGGTTTTTCATAAAAAAAGGATTACCATATTTTATCATATCATAGGATTATCGAAACCTAAAATGAAAATGATGGTACGAGTAGTTACCTATCAATCATTAAAGATCCGCGGCCCATCTTTAAAAGTAGGTGATGATGACAGATACATACAGAGTAATGATACCTACTTCTTAATGATGCTAAATTTGTTTGTTCTTCAAATTTACAGATTCCAGTTTCGGGTTTTTTTTTTAACTACTTTATTTTTTAAACTCCTACTAGTGTTTTGTTTTTCGTTTAATGTATGTATTTACATTTGCCTGTCAACCACGCAGTAGGTCAAGACCACATAATGGAAATTGTTTTTTACGCAATCGCATCCTCCTTGAGTGTTGGAACATTGGAAATTAATAAAATAAATTTCATCATTAGTAATTGTACCTATTAGTTATTTTAAGTAATCGATTTATTTCTGGATTTTCCAACGGATGAATTAGTAAATTCATATTAAAAATATTTTTCACTGATCACGTGTAGCTTCCAAACCTGAACTTTCCACAATCATCAGTCTGCTATAGGAGCATTCCATGGTTATGTAATCGACATTCGTACTCGATTTTTAGACTTTACAGCTCTCGTACTCCTTTCATTTGAGGTTCCGTCATTTGTTAATAATAAAATATCAAAGCTAAATGTGTACTTAAAAAAACCCATGAACTACTTTTGACATTATGTCTAAGTTCGTAAAGAAACTAGGTGTAAACCAAACGTCACGTAAGCGACAGCAAATCGACCTAGTCTGAAACAGGTGATATTTTCGAAAATGTTAGCAAAACACGAGACAAAGGTGAATTAAAAATAAAATTAAGTTACCGTTTTCATGGAATGCTCCTATATAACATAAAATTAAACTTGAACGGGGGCTTTCTCATTTAAATGGTGTGGATCTTAATACGGAATAAAGGTACCTAGGTAGATACCTAAGCTTATTCTATAGAATAGCCTTAAAACTGCCTCGTCGTAGAGACAATACCCTGTCGACCTTATTCAAACCATCAGCATTAAAATTGGTCCAGACCGACTAGCTTAATTTGACCTAGGCATAGAGTAGTGTAGAGCTGAATCATGAGCGGCATAGCACACGCCCGGCTCAACCTTGGTTGGTCGAGCACACTCGCAGTCGCCAAGGTCGCCTGTGTCTATCGGATGGGGGGCGCACAAGATCGGTTGTCATAATGGAGCAACAGGAACTTGGCTTTTGTTATAATACCGATCGAACCTGTACTTTGTAAGGGTGAAATTTATACACGTGTGGGACGAACTGAATTTAAATTATATATCTACTGCAAAAGTAATAAAAAACAAAAACCGCCTTCAAAAACGCTTAAAATAACTTCTTTTAAAATGGTATTTAATAGGTTAGTCCAACTGAAGTCGGCTTTTTATTGAAAATATTGTGAGTCGCCGATTTCAGTTGGACTAACGGTTAGTTAAACTGAAGTCGGCGACTCATAATATTATACACAATAAATGGAATTTAATAGGTTAGTCACTACCCTTTTAAATACCTTTTAAAAGAAGTTATTATTAGCGTTTTTGAAGGCGGTTTTTAGTTTTTTAAAGCGTTTATTTTATTTTATACTTTTTAGTGATCATAATAAGCTTATGTAGTCCCACTTCTTACTTGATATGAAATTTCAAGCACGCCGCAAGCAACGCAGCGGGAAAGTCATAGTCATATTTAAACAATTAAATGTTCTTCGTTGTAGTCGCTCAACTGTCTTAATAGAGATATCTTATCGCCACCCTAGAAATAGGTACTGTTGAGGATTTCCGTTGGCCATCTGTGGTCTTTATCATCAGTTCCACTTCACCAAATGATATTTTCTGAATGCAAATGCTAGATTTGTTACTAAAAATACTAAAATCGCTATATATGTGCCTACAATATTTGAGGATTTCCCTCGATTCCTCACTGATCCCCTCATCAGACTCAAATTTGGTGACAATGGGACCACCTCGGAATTATACTCTATCAAACCGAGAAATAATTATTTAAAATCGGTCCTGAATTGACGGAGAAGTCGGTGAATATACATAAAAAAATTATACATACAATGGAACGCATAACCTCTTTCTTTTTTTGAAGTCATTGATCATTTAAGAGTACCAATGTATAATACTAAATAGGTACGAGTAGGTAACTCTATGATCCTGAATTCGCAAAACATCGAGGTCTCGCATCCTTTGATAGATTTTATACGTTTTTCGATATTTTCACTTTGTTATTATTATAGATCTCAAAACAGTAAATCTATAAATCCAGTCAAAAAAATAAGCATGACTCAATATTTGATTTATAAAATAAACTTACCGTTTTAACTTCACAGCAGGCAATTCCGTTAACATTATTTGATTTGACTGGTGAACAACATTTTCACCTATTTGGCACGTCACAACATTAAACTCTGGAAACGTCTTGAACAATTCGTAGGAGTTCCCAACTGGCATCTTATTGGCGGAACGTATGGTTTTGTTCACTTTCGTGTAGCCGGACTGAAACATAAATATAATATTTAGGAAAAAAGGAGCGTCTCAACCAAGATACAAAAGCGGCCTTTAGACGTAAAGTTCGTACCGCGGGAAACGCCACGCGCCGTTCTAATCTTCTTTCCGAACCCTATTTTTTTTTCTATTTTACTATTACAGTTGCATTTACACGTACGGTTCGGAACGAAGATTGGCACGGCGCGTGGCTTTTCCAGCGGTCCGAACTTTACGTGTGCAGGCCGCTAAACACGAGCACGTCAGAATTGTTATTGGGACATCAGAAGCAGTCGAATTTTCGAGTGGCATTGACCAACTAAAAAGATGGAAAGGACCATGCAGTGGAGAAAGAATTGGGTCGACCGAGTGAAAAGTCACAACCCACAGCGCATAATAGTAATGTTCTCAAGTATCAGAAGCCAAGACTCGGGCGGCGCCGGGCACGGACAGCTAGTATTGAATATAATGCGAGGTCGAAGAACTGGTGATTGAGTTCCAAATCGTAACAAGCTGCCTAATAAATAATGCCCGCATAAAATTGTTATTTATACGCTCTAAATGGAAAACGTAAATTGAGTACAAGCAGATCAGTCGCATAGCTGAGCCAGAGCGATAAAGTTTACTGGCAACAAGTCCGTACGCAAGCGTCCCTCGGGGTGAGAGACGTTCGGGGAGGCGAGGCCGCCCCTGCACGTTGCGCGCGGTCCTCTCCCCCGCTGACACCCAGAAGCCTCGACCTTCACCAAATCTAAATTCTCGTCTCTCCGAGGGACGATCGCGCACGAATCTGTTTGAATACTGTTCAGTAACTAGTATGATAAACACAGTTTTAATGTTTTGCAAGAGATTGCTTTAAGTAGACCTTTAAATTTATGGTTATCATCTGACATGGTAGGTACCTAATTACACGACATTTAGCAATAATTATTTCCTTGTATTTCGACACGGTTGCAGCAGTTCAGCCAGTTTTTTACTTAGTCTATCTATTTATCTATTCCACTTTTGTTTAGCTCAAATTGGTTCTATATCGTAATTATATTGTTGACTTTATAATAGTCCTTGAATGCAAAAGCTACTATAACGTCAACTGTATAATCAATATTTAGAAATAAAAGGCACATACTTGTAGTTATACTAATACGCGTGACTAGTTGTGAAGTTATTAGTTACTAGCAAATTATCACCATGGTCTACTTTTCATGGCCACTCATCTTAACCCAACCATATTGTTTTATGACGTATGCAGGCCACTCTATGGTAGGCTACGTCAAAAACCTCGCCCAACAAAACGTTTGATAACAACACTAACCTTTAATGAAAACATCAACATAAAACTACGTAGCGCTAAGATAGATGATATCAATGAACTTCGCTGCATAGACATGACAAGGGTAAAAGGACAGATAATTATGTACGAAACGCGGATAAATATTGCTTTCTCAATTGGCTTATTGATGGGTACTGAAGCTAATTGAGAAAGCAAGAATACGAACTTATCCGACAAAAAACAATGGAAAAGGATTATTCGAGCATTTCTCTTTTTTTTGCCACTATGAGTGACATATCCAGAATTAAAAAAAAAATGGCAGGTGGGTAGAGAACATCAAACTATGCAATAATTAAATAATATTCTAATGTGTCCCAAAATATTTGTATGGAAAGTTCCTTTTGTGTTACCAAAAACGTATGAATATCGGTAACACAAAAGGAACTTTCCATACAAATATTTTGGGTCACATTAGAATATTATTTAATTATTGCATTGTTTGATGTTCTCTACCCACCTGCCATTTTTTTTTTATTTCTGGAGATGTCCCTCATAGTGGCAAAAAAAAAGAGAAATGCTCATTCACTACATCTGTAGTTATTTTTTACATTTAAGTTGAAGTTATCAGCACTCAACGAGAAAGAAATCACACGCAAAGGTTTTTAATTTCTTACTATTTAAGCATTTCAAAACCACTAGTCACAGATAAGGACCGAGAGTTAGAAATTTGAAAGAGAGAGCTTTGTCCATCAGTGGGACACTATTTCAAACTATAAAACAATGCAGGAAATTATATATTGAGATAATCCAATAGGAAAAACGAGCCTTAAGGTGTTTCGCAGCCAACCGCAGACAGCAACCAGGGTTTGAAATTATCAAGATAATTACGCTTCTTGGTAATTATCGGATAATTATCGGATAATTATCGGATAATTATCACCAGTGTAAGAAATTCATTTGTTATACTAACAAATTGTAACGAAACAAAAAAAACAAATTGCGCACAGACAGACGAAACAGAAGCAATTGCGGAAATACACGTTCGAATACTTCGAATACTTCGAATACAGTTCTCTTTTACAAGCGCAATTTTTTGTTATTATCAATTGATAATTATCCATCTGTTATTATGACGATAATTATCATGATAATAATCACGATAATTATCATTGATAATGATCTTTAAAAACACTGACGGCAACGACAGATGGCAACGGCAAGCGGTCGTGATTCCGCACCCGACTGCAAGAAGCAGCAGCCGTCGGACGTCGGCGTCACCACACTACTGGGTCTGGGGCTCTACTTTGAAATCAGTAATTCGAACTTCGGATCGCCCCGTCACTTTCTTGCGAATTAGTGACGCGTCGAGAGCAAAAGGGATAGCAATAGACGAAGTTCGAATTACGGATTTCAAAGTAGAGCCTCTGTTGTCGGGCGCTAGCGTCGAGTGCGGTTGAGCGGCCGACGTCGTGACTCTCGCTACAGAAGATATTTCAAAGAAATAATATATAGGTGACTGCTATAGTTATTGGCCACTCCATAGTAATTGGCCACTCTTGGCGAGACAGAAATACAAAATCTTATGAACTGAAACGAAAGCAGGAGAAACACGGTTAATATTTTTCTCTCATTCATTCGAGTGCACGCGTCCATTACCTTGTTTCTTTCTGTCTCGCCAAGAGTGGCCAATTACTATGGAGTGGCCAATAACTATAGCAGTCACCCTAGTACCCAGTAATGACGCCTGCCGTTGCCGTCTGCCGGTCGACTGCGGAATGACACCTTTACAAAAGTCAACGGAAGCCCTTATAGTATTTAATTTATGAAAGTTTAACGGTGTTATTACTTAAACAACCGTTAAATACTTGTTGATTAAGGGCCGAGTTCACCAACCAATTTAACAGACGGTTTAGTTTTAATCAGCTGTTAGTCAATACATTTGACAACCGTTAAACCGCTAACCGTCCGATTAATTGTTGGTGAACTCGGCCCTAAATGTTAATCCATAGAAAATTTTCATTTTAGACATGTCTTAGGCGGGTCTATTTTTTTTTTCTTCTAATAAACCCGTATTTTTTTTAACCCCCGGTAAAAAAAGCGCGTGTAGCAAGTTTAAAGTGTGTATCTGCGTATGTGTGTGCACGTATTTGTGTATCTGTGTGTATATGTGTGCCGTCATACTATTCGCCACTCGGGTTTTGATTCAAGTGTTGTTTTATTTCATTACATTAATTTACTGTGAAGTTATACGAAACAGCTGACGATAGTAATGCAAGTGCGAACGAGCCAATAGCGGCCTTTACACGTAAAGTTCGGAACCGTACGTGTAAATGCAATTGTAATAGTAAAATAGTAAAAAAAAATACGAAGGATCGGAACGAAGATTGGAACGGCGCGTGGCGTTTCCCGCGGTCCGAACTTTACGTGTGCAGGCCGCTATTGGCTGGGTAGCATAAGCAAGGAACCCGCTGCGTATCACGTAAATAGGGAATTGATCTATTTCAGCCCCCGACAAAAAGAGGGATGTTATAAGCAGGGATCGGAAATTCGGATCGATATTTACCTAAAGTTGGCAAAACCCGGAAAAAGGAAGGCGAACATGGCGTCGGCTTCTTAAAAATATTATTTTAATAATATTAGTTCCGGGACTCTACAAAACGTTTAATAATCATTATTTTACATGTACAAAAAAAGGTTCCGTTTTGCTCCTATAAATTCGTTAGGTATTGACCTAAGATACCTTTTGCACAATTAGGCTAAGATGTTTACCAGTGTATTAGTGACAAGTTGCAAGCCCGTCGTCTAATAGTACTACAAGCCTTTATTCCCTTAGTCGCCTCTTACGACATCCACGGGAAGACATGGAGTGGCACTATTCTAACCCGGCAACCACACACGCGCGGATCTATCCAGCCTTCAGATTGGGGGGTGGTCACTGCCGAACGCAGAAGTTCGGTCAAGTGCGAGTCGGACACGCAACACGACTATTTACTTTATGACTCGTATCCTATGAGCGCCGAAGGGGGATGTCATGACGTACTTGACCACCCCCGTCGATCCGCCACTGTAACCACACGGGACCAATTTAACAATGCATTTATATATCCATGCATTGGCCTTACCACAGCTACACTTAAAAGGTTGACCTAATGAACTAAAATAATGATATTCTAGTTTATGCAAATATATAGCTGTAAATGGCGTTTCTTATATCGTACGCTTGCCAAATGGTTGTCACAGAAGTGTTTACTTAGGCATGGTTATATTGGTTATGTACAGTTGGGAAATTAACGGAAGACAGTCTGTGTCTACAGAATACGGTTCATTTTTATTACTTTAAACACGGTTTTTCGGCATAAGCCCCGAATGTATTAGCGTATTTGGCAACGTGAAATTTGCGCAGTTGTAAAAAATAACCATGCAACCAAGGACTTAGATCATTATTTTACCAAATTCCATAGACGCGAATTTTCCGTTCGAACTTTCCAATTTTAATTTTATTCAGTCGCATATTTTGTGATCAGATTTTCTAACTAACTTTTAACTCTAAATTGATAGCGTTAGGTTAGGTTTTTATGTAAGTTTTGCAGCGGGCCAAACCAAACGAGCGGAGCTCCGTTGACACTCATTTCGGGAATAAAGAATAGAAAAAAAAGGTTAATTTGCGATCGTGAAAACTTAATTCAGGAAAGAACGCAAATCGAAATTCTGCTAGGTACCTACTAAGAAATAATGATTTTAGGAAATTGATCAAACAAATCCAACCACAATTATGCTCATTCGCTACCACCTTGAAATTGTGTTGATTTTTTATAATTGAATAAAGGAGCCTACTGAATACCGTCAGCAGCAATAGTAGCTGACGAAGAATGAAGGAAAAATTCTTTAACATTTAAACAAACACCCCAGACTAACGCATTCGCTGCCGTCAACTCATATAGTCTGTAGGTACTTTTAGGTATTTAAAAAAATGTAAACAAAAAACCCACGTGATATAGTTCGTCAGCCAATAGAAGCAGAGCACTGATACGTCAAAGTTCGATTAAACGGTTTTGATTGGCTGTTCAACAATGCCACGTGGTTTGGATTGTTTACATTTTTTTAAATACCTAAAAGTACAGACTATAGGTATAAACGTTTTTCTGACGTGCACCTATCTAGTGCCTTGAAGGCGTATGTGCGTTTGTACACTAGGTAGGTACGTAGACGGTATGTGATCTTCATGTAAAAAAAATGCACCTCGGAAAAGAACGGGGGGGGGGGGCAAATTAACGGTAGCGAAAACGTTAAATATTCAATGTCTGTGAAACTACTGAATGTCGGACAGGGTAGGTGCCTGCAAGAACGTAGATTGTGCTGAAAAGGGTGCATGACCTTTTTTGCTGCAAATGAACTCTTATATGCCCCTAACAATAGGAATACATCACATTACCAATCACTCTTTATTTGTTTTTGTTGGTTGTGTTTTGTTAACTATTGGTAATGTGAAAATCTATTTGCTGAAATAAATAATTTGTAAATTGGAAATTTGAATTTGAAAATGCAAGTAGCAAAAATGTTATTCTTACAATACTTAACTCGAGCATCTGTATTTTTGTGGACTTCTTACACTGAATGAAACTGTTTGGTTTATGAATTTGTATGACATGTATTGTGGATATCAAAGAAAATTCAATAAAGCTGTTACTTAAGTTATTAGCCCATTAGTTAAAATAGTGTGTACCGTTTATTAAGAAAAGCATTCAAAAGTCATGAAAATATGTAAAAGGTAAGGTATACACAGGTAATTCTATTCTATATACATTCAGTAATATATAAATAAATTCAATGTATAAGTATTTCTTAGTCCTACAATACTGTGAGCATATCCAATGTATGAAGTATTACTTTAAAATGCCTGTGAGTATAGCTGATAAATCTGATACCTAATAAAGTCGCCATCAATAGAATCTATGTAAACAAATTAGTACTGTTTGACACATAACCTCAAATATTCACCAAGCGTGTTTTTATTAAAAATAATGTATAATGAATAGTTATTTCATCTTAAACTTAATATGAAAATAATGATTTAGTGTATAAATCGTTGCAAAGACCTCACTTGATCTTTAAAAGTACGTGATTATCGAGTAATCATGGTGAATTGGTTCGTTTGGTTTTGTTTACATAGCAAATTCTATTGACGGCGACTTAACACACAACTGAACTCGGCAATAGATGAACCTCAAATATACAAGATGCTTCAATGTCTTATCAGGCAGTCAGACACTTCATGCAACAATAGCCACATAAAGATTGCATATAATATTGGTATCATTCAAGTACTGCATTTTACCCACTTCGGTAATTTCAGCAATGTCCGGGCAATCAGAATCTGTTGCAACCGGTTTGTCTTGCAAAGATAGGTTCTGCAATAAAATCTCAGTCAGTTATTACACTTGCCAAGTTAGATGGTCACTCAGTTTTTTGTACTTGAAACTTTTTAAACGGTACCTTTTTTCAATTAATACATTTTGAGGGTATATTTTTTATAATGTATGCCGATTCAATATATTAACCTTATGTATATGACATATCACTTACAACTACATTAATGAAGTTAATAAATAACAAACTTCTAGATATTAAAACCATTTTAACAAAAAACTGTTAGCGTGCACTACTTTCCTTCTTTAAATACTAATTAAAATTATATTCTACAAGTAATCAAAGTAGAATTCAAGCAGTTTCTATTAATTCCCTTAGTAGCTATTTATTATTGTTAATCTTGGTGTGAACGGCCTTCTGTCATTTCTACGCAAGAATCCTACTAATAAATAATGCACTTTGCATAAATACATTTTTACTCATTACATAATGTAGCCATATATGTATACCTTTGTTTTGCAAACCCTTTGTCTCTAGAAATGTTGTCTAAGTATTTATTTACTAAGCAATCTCTATTCGCATTGTAGTGGGAATTTCTAGAGAGAAATAACTATCTATAACTGTTATTCACATCTAAGTTGAATATTTATAACTAAGTAATAGTTCCAGCTATCAAAAATTAAAATGTGTGGGTAAAACAAAAAAAAAACAGTAAAATATTGTGGTTTGAGCATGCTACCGCCCTCAAAGTCTAGCCTCCAATATTGAGAAATAAAAACCCAACTTATTCCTATATAGTAATACCCAAAGGTTTCAAAATTTTTAAACAATGCTCTTACCACATGATTTTGACTAAAATTACAAGGAAAACACATGCACATTGTTGTCATAGGAAAGTGTTGAAATAACTCGTTGCGACACGCACCTGCGTCACTGATGTCAGGTGAGGATAAAACTCCGGAGCCTCTGGATTTAAAACGGAATTCATTTTGTCGACTTATGTAGCCAATTTATTATTTAACTTCGTTTATAATAAAACGTGTGCGTGCTGTGAAGCAGCCTGATACAGTCAATGTAACGAATGAAATGAATGAAAAATCGCCATGATTCATCACATACAATCCCGATACTAGAATGACACTCAATGAAATGAAATTGACTGACTGACTGAAGTGACTGACCGAACTAAAAAATCAAAACTGGTTTGTCTATGTGCAGTAATATTGCCAGCAAAAATAAGCGAGTGGCATTCAATACTGTTAAGCATGTTTTAGGCGCTCCACATTCGCGCGCGAGCGAGCGTGAAAGTGTGAATGTGGACTATAAAATGAATTATTAAATGGACATTGTGCAGCCGATTCGCATATTTTTTGCGGGTTCGCGCCTTGTTAACCACTTTGTGTCGGTTTTTTGCCCGCATCAAAGAGCTGCGAACGCTCGAATGCTGCGTACAGCTACAACAAGACCCCACATTCGCGCGTTACTTTTATAAAACATTAGCCCAATACCACTAACACTAATACATGCTAATACTGTACAAAATATTACAAACCTTGTTGTATTACGAAGAATAATGCTTGTCATCCAACCCAACATCTTCGTTTCCTCCAATTCTTTATTACTTGGTTATATTTAAAATATAGTTTAATAAACCTAGTTCACGATGGCATAGCTTCTAACTTTAATTCTAACTCATTTTCCGAAAAAATGGCTCTAGTTTCTTTTGGCCTTTTGAATGGTCAAACTTGATTGGCACGCCTACATAGATGCATTCTGTAGTTACCTTCTCGCCTTAGGAAACGAATCTATAATATTTTTATTATAGAGTCTGTCTAATGAAAGATGAACCTGAGAAAAAGCGGCAAATTCAAAAAATCTTCATATGGTATTACCGATCAATGTAGGAATAAACGATTTTGATACTTTTCTTATTATGTTTATTTTTGTGGGCACAAAGGAAGAGGAAACGCGTACTTTTTCACAATACTAAGGCCCGTATTAATAAACTATAGGTACTCAAGTCTACGAATACCGCACTCAAGTGTCCGTTTATCCATATTAAGACCACACACGGTATCATATTTAAGTACAGTTTATTAGTAAAGCCCCAGAGTCTTACTACTTAATACGTATGGGTGGATCAACTTTTTTGTTGTTGTTAGTGTCCCGTAAGCCAGGAGACAACAGTGATAGTTTCTTAGAAAAAATGTTATAATGTATACTTCTATCACACTCAGGAGAAAAGCCATAAAAGAATGGTAGTGGACTTATATCCTTTGAAATCATAGTTTTAATGAGTGACCCAGGAAACGTCACCCTGGCACCGAACTACAAAGAAAAGTTGATTGACCCGTATAGTCAGCATTAAATAAATAGATAGTGACACCCAAAGTCGCCAAACGTGTACCCGGTGTACCGAACTATTTGGCGACTTTGGGTATCACAAACTATTTGATGCTTTTAAACTATCTATGAAAAAAATGCAGACCACCATAATAATGCTTGCATCAGCATGCTTTCTCATTTGTGAGCTCTTTTAGTGAATAAAATCACCAATAACAAGTCATTAAGTAACAATATTTTATTGATTATTAGGGTAAAACCGATGCTTTCTCTCAACTTTGCTAATAGGCTACTAATCTGAGTGTAGGCACTTGCTTCTTTACAATATAAAATTCTTTCACTTTATTTCCGATGGCATGGATGTCAAAACTATCTAAATTGGATACGTGGCCTTGTGAGTTCGCTTCTTTCCTGGAGTACTGAATACACCATGGTTTACCTTGCCTTCATTCTCTTCAATGTCGAAACACAGATATCTGTAAGAAGAAAGAAGGAATGTATTAAACAGAACACCATTTACAAATATATTGTGACACGCAGTACAGCCCCATTGTACAGTCCGCCAGCTCTAAGAACATTTGGGTTTAGGTGAAATCAAATTGCATCGGTGAGGTTCAAATCGCAACGGTTTAAGAACAAGGAAGACAGGTATAACCCGAACATCTTTTCCAAGAGCTCATGAAGTGTACTTAGGTACTTACATATTAATATGTTTATGATATCTTTTAACTAAATGTATATAAACACCTTAGTGTTTTACTGAAACTATGAGTGTCAGTTATATTTAATCATCTGTCTATTCAATTAATTTAATAAAATTGCGATTGTTAAGAGATTCACTATGGTATAGATACAGACAATACACCTATGTATAGGGAAAGACAATGATTTAATAAATTTTAGAATTTACCGGTCGTTGATGATAATTCTTCTAAATACTTCGTTTGACTCTGGCATAGTAAATCGTTTTGCTCCAACTCTTTCAACTGCTGAAGATTTTTCAAAACCGTTTGTTTTTCACCATCCATGTCCAGCTTATCTGAAAAGAATACATCGTTTAATTTCTTAATGGAAAAGAAATACCAATTTCAAAAGATAGGTAGAACAGAAAAGGTATATATTCTATGAAACTTTGGATTGAAGATATAGAAATAATAAGTATCAAAATTAACATGCCATACTAACCTTGTTGTCGCCACTCCATAAACTTGTTGTACCAAACATCTCTATTATGCAGGATACACCAAGTGTGACGTTCTCTATATTATGAAGGGCGAAAACATTTACACTATTATAATACCTTGGCTTTATTACTGATTGTTGTTTATACTGAAGTGCAAGTATAATGTGTTATGTCTCACTCACCCGACATCTGTGTCCAGTTCTATGATTCATCATCATTCTTAGTTAGAAACTGCTTCGCCTTATTTGTGTACACCATCTGTAGGTGAAAATATACTATGATTCTTCCAATTAGAACCAAAGTGTCTTAGGTTTAACATCATTGATAAGTAAGAACATATATCTCTATTACAAGACCTAGTCCATGTTATGACAGTCTGTGACTGGGCTAAGCACCCGGGTCAACGCCGGTAAGTCGTGCCACGGATTGAGAAGGCTCGCACCGTGCTCACCTATATCCGAAGATAGTAGGTCGCGAGTCGCCCCTTTCTTCCCCGCGGGGGTACCATGCTTTTAGTAGAGCATGTTGCACACTGCCGGGCAGCCATAACCAACCGCATGGTCCATGCTTTCATCTGGCAACCACCGCAGATGAAGCCAGATCAACCCGTTATATTAGTTACCTTCGTAACTGTAACAGTGTGTCACGGACAACATGTCCTCACACTACAGTCATAACACGAAAGACATATTAGTAAACCTAAGGCACTTAGCTTATGAGTCTGGACTCGCCTCCGATGTGGCTCCAGTATAGCACACGTATATCACTTGGCACTGAAGCTAATTTGCAGTACTTTGTGGAATCATGAACTTAAAATAACAATAATAAGAAATGAATTTTACAAGACTCGCGGTTGTTAAACAAATCAGAATCAAACTATGACAGATAGGAAACGGAAATACTTACTAAAGAGTCTTAGTATTACTATAAACAATATATACATTTCGCGTAAGAGTCGCGACACTTGTTATAACCTATGAATTCGGTCACCGTATGTAAACACTCTATTTTTTGTTTCAACAATGCTTTTCTCTTCTCTTGTTTTTCTTTATAATTGTTTATAATGGTACAAAGGATCTGTCGCACACCACTTTTGTTAGTTTTACGCATGTTTAGTCCGTAAATTTCGAGGAGAAAACTTTAATTTGACAGACTCGAACCAACAACGACTTGTTTGTCAATGTCAAAACGTCATTTTAATAGTGTTGCCACACCTGCCAGTCAAATAAAAGCCCGGTTCATCATTCATTAGACAGACTTCTACTAACTGCCGCACTCAGAGACGTCAATTAAATTCAATGCTTGTTTAGTGACGTGTTGTCTTATTCTATTGCTGTAGCAAAGAAAGTGACAGCAGCAACTTTAATCAAGCATTAAGTTAAATTGACGTCTCTGAGTGTGGCAGTTACATATTCTGCGAATTTAGAAACCCTTACTTTAGTCTATCAAAGCCTGTGCCAGTCCATCATTATCATTATGTAGGTAGTTAACGATAATCTTCCTTAAAAATAAATTTTCATGCTAGTAGGTATCTAACTAGCAAGATATGTCGTCGTACAGGAATATTATAAACAAAACACACCTAATTGTATCATATTTTAAAGTATCTAGATGAATTTGAATTTGAATACTTTTTGTAGTTGCATAGGTGGTATTGTGCGGAAAGTTTAATTTTTCGCACTAGTGTTTTTTACTTTTCTCTTTTGTTACACAGGATCTTTTAGAAGAAGTAAGGAATATTGTCTCGTTTAATTACTGTTTTATTTTGGTTTCAGTGTATTTTTTTCGCAAACATATTAAAAATCGTCCTTTGATACAAGTGCGGAACTGTTTTCACTCTTCCCGAGACACCTTGTGTAAAATGCTGTGTGGTAAAATCACATACTTTCTGCACTTGATGCAAGTGTACTTTATTATAAAATGTAAATTTAGAAGATTATATATATCTACCATTGTTTTATTTTCATTTTCACGTACTACAACATTACAATTTCAGAAGTCTGACATTGACAATGACAGGGGTCTGACAGTTGGGTGGTAGATAGGTGTGAGGAGGGGTGTCGGGAGTTTGGATAGAAAGTGTTGGCTTTTGTGTTGGAATGAGGGTGCGCTAGGTGCTATCGCATCACATAGACTCTCCGCTGAGCCGCCCTTGTGCGATTGCGCGCTTGGCACCCGATCGTTGGGCAGCTCGCGCTTTTAGTGTTTTACCTGGGCCAGCAAGAGACAACGAATATTATTGCATTCATCGAGCGAGTTTAATAAGTACGTATCACGTTGTCGATATTTTGTGGGATTGGCAAGGAATTGCCTGGATTTAACCGCGTTGTTGCTTGCTAATGTGTATATTTGGCTTGGCTTGAGTTTACGGATCATCTCATGGTCCAGGAGAGGTGTTGGACCCGCTTGATATGACTATGGAAGATCCATTCTACGTCGTCAAAGAGTAAGTTTGAGGCGGCGTAGATTGCTAGAGAAGTCCTATTTTCTTTGTATACAGCATAAAGAAGGGTAAACCTGTTTGAACAATAAATAGCAAGTGATTAGTGGCATCTTCTACTTGCCCTTGAGCTTTTGGCCTGAGCTCTTACAATGACACATTTCAATGTTCCATTGTTTTCATTCAGTGTCTAACATATAAGCTATCTTGGTGCTAAAGCAATTTCTTTGTGGTATGTTACAAGTAGTAACTAAATGAATCAAATTGATTGTAGTTTTGTGAGAAGGTTTTCCACTCATAGTTAAGAAGAAATCTCTGGTTTATCTCCCTAGGTTTTTTTTTATATTAGAGGACTACCGGAAATGCTTGCACATTCAAGTTGCAATTCTTTTCTCGCTGGCAGCTATAGTTTTCTCCTGAACCAATTTGAAAAATATTCAATTTACTGAAATGTTTATATTAATAGTTGTCAAATTTGTTGTAAATAGTATACAAAATAGTGTAAAAATGTAAAAGTGAAAATTCTGCATGTACAATATCTATTACGTTTGTTCAGTGTTGTAGGAAAGTAAGGTCAGTAAGAGACAATATATATAATTGCATTAATTGAGGGAGTTTAAATGACTAATTGTAATTTAATTGCTAATATTTAGTATGATAATTGACTAAACAATCTGCTTAAAATGCAAATTAGTCAAATTATGAGGCCATTAACATTCAGTTCACATTATCTTGAAATATTATGAGAGCCATGTGGTCTTGAAGTAAATATTTAATATATATATATATAAAAGACAATAGGGCGGGTCCATAGGTTAATATTAATTTGTACTAAGTAAGGTTGTATAATCATATTGTAATAAATATAATATATTGTTTAAAAGTCATACCCTGCCAAGTTCCATGCTGTGAAAGGGACAGCGCTCTAGCAGTCATGTTCCCCATCCTGTTCACTGCTTGAACCTCGCAGGTTTGACACTTCATAATGCGGCCTCAGATATTTTATTTGCTTGCATAATATAAGTATGTTGATTACAAATCAAATCAAATACATTGTTTGATTATTTGCATTTACAATTGTATCAAAGTGCTTTAACATATTGGGTGTTTGTAGTGAGGTGTTCAAGGCTTTAAACAAGACACGAGGGTTGTATCTACGGTGGCAAGAAATCTCCAAGGCTCCCGTCGTCCCCAACAGCCCGGAGGTTGAATGGACTTCGTCGGAGCTGAGGAACTCGCTCAGGAGCATTGAGTGGGATTTGGAAGATCTTGAAGATACAATAAATATCCTTTTTATTATTGGTGCTCAAGGAGGAAAAGTTATTTTGAATTAGTATTGATGTATATTGTTCGATATGTGCGCACCTTTCTTTCTTGCTAGTAAGCCCGAAGGCTGCCATATAGTTACGTCATGTTATTGTTTCCTATTTTTGTTGACATACTTGCATGCCTATACACAACACAAGTAGGGAATGCAATTTAACCGGTTATTAACCGTTTTTGTATGAAAATAACTGGTAATAACCGGTTATTTGCATTCCCTATTTTCAATCTTTGCATGATAACATGTCCACATCAGCAAAACATTTCATATCAGCCATATGCTTTTACTTTTTTGTTCGATCTCCTATAATTGTTTAATACTTGCATTTTCTTTTTGATTGGTATACTCGTTTTATTTCTTTTAATAATGTTATGTATTCAATTTATAATTTTAACTTCATTTAAGGCGAAAATGTTTTCAAATATCTGTCATTTATAGTAATCTGAAAAAAGCGAAGTATATATTTAGTGTAATAATTGGATACTGCATCCAACATACTCCAAACAGCGCCCTATTCTACCTGGTTTGGGCAGAAGGAGATTAATGTTTTGACCTGTATGTTTGTATGTTTACATATATGCATGTCAGTATGTATGGTTTACCTGGTGACACTCGCGACGCTAAAACGAATGTATCAACACCTCGTTTTTCAAAATGGGACTATGCACCAAAAGTGATTTAAAAAAAACGCTTAAATGGCGGGTTAAAAAATATGTCGAAGGTACAACAAACAAGCAGTGAGGATAAAGAAAAAGTCAGTCATGTTTTTAAAATTTGCTTTTTGCTAGGTTTGTTATTATTTTGGCCATGCATTATTTTGTTTTCATTGTTATTGTGACGAAATGCTAGCGAATCTAATGAAAAGGTTTTTTTAGGTTAGTGGTTTTATAGAAATGAAGTCAAGCGTGGAATCATGTCTTTGGGAGGGTATTTAGTTTACATGAAGCACTGCATTATTGCATATGTATTGTTTTTTCAAATTATTAAGAAATGTGATATTCCTTTCAAGTTTTTTCATACATTTTTTTTCGGTGTTTCACTGCTCTAGATCTTGAGGATATTATAAAAAATAATGTGTTATTGTATTTAACTCATAAATAATTGGAACCGTTTTAATAAAATGGTGATGATTCGTGAAGAACTTGCGAGTGTCATAGATTAAAGAAGTGAGCATCGTAATAGTATTCCCCATTATAGGGTTCAGTTATATGTTAAATTAACTGTTTTGATAAATAAATTAAAAATATATTGCCTTAACTTTACTAAATACGCATCGTCGAGAAGAACTCATCCAAATTCAAGATCGACAATAAGGAGATCAGCGAAAGGCGCACATTTATAGAGGCTACTAAGCAGGAAGTGAAGGTAAATATGAATGGGAGATGTCCACATTTTGACAATGTGTAACACTAGTAAGCGGCAATCTCACTGGGAGCGGAGGCGGCGCGCTGCGGCGCGTTGCCATACTAGAGGCCGCCATTTACGGAACGATCCGTCGTTACGATCGATCCGAAACGATATCGTGACGATTCATATTTCTATTGAAATTTAGATGCGATCTTGCCACACATGTACAATCCATCGCTCGATTTCGATTATCGTTGTAATCTATAATTACAGGTGGCATAGTGGGTCTTTGACTTGTATTCTAGAGGTATTTTATACGTTATTTTAATCTCGTTTTTGTGCAAGAAATATATAAATCGACTACTTTTTTGCACAGTCATCAGCTGCTTATTGAGATGGATATAACAAGTCCAAACTCAATGGGTCTACTTGAATTTACCTATTGCAATACCCAAACTAAATTTTTCTGCCACCCTTTTAAAAGTATTTTACGTAACACCTGTCCGTAATGTGAGTTTTATCGCACGCTGCGCGCACGGTAAAACTCGCATTGTGGCCAGATGAAGACGTTAAATTGTGTACTCATCACGGGCAGTAAAAAAGAAAGCCCTCTTTCGCATATTTACAACCCTCGCCTACGGCTCGGGTCTCAAATACCTGCGATTTCGGGCTTTCTTTCTTTTACAGCCTTTGTTAAGTAATATACTATTATTTGTGCCGCAGGTTATGAAAGGCAAGATGAGTTTCAACAGGAACAGAGACAACGACGGCACCGCCCGGGAGCCCCTGCTCGGTGAAGAGAGCCCCATGCACTTCGGGAACTCCTGGACCTCGACACCCAAGTACTCGAAGTACTCGAAGCTGGCCAATCAAACCGACAGCCCTAACAGATTCGACGTGTATGACAACGATATCATGTCGATGCAGGAGAAGATGCTGGACAACCAGGATGATCAGCTCCAGGTCATAAGCAACACCGTGGGCTCGTTGAAGACGGTGTCCAAGCAGATTGGGATAGAGCTCGATGAGCAAGCTGGGTGAGTGTAATTAATGATAAATAAATGGGTGCGCCAAAGTTCATATAAAATTGCAACTCCGATTATTGGAACTCCGAAAATTTTTCTCATAACATTTTACATCATAATGATCACTCCTTATACTCTTCATTAAAAATGTTTATACTAATGATCGGAACTCATAATCATCTGAACTTATAACGCCAATATTCATGAAACCGTACACTTTTCAGAATTGCTTAAATATCTTACGTGTAGATAAAATTAGGTTAGGTTAGGTTAGATTTATAACAATCCTCAAAAAGTAACAGTTTCTTAAAAAAAAACATTATGAGTTGCGATAAGTATGAGCAAAATTTTTCGAAGAAATGAAGTATGAGGAAAATTTTTCGAAGAAATGATGAGTATAGACACAAATCATTATTTGTATAAAAAATCTAAAGACCAATTTTATATGAGCCAATATGGACCCTAAATAAATATCAGACAATGATACTTTATGTGGTCGTTCGTCATAACTTGACGTAATTATTAACCCATCACAGGCTGAATTGTTTGATTATTTAATTTTATTTAGAATTTTAATGTATAGAACAATAAAGCACAAATTCTAACAACAACATGGGTCCCAAATGACACCGCTAGCCTATAATGTGTTAACGGATAAGAAAGCCCCTTCTATATTGGTCCAGGGGGGTTACCATGACATACTTAAGTTCAGTTTAGGTTGAGGGAAAGGGACAGAGCTATAGCAGTTATATAGCTCTGTCCCTTTCTCGCAGCGCAATCTGAACTGCATAGCTATGTCATAATAGCCCCCTGAGGGCTAGCACTGAAACTTAGCTGCGTGTTTATTATCTTCCAGGATGCTCGATGACTTGAACACGGAGCTTGAGAACGCGGACTCGAAGCTAGACTCGACTATAAAGAAAGTCGCAAGGGTCCTTCATATGAATAATGGTAAGGTATTAAATTACCTATTTTTTAAATTATCGCCTTAAACGCAGCCAAAAGTAGCAATTTAATAGCAATGTGTTTTCAATAGGTAATTAATAACATAAATTAGAATATTAAAAGACATATTGTTCTATGTTTTCTACATTAAAAAAGGAAACGTGTGTTAATTTGACCGTTATTATTCAAAAATGAAAAGAAGCATTACGTTTTATCGATTTATCCAGTTATCGATATGAAAATCAAAATCAAAATCAAAAATTATGTAATCAATAATCTCTGCATGTTACTGACTTTTAACATTACTCTGTTACAATTGATCTCTTTGTTAACACGACCGTAAGTTTTAACAAAATACACTTAATACTGGGCCGAGCATACGCCGGATGTACACCTACTGTGGCGGCGCCCTCATTACTGTTATTGTGTTTTCTAAAGTATTTTCTTAAACTCAAAGAGTGGTTATTTGTGGTACAAATGAATACGTACTTTATAGGATGATAATTACAGTTAAGGAGCGACCCCACCGCAGCGTAAAATTCGTTGTCGTTGCGTAAACAAAAGACAGGGTCATAGTAACAACATGGCGCCGTTTTTGACGCACCTTAATATACGCACCGTTAGGCATCGTCCTAATAGAACGTGAATGCGCGATCATCGTAGGTTCGCGCGAATTTTACTTGTACGAACGCGCGATCGAACATATTGATCTCGAATAGGTGTCGTAACTGACAAACGCACGACGCGGTCGCGCGACTCAAATGTTTGTTAAACTATTCGCGCGAACTTAGTCCGTAGTCCGTACGAACGCGCGATCAAACATATTTAATTCGATTAGGTGTCCTAATTGAAATTCGCGCGATAATCATGTCGGCGGGGCTCGTTTCGTCAATTCGTGCGATGATCTATTAGGACACCCAGTTTTTACCATCGCGCGATCATGATGGTTGCATCGCTGGCTCGCGCGATGATCGCGCATTCGCGTTCTATTAGGACGATGCCTTATGCGGTCGCACCTTTAACCTTCGTAAACGACACCTTAACGACAAAAATAGCCACTACAGAAAATACTTTAGTTTATTAGTATAGCAATAACAGTAATGAGGGCGCCACTGGTCAGTCGGCGGCGTTTGCTCGGTGCAGTCTTAACGTTAATCGATAAAATGCAGGTAGTAATTGATTTTGACTGTTTGTTTCAGATCGACGCCAATGGTTGACTATAATTCTACTCCTATTCCTACTAGTCATTCTTTTAATACTTTTCGTTATAATTTGAGCTCAACAATGGCCACAGCGTTCGAAGGTACTTTAGGGGGGTCGTTTAATATGTAGCAAATATAACACCTATGAGTAAGTATCTATTTGAAATTTAAATGTATACAAAATACCATTTTAGAGCTAGGTGGCTCGTTATTTTTGTGGCATCTCACTTTAAAAAGGTATATTTATTTCTCATATTTTAGAGTTCTGACAATGTTGTTCTATGACCCTTTATTCACTATTATGTTATGACACACTCACACATGTATTGCTGTTGCGCTCAGGTGCTATGTGCGAATGCGAGAGCAATTGATTTGTGCGCAGGCGACATAGACAAAAAATGAAGGGTCAATGTGCAAAATTTTCAAGGCTCCAAAATGAAGAACAGATCTTTTTCTAATCTGTGAACATAGGCCTAGATCTAAAACTCACTACAGCCTATATGACGCTCGTTTTTTATAAGATTGTTAATTCCAGCAAGCTTCTATAAATGTTAATTTAGCTTGTTTCTTCTCTAATTCAAGTTCTACTTAAGCATAACATTATTCAGTCGCATAATTTTTTTAATCTTATTACTATTTACGAATTTAAATCGTATTTTGCACACAGCAGTAGCCGATGAAGACGAATTACAGTTTTAATAATATTATTATAACCTCTCCAAAATGTATGGGCTCGATGCGAGTAACTTCGATTAATGATTTACTGGTACAACTGGGATAAAACTTTGACTTGTGTCCCTTTTGCCTCAACCATATACACCGTATGGTGCCGAGAATAGTGAGCATTTTAGCGAAGCCCGTTTACTGTATGTTTATGACTAGGGAATGCAAATAACCGGTTATAACCGGTTTTAACCGGTTATTTTCATACAAAATCGGTTAATAACCGGTTAAATTGCATTCCCTATTTATGACGTAATAATATGGAATCTTGATACCTTAACACGTCACATCATGTGCAGTGTCATATAGAAGTAAATCCAAGGTAATTTAAGGCTAAGAGTTCAGGTACAGTGAATGAAACACAGCGGCGCCACCATCTCGAAAAGTGCCGCAGTTTTATAGGAAATTGGTTTCTTTTTGAACCACCTCGTGTCTTTCGTCCGCTCACGTGTTTATGAATCCTTATTCGGCATTTTGGAGTAAATACAACGACAAATAATTCAAATGTTTGACTTGCCCGTGTGTGCTTGTGAGCTGTTTAATTTGCATTTGTTATTTATTTATTCTGGTTTCGCTCTTATGCACAGTAAAGGATGATTTCCACCAAACGGCTCGCATCGCATCGGATCGGTACGTATTTTACAATCTTTAAACGATATTAAATCATGTACACAGTATTTAAAGTCTATATTACTGAGCCGCACGCAGCAGCTTGACGTCGGGTGTCTTCCACGACACGCGATCGGAGCCGTAAGTATGCTGCGACACGCGATCGGCTCCGTTCGCTTGTCGTCGTGTGCGATCGGAACCTTTCGGCCGTGACCGGTCGAGCCCACTCATTCTCGAAAGTGCACTCAAACACGTGGTAGGAACGAAACTATTTGACTGAGTGCGGTTACGTTCGCAAGCAACCGTACGGTGCCGATCGTGTGCGTCGACATCCGTTCGACCGCGAACGGCTGTTATCGCCCGATCGTATGCGTCGACATGCTGCCGGACACGATCGGTGGTCGCCGCATCCGTTCGTATTCTTTCCGTTCCGATCCGTTGCGGGCCGTTTGGTGGAAATCATCCTTAACCATCCTGAAGATATTCTCTAAAATTTAAAGCATTTTTTTACAGTTTTGACCATAATTTCGAGTCCAATTTTTAAATCGCATTTAAATCTGTTCCGTAGTTTAAAATAACCAAGTGGACAAACGGATAGAAATATATATATTTTCCAAATTGTCGTACTTTTTGTTTGTCCGTCCGTATTGCTTATACTATGTATGATGATTATCGCACTCGAGTAGAAATGAAAATGATTGATCATTTGGTAGAAATCCGATGGAGTACTTCTTGTCACGAACTCTTAGTTTATAATGCCGGCTTTTCTTATAAAGGCTCTAAACTAATTAAACTCCTTATCTAATATTGTATTACCTATTACTCAGAAGAACTTCTTTTCCCAATAATAAAAGTAAATTCAGTCGTTCCAATAATTATAAAGACATATGTCGCAATAACTTCCATTAGAACCTAAGCTCTGTTATTAATGTCAATATATATATAAGTATAGATGGTTTCGACTTATGTCTTTTAGGTGACTATTTAACTAAATGTTTTATGTTAGATACGAGAAGCATATAGCTGTAACTCAAATTGAAGTGACCACGAATGTAATGTTACTTTGTTTTGAAGTTACAATGTTATACGTCTTAGATCTTAGATATACAAAAATATTTACGTGTAATAGCCAGTTTATATTGCGCTCGGGTGTACTTCATTTATCTAGGTACTTAATTGGCTTTTTCAGAGCACGTGGGTTGGTTTGTTTACATTATAATTAAGTTATGTACCACTTTAAGGTTGTAGATATTACCGGATATATAACCAATAGAATTATTATATTAGAAAGATCGTATAAAATATTTTGTTACATTGATGACGTTTAGGTATATATAAACGCCAAAGTCAGGTGATTTAGGATGAAAAGATAAGGTCAGGCGGGGCTATTGCATCCACAGAACAGAAAAAACAGTAGAAGTGTCAAGTGGGCGTGTAACGTGTGGCACAGTTATGCGGAGCTCCGCAGAACCTACCATACATTTGCCGCGATCGCTTATTTCAATATTTCGATATTTCTAAAATAGGAAATAAATCCAGAAGCATGCCTTATTGTGCTATTTTGGAGTGTAAAAATGATAGCCGCACCAAAAACATTTTCCATGGCGGCGTTTTGTTTTTATGATAGTTTGAGTATTGGCGACAACAGGTCTGATACTAAGCGAAGCTCATGCCACTTCCACTGTTTTTTCTATTCCGTGATTGCATCTGAGGGCTATTGTAACTTTTCATACTAAAACGTGTTCTACTTTTAAAATTAGTATGAAATGTTACAAAAGCCCCTCAGATGCAATAGCCCCTTCTCACCTTACCTCACTGGGGTAAGCTTTTTTTATAATATATTGTTCGGGAAAATGTTACAAATTGACCCTAAACTAGCTCTAGACCAGAACCAAAGATTTTTCTGGATGTCATTTCACATATGATTTTTAGCTCACATTGCTTTAATATCGTAATTATCTCGACGTTATTTATTGTTCTTGACGTGGAGATATCGTCGTGTTGTTCTCCTTGGCATTATTAAAATGTACTGACATATTTGTTGTTACCTCGATGCACCTTTTATTTGTATTTTTTTCTTGTTAGTGTGTATACACGATATAATTTATTACTTATTACGATATAATTTATTACTAATTTAGTACACTGCGATGTTACTTACTTTTAAGAATACTTAACTGTATTTTATGGTACAGTTAAGGACTTTAATTGTTATGCCACTATGGAACCCGGTTTGACGCTGTCATTATGACAGGGTTCCATAGTGGCATAACAATTAAAGTCCTAGACTGTAAAAGAGTTCCGTACCATTCTTGTATAAGTGCCACTTTATTTTTAAAAATATTTTTATTATTATTTTTGTATGGTAGGTAGTAGGTATATCTCCCTTTTTAAAATTTCGTTTGTCTACCATTACGTGAATAAATGATTTCATTTCTTTATAGTTTGTCTCAAAGCTAAGTGATTAATAGTATTTTATGTAACTGATACATAAAGAGGGTCCTTAAAATACGAGTGTGGTTTTATGAAACGAGCTGAAGGCGAGTTTCATAATAAGATCACACGAGTGTTTTAAGGCCTAATTATGTACAGTTACATACATTACTTTATCTACACAAATATTATAAGTACTCTAAGATGCGTTCAGTAGGCGGCAGAACAAACATGGCGGCAAAGCTAACCTGTGTCACGAATATGAATGTTTTTTTTTAAATCATAGACAAAGTAACAAAGTCCCTATTCTAATGTCATTCGAAATCAAAATGGCGTACGACACTTTACTTCAAATATACCGAGTCGACGTTCAATTGATACTAGAATTGGCCCCCTGTTTGAATTTTGTTGGTTTTGGAAGATGTTCCAAATTTGAACAACATTACTTTATCAAAAGTTGTATCGTAATTTTAACTTTTCATTACAGCTACAGATAAGAAAACATATCATAGTAAAATTGTATCAAGTAATGCTGGTCATTGTCTACGGATTCTGAACGCATTATAGAGAACTTATGATATGAGTGTAGATAAAAGCCGTTTATAACTTCAACTATATCCTCGTAATCCCCACCATACTATAAAAAGGGCGTTTTTTGTAAGAGGGACTTTGAATCGACTGACAAGGCAATAAAGTTCAATTATGTTTGTTCTATAATGCCATTTTCAGTTTTTGAAAGTAGGAAACTAACCTATATCCTCATTGCAACACAGTTCAAATTAAATTGCCTTGATTATGTATATCCTATTGCCCACTGGGCCTTAAGATTACGATATAGAAGCAATATGGGCTAAACCAAAGTCTTACTTTACTTGGCTGAAGGGAAGATTAAAAAAAATACAACAATAGAAAAGGCAGAATAAGTAAGAGAAAGAGATAGAGAAGCGAAAAGACGAGTTAGAGAATAATAGAGGATGGAAGAAAGAGTAAGATAAAAGTGAGTTAAAGGAAGATAAATAAAATAAAAATAAGTATCTAGATAAATAAACAAAACAATAAATTGTTTCTATTTGTATAAAATGTATCTATCTGTCTTTTTGGATGATACTTATCAATTTACAAGTGGCATCTTAACTAGTGTATTGACATTCCAATTTAAGGGTTTTTTTTTTATGTACAGTATTTTTTTTCATTAAGATCTACACAAATTAGTTACTAAGTATTTATTGTGGTCTTGTATTTAATACATTCACCTTGTGGAATATAGGCGTTTGGATGTTAGTTTAGATTAATAGTATAATATAAGGGTCAAATCACACCGAGACGCGACGCGACGCGACGCTGCGCGCACATTTTTAATAGAGCGACTCAAAATATACTTTATTTACTACACGAAAAGGTACTCATTTCATTGTGAGAATTAAGAATACGGTATACCACGCAGCGCTGCGCCTCGAGACGCCTCGCGGCGCAGCGCGACGCAGCGGTACATCGTCGGCACGCGCGGCTTCGCGAGGCGCAGCCTGAGGCCGCCGACGCGACTTGTCTCTTCCCTCTCTTGCAAATGGTAAACTGCAGGGGACGTGGCGAGTAGACACGTTCCGCTGCACCGCGCGGCGTCTCGCTGCGCAGCGAGGCGTCGTGCTGCCGACGGCGCCGCGCGAAGTCACTGGCCTCTTCCGGTATCGTCGCGTCGCGTCGCGTCTCGGTGTGAACTGACCCTAAGCCTAACTCGCTTGGGGGTTGCGTCCTTAGTCTGTATAATATTTTTCATATCTAATTGTGCCTGTTACAGATGTTATTTGGCAAATTTAACCTTTCGTCTGTGTATGATAAGGATCCTAAATGTACCCGTCGTCTGTGTATGATGAGGATCAGTATAGAAGTGATTTAATCGTTTTATTTAAATATGGACTTTACTGACTTGAAGATATAGGGTTATAATTTTCTTGTAACAAAATCGAAAAAAATCTATCTTCCATAGATAATATTCAGTAGTTCGAAACATGGAACCGATTGAGAGCCAGGAGCGTTTAAACTCTGTCACGTGACACCGATGACGTCATAGTCACACAGACGACGGGAAAACAACTGTTCCACTTTAAAGTCGATTGCGATTGCGAGTGCGTTAGGCAATCGGCTAGCTGAATATCCTATCGCTTTCGCCCTCTTCTGACATAACTAATGTACAGTCGAATTCATAAGTATATATACACTTTAGTACCTTGTCTATTTAATGTCTGTTTAAACTGCCATACATTAATTGTCACAGCGATTAAAGTAACAAGGTACATATTTTTGAACTCGACTACTGACATGACATGCCACAGAGAGTGTGACAGCGATAGATTGCCGAGTACTATTAAATACTATGGTTTTACTGGGGTAGTAAGTAATCTAATGACTCGATCACAAAATTACCAACTCGCAAAATGCCCACATAACTTGTAGCTTACATCTCAAAATGTCCGAGTCGCAATATGACCACTTCGTTTGCCTGTAGGGCAAGTTCGTCAAGTAACTTCAAATGCCCAAAGGGCTAATTGCCCGAGAATAGGAGCCCCGTTGCGCTGCATGGGGCTCGTTCGATATTGCTAGGAATGAAAATGAAAATAGCGATGTGGTCATTTTGCGAGTGGGTAATTGTGCGACTAACATGTTTTACTGTACGAACGTATACAAACGCAACACCGAAGCGATGTAGGTATAATGTTAATGGTTTATTTTTAAGCTACATCGCTTTACAAAAACCGTAGGACAGTGCACTCGCAATATAATGCTTCTCTTAACATAGCACCTTACTGTTTCATTGTACTCGTATATATGTGATTGTTGTGTCATGGTTAGGCAAAAGACAATAATGTCTACAAAGTACAGTCGAGGACAAAAATAGAGTGGTTGTTTTTCAAAAATATTTACACGAGAAACGTATGACATCTATTACAAAAGCAGAGCTGGCAACGTTACATTGAAAAATTTAGTTTCGTACGTATGGTGTAAGGTAGTGTTATTTACAATATATTGTCATGATGGGCCTATTATTGTATATTTACATAATAAATTAAAAATGAGTAAATTTTTTAAGTTATTCGAAAATAACTTCAATCTTGACCAAATATTTATAATACACTCACATAAAATTAACTAGATGCTCAAATTGAGCAATATTTTAAGAATTTCACTTTTTTTTATTTCAATATTTTAATAAGAACAAAGAATGCTACGTTGCCAGCACAAACTTTAGATTACTTCTCTTAGTTGTGTATTTTTGAGACGGCGCGTATTTTTGTCCTTGAAAATACACTATCAAAACTGTATGTACATAATGTTTCTAAAATCTGTTTGTTTTTGTCTTATGTGGTAAACAAATTATCTAAAAGTTAACAATGTCAGATTAAATAAATATTTCATGTTAACCTTTTAACCGCGGCCGTGAATTTTTCATCAAACGTGTCTAGCTCGCCACCTATACGCCACTGTTACACAAAAAGCTGTGTTGCCATGCTTGCTTAACACACTGTAAGAGCGTCTTGCTAGAAATTTCTACAAAGTTAGTTGGGTTGACGGGAAAAGTTTAAAATATTTTTACCTTTTGGCTAGTTTCAATTATTTTGGTGACGTTTCACGTTGAAACCTTCTTTATTACATAAGAAAAAGATGAGCAGAGTGTAAGCATAATTTGCCCTGTAGGCTGTGAATATGCCACGTTATTATTGTTTAACTTGTGGCCTAACTTTTCCACGCAAGCGTAAGAGACCCAATTAGTGGCATTTACTAAAAAAACTCGGTCAAGTGCGATTTATATCAACTTTGAGTCCAAGTTGGAAAACGAAATCACCGCAAAATATAACTTCTACCTTCTAAATAAGTATCCATAATGGTGCTGATAGACTCGAGCATTGGTTGTTTATTTCGAGCAACCAAGCGGAACGTTCATTTCGACGAGTCTCAGCACCTTTAGGTGTATTTCGCGGTGCTTTGAAGATGTCATTGGCATTTAAAATGAGTAAAGCTTGGCATTCACGGACGCGAAGGTTCTCTCGGCGACAGATGGAGTGTATACAACTGGATGGGCGTAATATTTTGACCACATTCAATGGCGCGCCACGCCACGCCTCAACGGTGCGACATCACGGAGCAGACTGATTAGAAAATGGCATCGATAGAACGCATTCACGATGACGCCATTTGGCTGGGCGCGGAGGTGTGGCGTGTTCCAACGTTAAATTTCGACATTCACGATAGTTCCATTCGGATTGCGCGTTGGCGCGTCGCGCTGTATTTGGAAATCCAACGGACCGCTCCAAGTACTTTTAAACTCTACAGTTTTGACATTCACTGAACGATTTTGGCGCGGCGCTGCTCTATTCGGCTTGTTGGAGCGGTCGTGAATGCCCAGCTTTATACTGTTGTATTTGACACGGCGTTGAAAAATCAATGGCTTTATTGTACACATTCGGCTTTATTGTATACATGCATTTTAAGTCAACAATGGATCGGTATATTTATTTGTTGTAAATTAGTATCCAAGAACTAGTAAATTGTATGAGCAATTTTATAAAACTTGTTGACATCTCGAAAGTGTGAACAGTAAATAACATTGATTGGGTCCTGTTCGCAGGCATGAGAAAATATCTCTTCTCTCACCTCCAATTGATATAAATGTATAAACATTTGTTGTATAATAAATAGTGTATTTTAATACTGTATCCCTGCGGTTTTACCTTATAGACCAAAGACCTTCTTGTAGGTTTCTTAGTTCTCTACTTAAATCTACTTATTTGATTTTTTACCACATGCACCAAAGAAGTTTGCATTGAATTACATCTCTGCTATATGTGATACTTACATAATTTTATAGGACTTCAACTTACATAAATAAAAAAAACAAAGTTCATATAAGTAATAGAAATTATTATTATCCGTAAAATACCAGATTTTTGAACGTGGTTACTGTAAATGTTCTCTGTTTTATTCGCTTAAAAGGAATACATCGAAAATCCTGTCTTAACTTCAAAGTGTTTCACGCGGTGATTGGTGGAACTATTATATTCTTAAGTGGAACCGTAACTGAGCGATTAAGTCGTAATCAAATTTTGCTATGTAGACGCTGCCTGTCAGATGTGCATCGAAAGCAATGTAGACCCACTTAAAAATCAAAGTTCCAATATACTTTTTCTTTATATTGATTAATGGCCGAACCCTATATTCACAGATAGGCTTACTTCGGATTAAAATTTGACACATTTTGTATGGGCAAATGTCAAAATTTTACCCGAAGTAAGCTTTATCTATCCGCGGTTTGAATATTGGTTTCGGACGTTAGTCGAGAATCACAGTAAAAACGGTCAGAGCATTCCACCTTTGAATTTAGTGCTTCTTAGTTACAACTCTGAGCCAAGTATTGCATGGCTCACACGTAGCGTTGAAAAAGCCCGGAAAAAATCCTGTTTTATTCCAAACAACTCGTTTTTTTCGGATTTTTATAGAAAAAAAACCAAAGAAATTTTCTGCTGTTATTTTAATCTATATTTGGTCTTATTTGCACCAACAAAAGGGCGACATCGACGACATGAAGGCAGAAGCAATTGAAATAGGTGGCGAGAGTGACAGTGATTGACTATGAATAAATTGTAATTATTCATTCGTTATTTTTCCTAAAAACCCCGATAAAAACGGAAAAAAACTTATAAATTCCCGAAAAAGTAATTTGATTTTTTCCGACATTTTCAACGCTAATCACACGAGAGCGTGTCCGTCTGCCGCCCTCGCCCTCATATGGTTAGGCACTCATCAGTGCCCTTTTGTTTCTTACTTTTTAAATACAAGGGTTACAGAAGTAAGACGGACTTGCACGAAAAATTTAACACTGGGTTAAGACTCTAAGGGTCTCCCCAAAACTATCGACGCGGCTTGAGCCGGTAAGAAAAAGTTTTATGTCCATGCAATAAGAGCGAAAACGTCGTTCTTTTCGCAACGCCGAAGCGAGCGGAGTCGAGCCGATTGACGTTTTTTTCGCTCTTATTGCGTTTTTTGATCAGCTAACGCCGATTCCGCGTCGATAGATGTGGGGAGGCCCTAACTCGAGTTAGTAAACGTCAGATTCATACGAACACTGACTTTTTATGTCGAGTTAGTCTTAACCCAGTGTTAAATTTTCTGTGCAAGTGGCCCTTACAGTAAAATTGCAGGTGTTCAAGTTTAACCGCCGGCGTTACTTGTACTCGTAGCTAGTCCTCGTTGCTAGTACTGTCGAGGTCGGTGAGGACTCCATCGTACATGTGCTTAATGATGTACTCTTCTTCATCGAATGTCTTATCGTCTGGTACCTCTTTGACAGCGTTCCAGTCAAGGCGTACCTCCGGCTCAAACAGTCTGAATTAAATATAAATTAGTCAGAATAGTTAGAGATAATGTAGTATGCTATTAGAAGATTTTTTAACATCGGTATGGTAGTTCCATAGATTACCCCCAACATAAAAATAAACAAACTAACGGGCGGATTCACTAAAACGTGTACCCCAATTAAGGACTTAAATTAAGGAATTTTAACTTTGTCAGTTTTCAACACAGTCGTAACAGTCGGTTAACATTGATTAAATTTAACATCGTACTTAGACTGCAAGCTAACACATTAAATGCCAAGTGCACTGTTTTCCATACAAAACTAATATGGCCCTTAGATAGAGGTGCGTTGTCATCCCCTGGAGATTTCTTTCACCAGTTGTCTCGTCATCTCACCGGAACGAAACAATGCAAACACTCCTGCTTGATGGTAGATTAAATGTTAAGATGGTAGCGATTCTGACCGTTTCTGACCCACGGCACGGCACAACTATACGGCACAACTGGGCACAACTGACCAATGATTTATATCTCATAATCAAATTTAACAGAGTCGACGGAGCTCCACTATCGTGGAGCTCCTATTTCTGAGCGATTTGGCCTTTCGGGCCGGCTGCAGAACTAACACAACCTAAACCTACCTCATATTTATGATACAAATTTTGGTCAGTTTTGCCGTGGGTCCGTCACTAATTCTGCGCGCGTTGACGGACCCTGCACAAGGCCCTACCGACACTATGGATAAAAAAGCTTGCTTACTTTTTGCTGCAATCAAAGAATTTTGACATAAACTTGCTGTTTAGCGCGTGGACGATGACACTTTTGCCGGTGCAGTTGGTCCATTGGGCGTCAGGGGCCAGCATCATACCGACGACGCGGCCTGAGCTGCAGATTAGAGGCGAACCGTACATGCCCTGGGTAACATGAAAAAATGAGGCAAGTTTATTACAAAGGCATATTGCTCAGGCAGGGCGCATGTACTTGTGCCTACGACATCTAAGAAATCAAGCTATAATAACAACTCGATTAAACCATAAGTAATTGACAAGATTTCATATTTTCAAGACTAATTTTATTCGTTCTATAGATACCTACTGTTTGGAAGGAGGAAGACACTAATAGTTTTTATTTTTCCCTAGGATGAATAATTATTTTATTATTCATTTATTAAGATGTACTTATTCTAAAAGGGCGTAACTTCATTACTACTACACAATGGACATATTACGTTAGGCCAGTCTGTATTAAAAAAAAGTTCATTTTTTTTAATAATGGCGGTCCACCGGTATTTATTTAAGTATCTATCTGTCTGTCAATTTAGAATTATGACAGCCTTTTTCTCATGAAAAAGGCGATGGTATTATATCTATACGGGCGTAGTATTGGTAAAATTCGATATTTTTTTTAACTTTATATTTTTTTAAATAAAGAAATTTTTTTTTTTTTTGCCGTGTTCTGGAGGCAAAATCCTTTCGATTCCTATAGTAATATGCAGGTGTCACCAAAATGAAATGTTGTCAATTAAGGCTCTATATTACTTAATTGTTAGTACTTTGTACAGTACAAAAGTAGCCACGAGGATGAGGTAACGATATCGTTATTATTTATTGTGAAGCTGTCCGTGCCCAGCGCCGCCCGGGTGTATTTTTTTTTCATACAAACCTTGTCCTTAAAAACAAAACAAAAAAAAAACAAATCGGTCGAGCCAATCTCGAATTATGACGGGACCAAGGGAAACAGGGATTATTTTTATAGATACAGATTTTGTCGCCCCTTTAAAGTGCCGCCCTCACCTCTGCGGTCGTCAATCTCAAACTGTTCTGGACCCAATTCTCGTGACTTCGAGATGATTTTTCATGCGAGATGAACTGTCAACTGCATAAATTTTTTGACATATCTCGCATGAAAAATCATCTCGAAGTCACGAGAATTAGGTCCCTAATCTGTTCTCAAACTGATATTGTGCGGTGACCGACAGTTTAATGCCATCTGTAATACCCGTATATAATAATATATATTGCCGGACGGCACAAATCGATTTTCGAGTCTGGCGGCCTGACAGACTTGGGACTTTGAGTAGACCAGGTTTTTTAGTCTGTGGTCCCTTTTAGGCCTTCCGTGCTTCCAAGCGCGCGGGGTATCATACTTGTAATATGGCATTAAGAAAGTAGCGATTTAGGTAACTCACGTGACAAGGTTGCGCTTGCTTATCCGGCTGTAACAAATAAAAAACACCTCAAAAAGTAGCAGGTCCCGAGATGCAGGGCTCGGAAACCTGGTTAATTTTATAATCAGCTCATCAGAAACGCCATACATTTCAAAAAAGAGCATTTTAGAAGAGAGCTCGAGCAGATTCGATAATATTTCGGTTTTGATAAAAGAGCAAAGTAAAAAAAATCTTGCTCGTAGGTAATACCGGTTAATTTTGCTCTCTAATTTGTTCGCATCGCCCACCCCCTCCACCCTTTTCTAGTATTTCCTACACTAATAGCTTGCTCTTTAGTTGCATTCTCACTTGCTCAGCTTGAAGTCGAGCAGGCCTTACCATTTTAAAACAATATGTGGCGTTATCTATGAAAAGGGACCTTATTGTCGATGGGGCTTCCGCCATTATTAACGATGCTTCGACATAAATACAACGTCGCGTGACGCAGTGCGGCGTAAGCGCCATCGAGAATAAGGTCCCTTTTCGTAGATAACGCCACATAAATATTCGCCACGCCATAGCACCATCTAATAGCGGGAAGAATCAAATACCAGATTAATCCCAGTGATCATAAGTATCATAACGCTTGCGAATCGATTCCGCTCCGAGCGAGCGTTTTCAGTTTTGTCCCTTGATATAGAGAAATATGTACTTACGTCTCTCACGCACATAATGTCGCTATTGACGAAGTATCCCTCGAAACCATGGTCAACAAATATTTTTTCCCATTTCAACCTAAAAAAAATAGTTGTTTAGTAGGTACACAATAATTGGTAACTAGTGTGGTTAATCGAGGTAGACGCGACAAACTAGTGAAGTTTGGTTGCAGGGCGGGGGTTATTACCACCGGGGCACGTTTTATAAAGTTATAAATAAAAATAAATCTGGTCTAAACTGGCAACACTGCTCAAATGGCTGGTCGTCATTGGTCGAGGTTGTGTCAAATGGAAACTTGTAACCTGTAAATTGTAATTCGTACCACAAATTTGTTTTGTTACCACTGGTAACAGCTGGGAATTTATTTCAAATAACTACTGGGTTTTTTTTCCAGTATTTATCACCAAATATTTTAGTGGTAACAAATGGGAAAAATATTCCCAGTTGTTACCACCGAGTACTTTAGTGGTGATGAGAAAAATATTCCCAGCTGTTACCAGTGGTAACAAGTTGGTGGTAACAGGTGGGAAATAACCCCAGGGCGGGGCATCTTATAGCGGATTGTCGGGTTTGCCATTATATCGGTGATTTTTATCTACTTAGTAGATACCTAGTTTCGAGTATTTTAATTCTGCATGAATTAAAATACTGATGTATTTTGAAATTGCTCGTAGTTTTGTCGAAAGAGCAGCTTGGTCGAAGTAGGAAGTGCACCTCTGCGTTAGGTACTGTGAAGGTTCGCCACTTGTAGCGTGCTGGCTACATCTAAGTTGTAGTGGCTGATTATTACGTCAGTAAATTTAAATTTAGTAGAATTATCTAGTTTCTAGGAACGACGTCAGTCGCTTACGTTTTTATGGAGTAGTCGCAGCCCATCAAAAAGTGTAATTAAATGAAAGTACAAGAAAATAATATCTGCCGGTTAATGGGTGATTCTTCGAGCGTTTCAACCGCCTCATTTTTCGGGACACATTTTTGTAGAAGTGGCTGCGGATTCAGATTTCGTTTCTGGTTAGGTATCTAAGTTTACCGGATATCTAACAAATATCGGAAAACGGCATCAAAATATACGCCCAATTCTTTAAAAACATGTTCAGAATCACCCATCTGGTACGTTGGAGCAAATTGGTTAATGGCCGAACCCTATATTCAAACCGCGAACAGGGCCTCTATTCAACACGGTAAAAACAACATCGTTTTTTTCCTGTTATCGTATTGTCAACGTTTTGATAGCTCTTATTCTCTTGACAGTAATGACGGCTGACGTCATAACAATACCATAACAGGTAAACTATGATATCGTTTTTACCGCCTACAATAGAGGCGCAGATAGGCTTACTTCGGATTAAAATTTGACACATTTTGTATGGGCAAATGTCAAATTTTAACCCGAAGTAAGCCTTATCTGTCCTCGGTTTGTATATAGGGTTCGGCCGTAAGAGAATCACGTACCTTATGACATCGCATTGTGAAGCTTTCGTGACCAAATTAAGTACCTGGAAACGCAAGTTCCGTTGAAGCAGGAAACTGCCGTTTACAACTTGATCCTGAAAGACGTTACGTAACGTAAAATAGGGATATATTCTTGGGGTTATATTAATGGTGAGTACCTACTTGCAGGTTGCGCCGGTTTTTGAGTGAAGTGATAATAATAACCCAAGAAAATGTTTTTCTTTTCTTTATTTAGTTCGCTTTGTTCAACCTTGAATATAATATTTATATAAATATAATATTATATTCAACGTATAAATATAACATGTTAAAAAAAACGCTAGTAGTTAAATAACTAAATGAAAAGCAAGCTTTAAAAACCAGACTGCATTTTTTATACTATCGTCGATATACGTACCTATGTTAATAATTGATATTTTGCCATCGTTGTTATTTCAATTTTAACAGTTTGGGTTTCCTATGTCACCCAAGATGGTGAAAGGATTCTAACGATTCCACAGACATCGAAATCGGCTCACGCGTTTAGAAGTTATAGTGGAATAAATAATCGTACATACATACATATTTACATGAACCCTGAAAACATTACACTCCTTTTTTTGGGTACCTAGTCGTGTAAAAAATAAAGGCTAGGAAAATTTGAAAAAAAGCCATAAACAACTTAAACAGCCTCTGACAACCCTAGTAAAGGTAACAAAAAGAATAGATAAAAAAACATTTATTCAGTAAGTAGGCCGCACGGGCATTTTTACATGTTGAACAGAAACGCCTCAAAAAACGCGACCCGCTTATTTCGGAGCTGACATCCGTTAGATGGCCAAACCAATTTTCGTGAAACCTAGTTAAAGGCCTAGCCACATCGCATGCGTGCGCGCAGACGTGCGCTTTCCACTGCGTTGTAGTATGAATTATCATACTATATGTCATACCGCTTGCGTGACGTGCACGTGCGCGTAACGGGTGTCGCACGCATTGCGGCTCTCATGAGACAAGCGCAATGCGTGCCGACAGCGGAGCGGCAACGTCGCTTCGATGCGTGCAGTGATGACGTTGTATCTAATAATACCTAGGAGTTTGCTTTGAGACGGCGAACCGGACAAGTTGGGTCACGCGCAGCTCTCTTGTGTTTATTTACAACTGTGCCGGTACACGTGGTGATTTTAAACATGAATTAAAAGAAAACCTTATTGAAATTGTGAGAGAATATGAATGCGTATAAGGCAAATATGAAGGCATAGGTTGTGATATTCACTAGTATGTTTTTATCTTCTTGCATTGACATCAAGGACCCATTCTCTTTTAGACGTCGCAGGAGTATCTAGATAAAGTAAAAGTACTACTTCTTCTTCGTCAGAAGAACTGCTATCGACCATGGTGCTAAAAACAGTACTTATTCAAAATTGCAAATGGCGGCTGGGTACCTACGCTAAGGAGCTGCAGCGTGTGCCTGCGTGGTGTGTGCAAATCTCTACAGCTCGCGTGGTGTCGACGTGCGCGTAGACGTGCGCGTAACCCGGTGTGACAGGGGAGCTGCACACGTCTACGCTTACGTGCTGCACACGCAATCAGTGTGACTCGGCCTTAAGGCCCATACCGAGCTAGTTTGTTAGATCAATTTTCTAAATTCATCATTTCTTGGTAGCAGAATTTCCATTCGCATTTTTTCCCTTATTAAACTTTTAGATATTTTTTTCGCGGTCGCGTTTTTCTCCGTCACATTACCTATTTCCCATTCCAGAAATCAATTTAACCACATTTCAATAAGCTGAAATTGAACTTTACTAGCTACATTTTATGATACTATTTTAATTGTATTTTCCTGAAATATAACATTATCTATTTATTACTCTTTAGAGACTTGCGATTCCATGACTGTACTTATTTCATATTGGTCTAAGTAGTATTTTTACTTTAACGGGGCCTTATTAAGAGTTAATAACTCTGACAGAGCTCTGCTCGCTCGCTTGCTCCTATTTCTGGGTGCTTTGGCCCTTAGGCCTGCTGTAAAACCGACACAACCTATTTGCGACTGGGAGAAAATCGAACCGGATTTTTTTAGATTTTGCGTCGGTGACGAAAATATTTTGGTAAAATAATCTAACAAGCCGCCAACATATAAATTTCTTATTTACCAAGCTTTACATTACTTTTTTAAGTATTCACCTCTGCAAATAAGAAATGCCAACCGACCATGACGCACTCCTCTTGCAGTTTTAGCTTGTCCTGACCTAAATAGTCGATGTCAAGTGCGCGCATAGGGATTTCCGTGAGAATGTCCGGAACTCTTCTCTGGAGGATCAAAATAGCAACAGCTTTTTGCATCAGGTATCCCCTACTCTTGAAGTTCTCAGGCACTGAAATAGTAATCACCATAAAATAGGGTTGCCTTGCCAGGTCTAAAAGTTCGAAAGCCGACATTTTAAGCCCGTTTACCTGTTTATAGTACAAATCCTTTTTCGAGAGCGAATCCACTTAGCTTTGTACCTGACAGACAATACCCATTATCTGCATTGTTCAGTGTGGCCAAACTGCCACTTGAAAATGAAAAGCATAATAAGTGCAAACAACTTTTACACTAAAGTATTTTTTAAGTCAAATGCAGTAAGGTTTATTGTTAAACAAAGACGCAAAGATGTTGGTCACTTTGTATTTTAAAAGAACAGTGAATTTCGCATCGATGCTAAGAACGACGACCACAATTTGATACTTGAACAATGTACATGCTATGCGGAAACAAGTAACAATTTAACAATATACTTTATGAACTTGGGTTGTAGGTGCAATAGTGCAAATACTTAGTTGCATATAATTAGTCAACTTTCACTTGAAGATGACTCATCATTATGGATTGTAGAGCGGTTGTTTACGCATTTCTTATCAGTTTAGCGAAAAAGTCAGGTAGTCACTTCTGTGGTGCTATTTGCAACGGTTGTGTTTTATCTCTAATATAAGCAGTTATTTAATTTGACGACTCGGCTCTCACTTCATGGACTCCGCCTGCTACCGATTGGATACAAGTACATCGTTCAAGGATCAAATTGTGTTCGTCGTTCTAAGCATCAATGCGTACTTCACTGTTATTTTAAATACAAAGTGACCAACATCTTTGCGTCTTTGTTTAACAATAAACCTAACTGCATTTGACTTAAAGAATACTTTAGTGTAAAAGTTGTTTGCACTTATGATGCTTTTCATTTTCATGTGGCAGTTTGGCCACACTGAACAATGCAGATAATCGGTATTGTCTGTCAGGTACAAAGCTAAGTGGATTCGCTCTCGAAAAAGGATTTGTACATAATTAAGGCCGTATTTCACCAAACAGGGATAAGGTTTTATACCTAGAATAAACGCCGAATGTGTAGACTAATCTCAGATGAAGTTTTATTCCGAGTTTGGTGAAATGCGGCCTAAGTAAAATAAACGAGTAAATAATCATTTCATTACAGAGGCGGCCACAAATCACCATGATCTCATTTGCTTACATTTCAAATTAAAGCTACATTTGAATGTTGTTTGACTCAGTGTTTAATACTTATGTAAGTATAAATGTTTTAAAAAAACAAAACATCGACAAAGACGCAAAAAATTACTTCGTTTAAAATGGTAGGTAATACGGACGGTGATGAAGGAATTACTTTTCTTGTCTATAAATATGGGTGTCAGTATTGCCCGACAGAGGCATGTTTTGTAAAGGTACAAGTTACAATTTTACAGGTCTAAACTGGCAACACCGCTCAAAAGACTGGTTGTCATTGGTCGAGGTTGAGTCAAATGGAAACTTTTAACATGTAAATTGTAATTTGTAGCTTTATATAACAGGTCCCAGGTGAGTTTTTATATCCTGTAATAGTTATGTAGCTATATTACTCACGCTTGGGCAATATCACCTTACTGACGGGGATTTTGATGCCCCGCCGGGTGTGCCTGTACGCGGTCCCAGCCACCACGTTGATGGGCCTGGTGTCGTGCTCCGGGGGGTTGCCCTGGTCGGGGCTTGTGACGCACACCGCCCCAGTCATCACTGCCAGCCGGGACACGAGTACACCCACGCAAATACCCCGGTAGCGGGATGCGAAGTAAACCTTACGATTTTTTAATACAGTTAGGTATGCTTTGTCATCGGTACAATAACAAAACACGGGTTATTCCCACCTGTTACCACCAATTTGTTACCACTGGTAACAGATGGGATTTTTTTTCTAATGGGAATAAAAAATTCCAACTGTTACTACTAACTACTGGGATTTTTTTTCCCAGTAGTTATCACGTTATCACCAAATATTTTAGTGGTAACAAATGGGAAAAATATTCCCAGTTGTTACCACCGAGTACTTTAGTGGTAAAAGATGAGAAAAATATTCCCAGCTGTTACCAGTGGTAATAAGTTGGTGGTAACAGGTGGGAATAACCCCAAAACACGCGCTCGGCTCACCGAGGCGATGTGGAGCACGTGTGAATAATAGGCACCGCTTCATGTGTCGGCGCGACGCGATCGCGTTACAGTCAAGAGTAAAAAAATGAATCCGCACAAAGGTGCAAAAATATGTACACATACACCTTATTGCCAATATAATAAGGTCTGTGTACATATTTTTGAGACTTTGGGGTGTATATATATTTATGTCCTTGACTGTACGACGTGTACAGTCAAGGGCACCAATATGTATACACCACAAAGTCTCTAAAATATGAACACAGACCTTAAAAAGTTGTATTTGTAAGTACATGTTTTTCAACTTTGTGCGGATATTTATGTTTACCCTTGACTGTACCATAATATAGACCTTATTGCTATAGCAATAAGGTGTGTGCACAAATTTTTGAGACTTTGTGGTGTACCTATACTGCCCTTGACTATACCTACCATCAAACATGGTATTATTATAGAGGTGGAAGGTGACTTTAGGAACTCCAGAATTGCATTTAGTAGTTCCATCGAGTTTGGAACCACTCTACTCTTCTTTTAATAGCGAGTTTATCATCATTCATCAGTGTTAGAAGTACAGTCGGCAACGAAGTGTTATTTATAAATGTTTTTTTATTAACTTAGAGTGTAAGTAGTTGTTTTATGAACGCCACGGGGAGGGACGGTGTTTACTTGCGCCAGACGCATGCACCGCAGAAATATGCGAAGCGTAAAGCAACTGACTGATAGATGGGCGTCATGTACAACATAGGTAAATAATTAATTATGTACAGGTACATACCATAAAAGGTATAGTTCCTTTTTCTGGTCTCTGAGGGTACTTTGCCCCGCATTCTAACAACAATCCTGTAGAAAAGTGACAAAAAATCAGTTCCTAACATACACACATAGGTAGGTAAGTACCTACTCTATTTAGTAAATCAGCTATGTGTCCCATTAATGGTGGACACCGTCGGATCTTCGGAGGATGGGCAGAATCAATTAATAACGATCTAGTACATATTATTGGATAGTTACACATATTAAGTAAGTAAACAACAAAAAAAAAACCATTTAAAACAAATTGATATACCTAGTCCTAGGACTAATAAGATGTTTAGGGCCAGTACAGACGGACTGCATTTGAACTGCAACCCAGTTGCAAAATGGCAGTTCGAGGGCAGTTTTGATGCAGTTTATGTAATTGCATCAAAACTCCAAACCAACTGCGCAGTCCGCTTAGGTAGACTGCACGCCAACTACAAGCAGACTTCGCAGTTGGTTTGCAGTTTTGCTGCAGTTACATCAACTGCATCAGAACTGCCTTCGGAATTGCCATTTTGCAGCTGGGTTGCAGTTCAAATACCGGCCCTAGATGAAAAATAACAGCTTCGCAGGTATATAATACGTATAGGTAGTGCCACAAGAGTTGAGGTCATGCACACAACAACATGTTATGTATTAATGATAGCGTGATTTTGAAATTACTGTTCTTTTTTCGTACCGATAGCAAGTTCAACAGTGAATTGTAAGATAGACCAAAAAGTTTCTTTAAACTATTTTGTTAAATATTTTTTACAAAAATACATAGAATTCAAACAAAACAGAAAGTAAATTATTTTGATCTATTTGATTTAAATAATAATAGGTATCTATTAAAATAGTTTTATTTAAATAAATGGGTAATATGAATAAATAAAGGTCAGATATGCATAGGTATATAAATATAATATTAATCGTAAAACCCAAAGAGAATAATAAATTATCTGGTTTTTATTTATGTAACTCTTAAAGTTGTCTTTACCTATATTTTCATTACTTTGTAATTTCGCTATCAAACTTCTTCAAAGATGACTGAAGCAACTGGCACTCGTTAAATAGTTATGTCATACCCATTGACAGCTGCAGTTTCCACGAGATAAGAAAATATACAGAACCTTATTTAAATAACTACCTACGGAAACTTGGCGTTTTCTATTGAAACATTAGGTCGTGGGAATTTTTTTAATAAACAAAGTCGGGTATTTATATTCTACGTATATTCAACATCAAAGGCTTGGACTGACAAAACAAATGAAGGATGTAAAGTGCCCATATCTAAGGGACAATGATGTTATATTATTGTGCATGCATGCACTAACAAGGGTTTTGTAGCGAAAGCACTTCTCACGTTTAAGTAAAATAAAAAAACTGGCGATTATCTATGGTCTATGAACTTTGTAAATTACAGAAAATGGGTCTCGGAGAAGCTTTTACCAAATCAAGAACCAAATTCAGTTTTGGTTGTAGACAATGCTTCTTACCATAATGTACATTATGAGCAGTGTCCAACAAATCAGAAAATATGTCGAATTGGCAAAAAAAAACATGTCGTGAAAAGAACACGAAGACCCATTTTATAGGATATTATTCAGCTTTATACGCTACTGCTGCTGCAATAAAATGCTGGAAGAACATGGGCACTCAGTACTACGTCTGCCACCATACCATCCTGAACTCAACCCTATAGAACTTTGTTGGGGAATCATAAAAGGAAGAATGGCAGCCAATAATACTGAGTTCACATTTAACAGCTTCATGAGAAAAAAAACTTGACACAGAGACATTTCACAATGTTTTCAGAAAATTGGGTTGTTCTGAAAACATTGTGAAACGTCTCTTAGATAAAGAAGAAAGATACTGGAAAATGGAACCTTAAATTGATGATTTATGCGAAAACCATAATCAGATGAAGATATACCAAGTGACTATATTTGTTTTTAAATGTTTTTTTATACCTACTAAAATATTTATTTCAGTGTTTTTATTCAACTCTGTCACCTTAACCTAAAGCATTATTTACTAAGAAAGATTCATGTTGTAAGTAATAATATCATCAACGTACATCATAAATTAATTTAATCTATTTCTTAGGAAATATGGCTTTAGCTATAATAGGTGACAAAGTTCAAATAAAATTATTTTTTAAATAATAAAAATCCCGTAAATTATGCTTTATTGGACTACATGTTATACCACATTATATACTCCAAATAGGCTCTAGAATCGATGGTTAAAATTGGGCGAGTTACTCGTTCCCACCGTGTATATTGAAACGGGTGTGCCTAATAACTTTTAGTTCTCCTGAAGTCATAATGGAGCTTAAAAGATCACCTATTAAAATTGGAAAAGGTTGTCATGTCTTGGGTCACAGAAAGTTAAAAATTGCCGGTGGTTTTCATTTAACTTGAGCGTTAACCTCTGGCACGAGGACTTATCGTGGAACAATTTCGTGCACAACCGTCCCTCGGGGGAAGTGACATAGTAAAAATAGAAACCGCCCCTTTATATAGGAGTTTCTATTACCTATTGCGACTCGGGTGCTAGGGTTGCGTCGATGCGCGTCACTCGTTACTTAACGCAACCAAACGCGGCGACTGTGTGGCCTCGATTAAACCGGCTTGGTGCGTCCTGTTGAGTTTACTTGTGGTGTCTCGCGGAGCGTACGGTCGAAGCACGCACACATGCAAGCCTAGCAGTATACCTTTGTTTAAAGAGGAACTGCTAGCTCTTTAGAATGTGAAAGCGCAGTGGAGGTTCATGCGCATCCCTTTACCATTACATGGCCGTTACGAAGCTCACCCTCGTCGCCCCCGCCTCATCTGTCACCACGCAGGATGGTTGCACACAAACTTGTTTTAAAACTAATAGCTAATGTAATAATTGTAACTATTAAATATATGACAAAATAAAAAGTACATAAAATAGTTACCGAACACTAGGACAAACAACAGCTTGTTCATGGCGTTGTCACACTGGAAAATTGTAAATTAAAAAAAGTAATTTGGGACTGAAACGGTTCGGATGCGATTCAAAACAAAACTCTGATTGGATTCTTTTATTAAGGTAGTTTTTAAGGTTCCGTAGCCAGTTTACTTTATTTATATTGGGTTTTCATACTAATTCAATAACGTGGATGAGCAGAGGCACGAGACAAGATGCGGCGTTCGTTATGGTTATCCAAAATGTATAGGATCGACGTAAGCTGTCAGACGGTTGCGTTGACCGCCTACTAGGGAATGCAAATAACCGGTTATAAGCGGTTTTAACCGGTTATTTTCATACAAAAACGGTTAATAACCGGTTAAATTGCATTCCCTACCGCCTACGTCAGTTCCATACATTTTGTCAGTTTTCGAAAATCGTTTACGTTAGCGTTAAACCAGTTGTCTAGCCTCACTGAGGCCCTTGCCTTTCTATTCGTTTCGTTTTAAAACCAATCGCATCACTGATACATCACGTGACTTTTCGTATCACGTCATCTACCAGTGCCGCGATTGGTTTAAAAACGAAACGAATAGAAACGCTAGTTAGCGTAGTGCATCTTGGCAGGGCCCTCTGGTCTATAATCGTTACCTAATGAAGGTTATGAGAATGTTCTGGTATTTTAGAAAAACAAATTTGTAGATGATACCTACGAGTACCAAGCCTCTGATATGCGTCAAATATAGAACCACTTGTTTTGATGTCGGTTAAAAACCAAGCTTTGTCCATCCAATTGAAAATTCCGACGTTTATCTATGTCGCTGTTTAGCATGCGGCCCGGTTTTGAGGAGGGCAGTACCAGCCCCTGAATAGCCTCTATGCGATTAACTAACAAAACTCGGGATAGAGGAGTTAATTCTCTTTATGTGCGAGTTATGCGACGTGACCACTACGCTAATAAGGACGGACATTGACATGTCTGTCAGGCGAAAAGTACAGCCCTTGCCAAGATACACTACGCTAACTAGCGTTTCTATTCGTTTCGTTTTTAAACCAATCGCGTCATTGGTAGATGACGTGATATGAAAAGTCACGTGATCTACCAGTGACGCGATTGGTTTAAAAACGAAACGAATAGAAACGCTAGTTGGCGTAATGCATCTTGCTCGGTATCGCACTGGGGCGCTCTATTCTACTCGGTAAACAATATGGGCAACGTTATGATAGCTCTTATTTACTTGTCAATAAAGGCGGCGGAATTCAAAACAATACGATAACATGTCAAAGCAAAAAGTGAATGATTAGGATTAGATTGATTAGATAACACACAGCTATAAATAGTCGGTACTGATGGCGGAAAAAATAGTAAATGCACGAATGAGTGAATGTGATTTTATTATACGACTAATTTCAAATATACAGCTTACTAATATTATAAATGAGAAAGTTTGTGTGTGTGTTTCTTACTCCTTCACGCTGCAACGGGTGGACGGATTTGGATGAAATTTGAAAAGGACATAGGCTACTTTTCAAATCGGAAAATTTAAAAGTTCCTGAGAGAATAACGGCAATCGAAATCTACGCGGACGAAGTCGCGGGCAGAAGCTAATAATATATATGAGATGAGTACCGCGTTTGGACGAAAAAGCGTATTTAAGAACTGTTGCGATGTCGTATGGTTGGCGCTGTTATTGACGACGACGAATTATAACGAGCTACATGTCACGGAGAAGAGCAGTAGGCCATGCTGGGTCCATCCAGAGGGCCCTGCCAAGATGCACTACGCTAACTAGCGTTTCTATTCGTTTCGTTTTTAAACCAATCGCGTCACTGGTAGATCACGTGACTTTTCGTATCACGTCATCTACCAGTGACGCGATTGGTTTAAACACGAAACGAATAGAAACGCTAGTTAGCGTAATGCATTTTGGCAGGGCCCTCAGTACTTTCGTCCACGCCAGAAACATCGTTGAAACATACCGACTGAGAGAAGGAAGTGCAGTACGCGAAGAGATTCGTAGCGCAGGAACTCTGGCATTTGAAGATGTGTAACTATGACGGCATACTTCTTTTGTTTGTTACTACATTGCCTGCAAAGCTTTGACGAATAAGAAGACGAAAAATACCCTTTAAGTTTCTTAAGGTCTGGGGCGATAGAAATCTAATTTCAATCTTAATCATAGACATGAATAAAGTGTAAGATTAAAACTAGTTGTTTTTTGCTGCAAGCAAGCATTAAAACGAAATTCACAGCTAAACTGTGATTTAAATTAAAAGTATAATAATAATAATGGACAGCTAGTGGCGAGCTGTTGGTGAGTGGCGACACCACGGACCTGAGTGCTCAATTAATTGTTAAACCATGATCTCCAAACTGACATTGTCCCTGTAAAAAAGAATAGGCAAAGGCTTGTATCTTGGTAAGCCAGTATTCTTAAACAAAATCAAAACTTAAAGCTACAAGTGGCCCTTTATTTATTAAGGATATAAGTTCAGTCAGCAACTAAACAAGCATGCCATTATAAATAATTATTTATTTTGACTTATTTTTAATTAAAACACCGAATCTACGACGAAATATCATCTAAACGCGACGCAGAGGGTCGCTTCTTATTACGAATTCACGGGCTGTATCCAGGATCTATGTGTCCAAATGACCAAAAGGAAGCGTCCAAATTCGCCAATGCCCCGTTTATGCAGGATTGCTGTTAGCATTACTGAGCTACATTCGGTTTTGGTCTTTAGTGTGTAATGTGGGAATAAAAGATTAGTTCGATTGTTGCAAATCAACTGATTGTCCAACCAAGGCGACACGTTAGTGTCCGACCGTCTCTTGGTGACATAATATGTTGGGGTAGGTGAGGCGGATGTTAGTATGGAAAGATAATTACAACAGGATTTTTTAAAAGGTCTTCTGATAAAAAGCCGCTGATAAAAAAGCCGCGCAAGAGCAGGTCTGACCATGCTCGGTGTAGCGTTCCGAAGCCGTTACTGCACAAAAACTATGTCAAAAATCCACAAGTATTAACTAATTCTCTATTTATATTTATTTATGTGACTGGTGCATAATGAGAGGCATTATACACGAGTGTTTTAATGCCTAATTATGCGTACAGTCGCATACATAACTTTATCTACATACATATCATAAGTTTTCTACAATATTTGAGAAACCTGTATCCGTCATTACCCTGCACCTTAATGTACCTGCATCTTAATGTTTACATTAAAGTGCAGGTCACTTATACTGTAAAGTGAACATTAAGATGCAACTACAGCGATAACCGATACTTTAATGACATGTAATACTTTAATGTTAACATTACAGTACAACCACAGATACAGGTCGCTTCTGAACATATTATATTGAAATTATGATATGGATGTAGATAAAAGTTATTAAGATGCTTGTAGGGGCACACTTGACTCTAACAAAAATAAGCACTTTAAATCTTAACATTTTACAAACGGATCCCTTTATCGAGAAATTGTATTCACAAATCCGCAATAGCTATTTTTGAGAGACCTGTCTAACGACACCCGCACACACTATGGGGTAGACGAGAAAAAAAAACATTCTCCATGTTAATTTAGGGAAGGTACCCTAAAACATTTTCAAGATTTTATTTTACCACTTTGTCGGCGTGACTAATATGTAGGTATAATTGTGCCAAATAACAGCTTTCTAGAACTAAAAGTCTCTGAGCTAAGCTGCGGACGGACGGACGAATGTGGCTGGCGAAAATATAAGAGTTCATAGTTTGACTAAGGAACCTTAAACACATGCTTATAAAAGTTTGTCTCAAAGGCATAATTTTCTTGCTCTGAAATAAATGAACAAATTTCTGCTTATATGACTAAATGGCTTAAACGCGACATTTTCTTTGCTACTTCACAGTTATAGCTAGACTTAAAACAAAACGAGGTTACAAACAAAATGACGTCATACCGACCACTCGTCTAAAGCGTATAACACTGATATGATATTATTCAATATATTTGTCTCAGTAAATAATAATCAAAAAGAATTGAAAAAAACATTAGTGTTTCTTTGAGAAAAACCTCTAAATATACCTAAGCATGATTTTTATTAAAATACCTTTTCAAATAATGTTTTCAGTCTTGTTGAAATGTTCAAACTTTAGGAAATTTTCTGCTATTTCCAGTAAGTACCCAATTGCGATCGCTCCTTTTCCCCTCTACACAGAATGCGAGTAAAAACTAGATGTTTTAATAATTATATCTAGCTGACGCGCTCGGCGCCGCCCGGGTGTAATTTTTTTATGAAATATTCTTTACGTCCTACGTCACACAAAATTTCACTTATGCAGTGGTCAATGATGCAATTCGGTCAAGCCGTTTCGGAGGAGTTTTGTTACAAACACTCTGACACGAGCACAGCGTAAGTCATGTAATTATTGATTCCTCTTATACGTGTAGTACATAAACTAAGCTTTAAAGACTCTGACTAACCAACACTAACACGGACGAATAAGGCGAAACTTTGTTTGAATGCGAAACCCTAAAGACGAGAAAAAATAAATACGAAGTATGATGGATCTGCTTAATTAGCGCACTTTTGGCACTAGCATAAAGTTCTTACAGTTCTGCCCAGACAGTGACGCAAGGGTTATTCTTTCTTAACCATTTGTATAAAACCTTGAGTGGATGCTACCCCAGAGCTATGGCCTTTAACATAACATTGAATCAGTGCCAAGTTGAAGGGGTAGCCTTGGAAAACTATGACATCCAAATCAAAAGGGACCTCACAGCAGCCGGCGTTTAAGCTTTTCTAATTATTCTTGCCAAGTTATTTATATAACAACAATGACATAAATAGCGTAACCGACAGCTACAGTAAGCTTTGATTTGGACAGTTAAATAAACGTTGCAATAGTCTTGATGAGGCTTCTCTGTTATAGTATATTTATTGTATTTTTACGCAATTAGGCTCAGAAAGAGCTGGTAGGTACACCACTTTACAAATTGAGTGTTTGGAATTGTACTTAGGAAGAACTAGCTTCCGCCCGCGACTTCGTCCACGTAGCGTTGGTCTTGATTACTGTTATTCCCTCGGGAACCTTCAAATTTTCCAGGATGAAAATCCTGTCTATTCATATTTCCATTACAAACTTCATCCAAATCTGATAATAAATCATAAAATAGTTTGTGCCGCACTGTGGGTGAGTATGGATGGATACCAGGGTAATGATATTCCATATATTATACGACACATGCAAGAGTGGCACTAACCCTTTTATTAAGGGGAACAAAAAGTCGTCGTAAGGCAAATTTTGAATTCCGGTTGGTAAAATGGTTTATTAGCGAAGAAACGAAAAGAAGGCATGTCCAGTGTAGTGTGGCTTCTTATAAATAAACCAAACAACAGCTGGACTTGAGGTTTTTGGTTCCTAATATTTCATTTAAATAAGCCGTAGCTTCTTTGCTGCGGCACCTTCGGTGCGCGAGTCGGACTCGTACTTGTCCGTTTTTGCTGTAGGTAATATTGCTTTGCTCTTGCTTTTCTTTTCATTAGAAATATACAAATATACATAACTAAAAATGTACAGGTTTCCCTTTTTTTTCCTATACTTGTAGTAAAAGACGGTGTTACTTGCCAAATTTCATAGTTCTAGGTCAATGGGAAATACCCTATACAATTTGATTCCCTCGAGAGTGTCACACAACGAATACACGTTTTTTGCGACATAAAGGGAAGTATCTTTTTTTACGTAAATGTAGAAGTTTGATTTTTTCACAGCTTCAAGGGACTGTAGATCGGAGTAGGTATATGGTTTTAATTTCAACTTGATACCATTACGCGTTCCCGAGATACAGGGACTGACAGACAGATGGACAGACGGACAGACGGACAGACCGACAACAAAGTGATCTTATAAGGGTTCCATTTTTTCCTTTTGATTTACGGAACCCTAAAAATAACACAAAGACGATGGTTCGGTTTTTCGAAATCTCAAAAATATCTGTTTTTCTTCGGTTAGTGTAGAATGTAAAGTAAAATCGGTGTTGAGTTGTTTAGTTGAGCAAGTTATATCTTTTGTTGCAGAGTTATTTAGGGGCTGTGATATACTGAAAGTAATTACTTCATAACTTCAACTAATAATGGCTAGTATTATGTAATGTTTTTTAAATTATGTTATGGACACAGGGCCGATATATACTGTTGTATAAAGACCCTTTAAAACAATAAAAAAAAGAGATAAATAATACGAAAATGGCTCAATATCCTGTTTCTTGGCACTGGACGTGAAGGACGTTTCGTAATACAGCATTCAATTCATTTATTTAACTAACTCGTGGTGTAACCGGGTCACAGTTATTGACTCCTGTGATTGCCTCAAGGAGTCAATCAATCATTATTATTCTTTATACTCGAACCCTGACCACGGTCATCCATCTTGGTACAAAAGTGTTCAAGCTAAGACGTTTATCGCCTTCAAAACGGCAGAAGCATTTTTAAACTTTCCAGAGGGCCCAGACAAGATGCATTACGCTTACAAGCGTTTCTATTCGTTTCGTTTTTAAACCAATCGCGTCACTTGTAGATGACGTGATACGAAAAGTCACGTGATCTACCAGTGATGCGATTGGTTTAAAGAGGAAACGAATAGAAACGCTAGTAAGCGTAATGCATCTTGTCTGAACCCTTAGGACGTACAAAGTGCGTTGAGTTTTTTTTAGTAGACCATCCATTTTACATAGAATAGAATAGGTACATATATCAACGTTCACGAATAAATCTAGTAACGCAGGGATAAATGCATGTTTTTATACAAACCCAAAGAATAATGTCGTCCCCTGGGTTACCAAATATTTCAATTAAAGCTGGCCATAATTCCTCTTAGCGATTAAGCATCTCTTTTCAAACAGGAAATACTGCCCGCATCATCGACACAATGCCATTGCGGTCTTCTTTATGATAATTTTAATTAAGTTAGTCTTATTTACTTTGTACTTATTATTTTTTATTTGTTTATATCTTTCTTTATTGATGACGCGCTGGCCTAGTAGTGACCCTGCCTACAAAGCTAGCGGTCCTGGGTTAAAATCCCGGTAGGGGCAGGTATTTGTGGGATCAGCGTAATATTTGTACCCTTTAGGAAAAACCGTGCCATTGGTGCTGCGGTGGGCTACATGGACAGGAGACAATGCCACATGCATTTACAGGAAATAAAGGTCACTATTCTTTATTTTACATATCCCTCAAAATAATTTAATTTAATAAGTAAATAAATATCAATTAAATGAATTTATGAAGTCGTTAATGTCCTTGAGTGTCCTATAAGTTACAAATCGTCGGCCTAAAGTGCGAACCTGCTAAATCCATTTATTTATTTCATCTATTTAGTTAGAATGCAAACCTGCTAAATCCTAAAAATGGATTTAGCAGGTTTGCACTTTAGGTCGACGATTTGTAACTTATAGGACACTCAACCTTATTATTGTAGAATGTAAGATTGACTTCGAACCTAAGGTGGGTAGCAAATTTAAGTCTGACTGTACAAAAGGCGTGTTAAGACCCGGAATCACTTAACTACCTATTTCGTTTTCGACTTTAATGATATAGTTACATTTAGTGAACTAAGTACAATGCATTTACATGAGAAGGATGATGAATTAGAGTCTTATGTAGTCAAGATAAATATAATTAGGTACTCGCACAAACCACGATACAAAATTGTAGCAAACTTTACCTCTTTTTAAATAACAAAACCTATAAAGAGTAGACAATTCAACAGTAGCAAGGCAAGCCGTCACGATTTGATTTTTCATACAAAACTATATGGGTACAATTACTAGCTACCGTACTACCTATGTTGACACTTTGAAAAAATAAACTGACTTGACCAGACAGTCATCATGCCCATTGTGAGGACGAGACCGCCAATGAGCTCAAAGTTCACGACACTGCATCATTTCTAGTCTTTTATTTAACGTCCATTAAGTTTTTAATAATACCGAATAATATACCAATCTAAAAATCTTTAAAACAAAAACGTACTTTTCCTTAGCATTGAGGTTGAAAAGTTATCACAACCATAACATGTTTTGGCTCGTCGCGGAAGAGATCGACTGTGTTGTAAACATACGTCTACGTTTGTGCGACACCCAATATTGGGTCAGATTATCCAAATACAGATGAATATGATGCTAAACCGAGCGTGTTATTCGTCTGGGGCCTGAGGGCCCTGCCGAGATGCACTACGCTAACTAGCATTTCTATTCGTTTCGTGTTTAAACCAATCGCGTCACTGGTAGATGACGTGATACGAAAAGTCACGTGATCGACCAGTGACGCGATTGGTTAAAAACGAAACGAATAGAAACGCTAGTTTGCGTATTGCATCTTGGCAGGGCCTTTTGGTGCTTCGGGGTCTTCCGAGTATGTTTATAGACTTCGACCACAGCAATAATCGCGTCGCGGTGAGTGTCATGTCAACAAACAAATGAAAAGAGTTGTATGAAGCGTGCGACGAGACGACGAATTCTATACCGGCCGCCGCTCATTGCCGCAGCCACTTGGCCACTGATATGCTGCTCTAAGGCCCCCTGTTATTACCTAATGACGGGAATAAGGGGGAAAAACGCTAAGCGGTGTTGCTGGCAGAAAGAGAACTGTTGAAGGTCGGGCTAAGCAACGTGCAAAAAAAATATATTCAAAATTCAAAATATTTATTCAGTAAATAGGCCACATGACGGCTCTTTTACACGTCGGTAACATTGAGTGAATCTACCAGCGCTTTGGACAAGACCATCATTGCGGAGAAGAATCGCCGCAAGAAATTCCAGCAGAAGGTCATTTTTTCTATCATAAAAACATTATGCTGCAGGACAGTGGGGACAGTTAGCAGCTACGTTTACTCTGTTTTTCTCTCAATTTAATTACTGATGCGGATGGGCCATCCGAAGTTTCAAACTTAGTGCTTCGTAGGAACCAACTTTAACTGTGTCTAATGGTGGACTGACGCCGGCCGATGATAATGTTAATGGAGCAAACTTTGTGTTATAAGTGAAAAAGTTGCTTTTATACTAAAACCTCCCATACAGTTGAACTGACTGGCCGAGAGGGATGCTGCTATTTGTGATAAAACATTTACTGAAAGGTAGCTTGGCTGTGTCCTTGGTGTTGTTGATATTTTTGTGTGTCGGTGACTGGTAACCATCAGGTAGCCTGACTGCTAGTTTTCCATATAGAATATGCAAACGTTAGTTTTAGTGCAAATTATTAGTACCGACTTATCTGCCTACCCAATGGTTATGATGGGAAAAAATTGTCAACCTAACGTTTGCATATTCTATAGGCTTCATACTTTCGATTAGTATGTAATTGTCTACTAAACAAGCAATAGAAATTTAAAAAAAGGTTCGTTTTTAGGTTTTTTTATTACGGACTGTACTGGACTGAATTTTTTCAGTCAACCTATTCGCCATATATTACATACCACATTAAATTTGATATAAAATACTTTTTATCGAATAAACAGCTAGGTGAAGGTGGTTTCCTATTCGGAGCTCCTACTATACCATGAGTTACAATGATTGTACTCGCTAGCTTGCACTCTACAAAAATACTGCGAAGTTGCGAGGGACAGAGGGCCCTGCCAAGATGCATTACGCTAACTAGCGTTTCTATTCGGTTCGTTTTTAAACCAATCGCGTCACTGGTAGATGACGTGATACGAAAAGTCACGTGATCTACCAGAGACGCGATTGGCTTAAGAATGAAACGAATAGAAACGCTAGTTAGCGCTATGCATCTTGGCAGGGCCCTCAGAGCATTCGACTCGATAGCGAGGAGAGGACGTTAATTGTAACTCATGGTAAGGGTACAGGTAAGTGTATACTTAACTCTGCCTTACGTCCTAAGAGCGTGAGCTAATACCTCTTCGAGTAATTCAGAAGCGAGTTGGAAAACACCCCTGTGCAAGCCAAGGTAGAAGATACCTCCTTTCATATAATACTGATCGACTCACGGGTCTAGTTATGATGGAGTTGTATTACGCGAACTCGCTTTTGCTGTGTAACTTGAGCAAGGCAATAAGCTCAACGTAGCTAACTTATTACGTTTCGTAAACCATAGACTGTATACTTTTGAGTTTTAATAAGTATAATGTTAATAAATAAGGAAGTACGAGTTGTGGAGAATGGAAACTATCTTCCCGAGTAGTTTAAAGTTACTTTTAAAGCCAGCCAGGAATACAATAACACTTAATTAAATTGCTCGTAGTTTCCCAGTTTCAAAGCGACTCCTTAATTGATGTATTAAGTGATGTATATTGCGCTGCAAACTCACAAAGGCGCGCCCAGCAACTCAAATTGACATTGCAGGGATTCGGCAATGTAGGTACAGTCACCAGCAATAAAATATTTTCATATATAGCGCTCAAAAATATCTGACACGCTATTATACCTCTAGCAATATAGACGCGTCATACATAATATTTTTGAACCCAATTTTGGATACTAAAATAAGCGAGATATCGAAATTATGTACAGTCGCGAACTTTAATTTGGTACCCACCTTAGGTCCAAAGTAAATCTGACATTCTACAACAATAAGGTTGAGTTTCCTAAAAGTTACAAATGACTTGACATCTCTAATGACATTGACGACTTCAAGCATTACGCTTCCATTAATAGGTCCCGTTGGGCACACTTCGGGTACGGAACCCATAAAAAGCAAACTTTAAAAACCCGACTACATTTTTAGATGTCGTCGTCAATATAATTATGTTAAAAACATTAAAGTGCAAAATCAATTGAGCAGTTGAGTAGTTACGAGCGGACATAGGAACGGACATGCATGGATACAGGTCAAACACGTAACCCCTTTGGGCATCGCCACAGTTGTGTAAAAACATACCGCGGTTATAATTCTTTTGAGAATGAGCCTAATTGCTGAGTCAGTTTTGTATAATAAGATCTTTTAGCTATTAATAACCATGACAGTTGGCAGCATGACCTGAGTAGAATTGATCACAATCATGGTACGAGATTGGTGTCCGCGGGTAAGTTTGATGTGCCTAGAGTTAACAACTATTACGGAGACAGAACTTTAAAAAAGCGCCTGCCATATAAGAAGTATATTCTCAACAGTTTACCTGAGGACATCCGTCTCAAGCAAAATAAACGTATATTTAAGAGAAAACTAAAGAAACATCTATTAGATACACTGCCTTAGAATTATATACCTAACTGGTACCTATGTGTTAAAACTAAAACTAAGTATAATACTGTTCATTTAAAGTCTTCCTGCAGTCAAACTGTCCTAAAACAGTTTTGCAGGGCTTGTTTTTTTGTAATTTTTGTTGTTGTTTGAATAAATAAATAAATAATAAATAAATAAGATGGTAAGACAAAATCAGTCCGGGCCCTTGACCCGGTGGCGCCGCCATTCCTGACTCCGGGAGGGGTCATGGTTACGGCGGGGCAGGGAGTGCTTCAGGGCTCATTGGTCGATACCCCGCATGCTTTTCGTGATACATTGCATCGCTGCAATAGCTCCCAGCTCAATAATGTTCAAACAACTCGTCAATGGATTTGCTACAAGCATGCGGGCTATTAACGCAGCGTGGGTAAACCGCTGATAAGAAGAATTTGCTTAGTACTATAGTTACGAGTATCATGTTATCCATGTGGGTAATAATAACAAATTTAATTAAACAGAATTCTGATGTAATATTTTTACAATTTGTGGATTATATTCCTTTTTCAAACTTGTGTAGGTAAAATCGTCACCTAAGATACAATAAGCCCTCAGTATCTCCGTTCTGGTGTTCGAACCCACAGATAGGCAGAAACGAATAGAAGAAGCACAAACAAAAAGATAAAGAGTCATTATTTCTTAAACCCCCCTCTCTTTGGTTCGGGGGTTAAAAAACAAGTTACTTTCAAGAGCATGAGATTGGCTGTATTTGTGCATATTTTAGTTTACTTTTTGCCATTAAATTTTAATTCACAATATCTTCCGTAAGAACTTTTAAAACGTCTAGTTTATAAACAAAAATAAATTTAATGAGCAATTTTAATCGTGTTGCAAAATTATCATCTCCTGTGTGATAATTTAAAAGTAGTTTTGAACGATAATTTTGTTAATATGATTATGTTTTGAAAACTAAGCAATTAGGTATAAGTATTATGGACGGATTGATTTCCGCACTCGCACTTCGATCGGTTAACTCGTAGGTAGTTACTAAAGCATAAAAAGTAGCTGTGGGTACCCGAAGAAAACAGGTGTTCTGTCCCGAGTTATAGAAGTGCAAGTGCGGAAAGCTAACTTAATTAAATTATGCTTTAAATATGCCTAATAGAACATAAGACAGGGCAAGTTTATTTTTGTTCTTTCCCAAAAGTGAGAAATAGCGCACGAACCAAGGATTTGCACTAGTTTCATGTTCTAATACGTTTCTTTTTTATTCAGTTTTAGTAATTAATTGAATTCAGTTATCGGATCGAGTTGAAATTTGATAAATACACATCTAAAGCTGATTGCAATGCAATATTATATTATCTTTTAACTGGTGTGGTGTGGTGGCGATCGGATCTCCGCTGCACCTTACGTAGACCCACTAGGTTTGAACTCATTAGTGGCAAAAAATGTTCTCGAAGTAAGTATTTTACGGATATCATAGAAGTCATTCAATGATATCCATTAAATAATGTTTTCAATGTACGAGTAGGTACTTAGGTAGGAGCTAACAATCCGAAGCTCCAACAGAACAAAAGCTAATCACGAACCTTCTAAAGACAAACGCGCGTCAAAATACAAGAGCGGAATTGTCGGTACCTACTAATAATAATCTTTAATCAACCAGAGAGAAATGTCCCATAATCTTCTAAGTGCACATTTTGCAAGAAGTTAATTGCGTTCTTCGCAAAAAAATCTGACGTCGGCTCATAGTGGGGAATCCGGAAAAAAACAATAAATCTCGCTTACTGCCCGGCCAGGGGAGGGGGCGGGGTGTGAATATGCGTACTCCTGGAGTCGCGAGACCCGGGTGCAAAAGGCAGATCAATAGGCATCCTGCTCGTTGGCGGTGGGTTCGCGGCGGCGCGGCAATCCACACTCGTCGGCCGACCCTCGCCCGCACCGCACGCTCCGCGCTCCAGCTCAACTCGCGCGCCACTCACGATGGAGGTAAGTTCCAAACTTGACAACCTGTTCTCCACACATTCAACTGTTTTTTATCCTACACCTCGAGCAACTTCTAACAAGTTCTTATTCAGCCCTAGCAAGTTTGCACCGCTGTTTTAATTTAATTCCTAGTGAAAACTAAGTCGCAAGAACTTTGAGTTTCGGGTTCTAAGTGAGTGAAGAAAATCGATACGGGTTTTAATTCAATTCTGGATGTAAAGTAAATGAAGACATTACAACGGCTTTCATTTTTTCAATTGTCATTTTAATACAAAGTTTTTGCCGGGAAAACTTAATTCATCACATGTAGTTTTAAAATAGTTTAGTTACAAACATAAACCCGTCGAGCTAACAAACAAATTAAAATTTAATGGGGTAATTTCAAGTGTAACGTCGAATTTTAGTTAGGTCAATTATGAGGGGTTTATTACGTACAAATTATTAAGCAGTAAGGATAAGTAGTGCGCAGCATCGGCCCTAAGGGCTAGGGGGTTTGTTTGTGTGCGTGATGTGGACACCCAAACCGTGTATGTTTGAGTAGACTCATGCAGTTTATCTCTTTCTACCGCTCTTGATTTAGTAAGTAAGCATTTAAGTTTAAGATCTCCCTCTCGAGGCTTACCGTGTTTGGTGCGTTGTCTACGTTATTTACGGATAAAATCTACTCGATGCATTTGGTATGCATTTTGATTTTTTAACGGTTTGTAACCTTGGTCTTTAGCGTACGCTAACATTTTGATAAGTTTCAGTTGTAAATCTTGCGAGTTTGACTCGATTGTCTTTCCGTTAAAACCCGTCTTCAATTATTTAACTTCCTTTGTCAAAAAAAATACAATATTTTTAATTTTCTTGTTATTAACTCTTAAATATTTCGTAGAAGCTGTTTGAATTTGCTTTCATTCGGGTAATTGTCGAGTTTTGAATGTGTGTCGAATTGTTATTTGCATCCGTTCGTGCGAAGCTTAAATATTATCTAGGTACAGTCAACCAATTTGATTTTTAGGCCAGTTTGGACTATGTTAAAGTGACGTTGACAACCAAACGTTACAGACTTCTTATGATTTGGTTTACAACGTCACATTGACAAAGTCAATAGTGGCCTAGGAATCAAATTGGTTGACTGTACCTTGGTCGTCAATGTTTTTATTGTAATCGGTTTACATAGGTATGTTTGAAATTATAAATGAATTATTAAGATTTTAAACTTAATACACGGATTTGGAGGGTCTTTTCCGAAAAAGTGTTTTTTTTTATTGAGAATAGTAAACCGGTTTTTATGATCGCGACATTGTTTGACTTAGCTTTAAGTACCTACATACATCCCTAGCATTGACCCGACACGTGAAACTTCTTTAAATGTAAAAGTTTCTAATAAGAATTTCTTTGTATATTATGATATGAGAATATTTATCAAATTAAATCATTTGCAAAGCTCTCAATTATCTCAGTAATTTTGTGAGGTAATCTCTTATTTTTTATTCCGCAACTGCCATTGCTAGCTTTGGGATCTCTGAGTCTGATCATATGTTAAATACACAGAACAGAAAAAACAGTAGAAGTGTCAAGTGGGCGTGTAACGTGTGGCATAGTTATGCGGAGTTCCGCATAACCTACCATACATTTGCCGCGATCGCTTATTTCAATATTTAGATATTTCGATGTTTCTAAAATAGGAAATAAATCTAGAAGCATGCCTTATTGTGCTATTTTGGAGTGTCAAAACGATAGCCGCACCAAACACATTTTCCATGATGGCGTGTTGTTTTTTTGATAGTTTGAGTATTGGCGACAACAGGTCTGATACTAAGCGAAGCTCATGCCACTTCCACTGTTTTTTCTATTCCGTGGTTAAATACCTACATACGAATTGGAACATGTGACATTTATTTCTTTGAAAATAAAAAGTAGTATTATGTATTGTGAACTTAGGTAAATGGGGGCAGAACAAATGGTTTTTGATAAGACGGTTTTTTTCAAGCGTCAAGTTAAATTTATAAAAGACAAGCCATGTAGTTACATCATTTTTTACAAAGAAAATAACGCCTCTTTTTTAATTGAAGTTATACAAGTCAGTTTAAAGTAATTTATATATATGAGACTAGAGGACGCCCGTGACTTCGTACGAGTGGAATTAGTTTCCTGCTACTCCTCCCATTTCTTCCCGTTGGGGGTCGATTTTCGGAAAATCCTTTCTTAGTGCTCACTTACATGATGAAAGGAACCCCTGTACCAAATTTCAAGTTTCTAGGTACAGTAGTTTCGGCTGTGCGTTTATATATAAGTCAGTAAGTCAGGTTTGCCTTTTATATATTATTATATAAATAAATCATAATTAAAAAATCCTGGGGCCAGATAAAATGCCAGGCAGGGTATAAGATAAGAGATAGTAAATTTCTTGCAGGAGTCTATTATTATTACTATTATTAGTAAATTAAAGGGGGCAGCTTAGCTATTAAAAATTCAATTCACTAAGTTCCATCCGAATAGTATACATTTGAAAATGGTATAAGAATTTATCAGTGCCGAGTAGTTCACCGGAGATCACACCATATAATAAACAAAAGTAAAAGTTCTCTTACTTTATATTATAATAGGCATAATATTAGTACAGATTATCTTGAAACTTAGGTACATTGCCGTCTTACCCCACTAGTCAGGTCAGTGGCCTGTTTTATAAAGCTACAAATTAAAATTTACAGGTTACATACAAGTTTCCATTTGACACAACTTCGACCAATGACGCCCAGCCAAGAAACTTGTAACCTGTAAATTGTAATTTGTAGCTTTATAAAACAGGCCCCCGGTGGACTAGAGATTCCAACCTGTATTCAATGCTATAAGTACCGCGATTTTTTCAATTAGCGTAATAAGTGACAGAAGGTAACACGGTTTTACCTTTCGAGGGGGGTACTGTAGGTACTAACTCAGTGAAGAAATGAAAAAAATCCGAGTATTTATATACTTGCTAAATCCTAAACTCTGGGGTCCTAGTGAAAAAGGGTACAAGTCGATTTAACTCGTAATAAAAAAGGGTATATACATGAACGGAGTATACTAGACTTAAACCCTTTTTCACTTGATCTTCAGAAGACTTGTACCCTTTTTCACTAGGACCCCAGAACTATGGAAGATAGGCAAAATCTGTCAAAGGTGTGTCTGTGTAAATTTATCAAATAACAATTACTTCTCAACAAACGAAACTGAAATGTTTTAAAGTAATAAATCCATAGGCAAAGTGATATTTAGAAAAGTATTCAAATTTAATTGAATGTGTTATATAATTATACTCTAAGCACGGAATTCCTAGGTTTTTTTATCAAACAAGAATAATTATGCTAGGTAAATAAAATTCCCTAGGTTTTTTATCAAACAAGAATAATCATGTTAGGTAAGTATTAAATAAAAACTCCCTACAATGCAACTTAACCTACAATTATCTAATGGAATTAATTTTCATATAGAAATCAAAAGAAAGTCTCGTATCGAAATTCTTCTAATATCGAGCATTTTTTTTACTGTCTTTTTCGTTTAACTATCACGCAAGTCTTAAATTGTTCAAAAATTAATATCTGTAATGTAATACTTCCTAGCACCATCAAAATTATACAATTCATAGACATACGAGACAAAATGTACATTTTGTAGACCCATAGTGTAATCGAGACCTTTTTTAAAGGGCAAAAAACCCTTTGACGGCGCAGGTAGCTTTTAAAACCGCTCGATACCCACAAACGGACACAAACTGTCATTTAGTATAATTTATGTTTGAAGAAGGCACGCAATAAACCGTTAAAATGAACGTTTACTTATACATTGCAGAGTGATAAAGGCTATGCAGCTTAAGCCTAATATTAACGCATCATTGTATGACGTAAAGTAACTTTATTAATGCTGTATGTTGCTTGCTTAAAGCGTTCAATGCCGGGCACTTAGAGTGTCATACCTAATTGAGTTCAAGACGAGTTCTGGGCGCTGTACTTATGTGTAAAGGTATAACACAAGTGACCGTTGTGATATGGTTATCTAGGGGAATTGACCCGGGGCGTTATTTTTAGTAACGGCAAGGAAATAATTAAGTCTATGAAAGTCATGGACAGTGTCAATGACTTTCATAGTGTAGCTTACTTCCTCCTGCTATTGTCATCTGCTGGAGGTGCCATAATATTTATTCACAATCTTTACAGTTTTTGTTAGCTCCAGCCGTTTAACTTTTGTGTTTAACTTTGATACATTGTTTAATTAGTATATAATTTTATTGCAAAGATCATATACGTCCATAAAGTGTGTAGTTGTATGTAGATAGCACATGGGTACAACATAACAAAATGTGTAATTGTGGCCTGTGGCCTTATCCAACCGAACGCGCGATGTAGTTTTCTTGACCAAACTTAGTGTACTTACAACAATATCAAACAAAGGTGTTTAAGGTTTGTTTTACTTCCCTTACGAGTATTATTGAGAGTAGATACATTTGATGTGTACCTACTATCTATTTTGCGTTTGCTAGGTTTCTTTTAAAAGTAAAGGGTACGTTTGTACGTAACGTAATGTAATAAGCATGAGCAGCATCTAAGACGACCCGTTGCTCACAATTATACGTGAAAACTGCTTAAAACGCCGCATCAAATAAAATATTACTATATTACTCGCAACGCGGTAGAATGTAAAAAATACCTCTATTCCAAATAACAATCTTGGTGTTATTAGGCTGTAAAAAAAAAGGGAAATGATAAATAAAGCAGCAAACAAACTCTTTACACATCTTTATCCCCAATTAACCGTCAAATAGCCCAAAAGCTGGCTAATTAGTAATTAGTATGCGCAAATTTCATTTGAATAGGCAAATAATCGCCAACGTAGTGGTTTAAATTAGGAAAATTGGTTAATATATCACTTGTTTTCCATTATTAACTTTTCTATACGATCCAGGAAATTGTGGAATACCTATGTACGAGTATAGATATTAGAAACGTTGCGAACGTGTTATGTTATGACAACAAGCCAGGGAGTAATACGAGAATGACGAGATCGTCGATGCTTTGTAACAATATTTTTGAATTACTCATATGAATTGTAAAGTGATACGGAGCAGGGCCTTGTTCTAGGCGGTAAAAACGATATCGTATTTGACCTGTTATTGTATTGTTTTACTGTCGAGTCAATAAGAGCTATCAAAACGTTGACAAAACGATTATAGGTCAAAGACGATTGGTTTTTTAGCGACTAGAATACCGGCCCAGTAGATATAACATAAAAAAATATACATTTCAAAAATTGGGAGACATACGGTAATTTAAAAAAATTAATTATTTCAAGGAGTGGCTTAGGTACTCACACCGGGACAGAGGCTCAGTGGCTAAATTTAATGTCAGGTTTTACAATATATGACGTTTTCGACCAGTTGTGTCAAACCTACTTAATTTCGAATTTGTCATTTGACCTTTTGATTTTTGATGTGAATCACTTAACAGACGATTAGAGCGTTAACAGCTGTGAAAACGTATGAACTAACAGTCCATTAACATTGATTAAATTTAACATCGTATGGTGAAATCGGTACTAAAGTAATAAATTATGACGCGGTCGTTGTTTATTGACGCTTCGACGTCAAACTATACAACAAGGAGTGACAGATAAATCAGTTTGTCGTTTATTTATAGCTTGGCATTTATGCCGATAATAAACTTAATCACTTAAGTCTAGCGTTTGTAAACATGAACTCACAAAATCATTAAAACGCCAACGCCACGAAAGGGCTTAAAAAACTAATTGAGCAGAGCAGTTAAAGAATCAGCGGCATAATAAAGAATACTGAAAAATAAAAAGCTAAAACCTACTTAGAGATTATTGAAAAACACACTGAAAATAACCGTTTTTTACTTCGTTTACCTACGTTGTACGTCGTACATTGAAGCTTAATAAACGCCATGCATCTCGAGCGGTAATATTAACCCTTTGACGTACGACGCACAAAAATGAACAGGACGGGTGGTTACTGTAATATCTATGTATATTGAGGGGCTATGCTCGCTCTCCCTCACTCGCGGGAAGCAATTCCGCGCCTCCGAAAGGCATTTAGAATTGGGATTACATAATTACAATTAGACTGATTCGAAATCGGGTCAATTTTAAATAGAAATCTTCTAAACGCTTGCCTTTTAAATTCAATTAGTCATCGAATGGCTTCAATAAACAACTACGAGTAATAACTTCCCAAAGCATCCAATTTCGATGCAAATGGTACAATTACTTAATGGAATACACTTTAGAATTGAATTTCTCGATAAAGCAACACTGTCACGTTTATCACATTGCCCAACTCCCTGATAGAAAATAGAAATCACATATAAATAAAAACTTTTTAACAAAAAAATTAAACCTCCGAAAAAAGAAAACTGAAAAGCAAAAAATAAAACAGAGCCTTTTAAGTCTAACTAAGCTCCTACACTAATGTTAATACCTTAATAAATAATTTTGAGTCGGCGCCAAACAAACAAACAAGCATGGGGCAGGCACCGACTTCAAACCACTCAGGAGGTAGCACATACCATCACACACATACTTACATCATTTTACTTTACGAAATATTTAATTTGCTTGTTGTTTGTTTGGCGCCGACTCAAAATTATTTATTAAGGTATTAACATTAGTGTAGGAGCTTAGTTAGACTTAAAAGGCTCTGTTTTATTTTTTGCTTTTCAGTTTTCTTTTTTCGGAGGTTTAATTTTTTTGTTAAAAAGTATTTATTTTTCACTTTTCAGTTTTTTTTCTCTGTTAATAGATACTTATTCTTTGGTTAATTACTTTAACTATTCATTATTTTGCTACAAAACACAACCGTGTCTATACAATTCGTTCGATAGACGAGTCTCGTGAAGTTGTTACCTATGGGAAGAAACCTCCCGATAATGTTGTCCCAAAAGATGTGAACAACTGTGGCGGTCTTTTGTCTGAGCTAAAATTAGTTACCGAATCCCGTGTCATGCTTAGAGGTCACCTATAACATATACCTGTGGGCCTCGTCAATGGTGTTTTTTTTCTTAATTAGTGGTATTCACTCCTTGTTTTAACAAGGTGTATTTCGCCAGTATCGAGTTTTAGACAATCGCCATGGACTTATTAGAGAAACAAGTCCATGGATATCACACGCGAGGACATTGTTCGGTTAAAGAGATTTACTCTGGTGGACTAAACAGAAGCACATGGGGTTAGCTACAACAACAACATGGGAACAACACTTGATAAAGCTGTAATCGACCTCGGAAAGAAACTTTTTGCCAAGGGGCAGGTTTATGTTGCACTTAGTATAGTTAAACTACTTGAAGGTATTGCTTTATCTGACTTAGAGCGAAATAAGGTAGGTATTACAAAAGCCACACGATGAACGAGCTTTAGCAGAAATGCAGAAACTGAGCGGTTTACACACTACACACAATTACTTCGCAATAGGTTTGTTACACTCTGATTAATAATTTAAAAACCTTAGTTTCCAAACAAATAAGGGCTTCCCTCGACAGCCTTCCAACTCCATCATCAAACCCCATCATCAGACCCTCGATGGTAGTCATAATCCGTGCATCATACTTAAGTTAGGTATAAAGTTCTCATTAAGATGCATGAATAAGAGAAATCACGACGTAGCTGCTGTAATCCGTTGAAGAGTTCCCTCATCCGTCTTCCGTCTCAGTTATCAGATCAACATCAAGTCTCCGTCATGTTGTAGTGTCATTAGAATTACATATGTGTGCTAACTTTGAACATAATCGGTTCACAGATAAAAATTCATGGGGTCAACTAAAAATCCCTATATTTCTACCATTGACTGAGGGGGGGGGGGAGTTCCAAATTAAATGGGAGCAATTTCAAAGTATACCCTTATACCTTAATTTCCGAACAAATAAGGGCTTCCCTCGACAGCCTTCCAACTCCATCATCAAACCCCATCATCAGACCCTCAATGGTAGTCATAATCCGTGCATCATACATAAGTTAGGTATAAAGTTCTCATTAAGATGCATGAATAAGAGAAATCACGAGGTAGCTGCTGTAATCCGTTGAAGATTTCCCTCATCTGTCTTCCGTCTCAGTTATCAGACCAACATCAAGTCTCCGTCATGTTGTAGTGTCATTAGAATTACACATGTGTGCTAAGTTTAAACATAATCGGTTCACAGATAAAAATTCATGGGTTCAACTATCAATCCCTATATTTCTACCATTGACGGAGGGGGGGGGGAGTTCCAAATTAAATGGGAGTAATTTCAAAGTATACCCTATCCAATAAAAAAAGAATTATTGAAATCAGACAACTCAGTAAAAAGTTATGCGTGATTATACATAGTAGCCACAGTAGCCATTTGTGGTCTTCATCATCAGTTCCACTTCACCAAATGATACTTTCTGAATGAAAATGCTAGATTTGTTCCTAAAAATACTAAAATCGCTATATGTATGCATTTAATATTCGAAGAGTTCCCTCAATTCCTCACGGATCCCTTCATCAGATTCAGATTTGGTGACAATGGGACCACCTCGGAAGTATACTCTATCAAATAAAAAAAGAATTTTTAAAATCGGACCGCGCTGTAAAAAGTTATGCGTGATCATACATAAAAAAAAAAATATATACGCGTCGACTTGAGAACTCCGTTTTTTTTCGTCGGTTAATAAAATAGACCCTCAACGGAGTGATGGGCACGTAACGCTTACGTTGACAAATCGATGTTAAAAACACATACACAACATAACAAGTCAAGTTTTCTTGCTATTTAGATTTAAATAGTAATGTTAGCGGAATAGGGTGTAGATTAGAACAACAAGGATCGTTTATAGTACATTATACGTCTACGCTAGTATCGAAATACGTATGGAACGGGGTTATTTTAACGTCCACTTTCGCCGAATAGTTCACTTGCCACGGGAATGCTTTATGTCAGAAAATTCGGACAAAATTCGGGTGAAATTCAGACAAAGCTTTGTAAAAGGCCGGCAAGCCGACGCCGAATAATACCGCGTGATGGGAGTAAAAGGTTTTTTTTTCAAAATAGTCTACTTCGACCGCTGGAGCTTGAACAACTCGCGGTCGGTTTTGTTTGTCGGTTTGGTTTTTGTTCTATTATTTTAGATTAGGTTTTAAAAAAAAAACAGTTCTCAACAGTTATCGCATCCCGTAATCGGATAGTTACCATGTTATGTTTGGTTAATAAAACAGTTTTTAAGTTAGTAATTTTAAATATCACGCAAGTTAAATTTCATTTGTCACTTGATGCTCACACAATTACATATTTGGTACAGTCGGCCTTATAAGAAGCTGCACACTTTTGTACCATGTCGCTTTAACGCCTTTGACAGATTAGTGCAGCAGTTCAAACATGACGTTAAAGTGACAAAACACAGTGTGCAGCTTCTTATAACGCCGACCGTACCTATAACACTTTGTTATACACCTGAGTAGGTTTATTTCCTGACAGTTGGTTAGTATCGGATCTTATAGGTCTTTGTTCCCTTTCCCGGTACCATACGAGTATAAGTAACCATTTTGTTTGCAAAACAATGAGTATCCACTCCTATGCACGCGATCGAAAACAAGAGACATGCTATCACTATCTACGTAAACGTGTCGCGCCGCAGTTCAATAAAATATAAATTAGTTCCATTTTTGAACCAACGCGTGTCTTTAATTTTCTAGCGTAGGTAACATTCTTGTTTAAAACGTGGCCTTATCTATCTATATACAGGGTGGAAAAAAATATGGGTCCTGGAGGGGAACTACCTTAAATCCATAAGTTAGATCATTTTTAACCGACTTCAAAAAAGGAGGAGGTTCTCAATTCGACTGTATGTTTTTTTTTTTTTTTTTTTTTTTAATGTTTGTTACCTCAGAACTTTCGACTGGGTGATCCGATTTTGAAGATTCTTTTTTTGTTTGAAAGCTGGTGCTTTCCATTTGGTCCCATTCTTATCATAATGAAGATTTGATGATGGAGTCCATGAGGAATCGACGGAACTCTTCAAAATTTATAGGCACACCTATAGCGATTTTGGTATTTTTAATTGTAACTCGTGTATTTGCTCTTGGAAAACACTATTTGGTAAAGTGGAACTGATGATGAAAACCACAGATGGCCACCGGAACTCCTAACCGGTATATATTTCAAGGGTGGCGACAAGATATTTCGATTAAGATAGTTGAGCGACTATGACGAAGCATATGTATGTTTAAGTATTTGACTATGACTTTCCCACGGCGTTGCTTGCAGCGAGATTGAATTTCAATGTTCTATAGTTTCTTATTAATTCTTATTAATTAAAGTGGGACTACATAACATAACAGTATAATTATAATCACTAAAAAGTATAAAATAAAATAAAAGTTTAAAAAAACAAAAAAACCGCCTTCAAAAAGCAAAAAATAACTTCATTTAAAATGGTAGGTAATAGGTCAGTCCAACTGAAGTCGGCGTCCAACAATATTTTAACCAAAAGCAGACTTCAGTTGGACTGACCTATTACCTACCATTTTAAATGAAGTTATTTTTTGCTTTTTGAAGGCGGTTTTTTTGTTTTTTTAAACTTTTTATTTAAAGGAAACATTATTTTATTTTTAAAGAGAAAGAAAACTGCATTTAAAGATTTTCTAAAATTAGCTTGACTCACCCGGGAATCGAACCAGCTAAATGATCAAAAAATAAACACTCGCTATTTTATTCTACTAATTGATAGGATTATTGTTCACGATAAAATCTCTCTAATAAACATTTGGTCTTACAAATATAAAAAAGATCGTGAAATCTAACATAAATAAAGTGAGTTTTTATTTTTATTTTTAGCTGTTTCGACTCCCGGATGCAACAAGCGAATTGAAGAAAATCTTTGAATGCATTTTTGTATTTTTTTTAAAATAAAAGAATGATTCCTTTTAGTAAAATGATCTAACTTAAGGATTAAAGGTAGTTCCCCGCCAGGGTCCATATTTTTTTTCCATCCTGTATATAAAAATGAACCCTTATTTCTCCTGGTCACACTATATAACGTGAGAACAGCTCTAACGATATCATTCATCTTTTTTTTAAATGTTTCCTAATACTTCGTAGAAGGTTTTTACATTAAAAAAAAATAAGAAAATAGCGCCGATAAAAAATTCACTGGGAAAGTCGGAAATTGGCAGCGGGTCGAAGCAGCTGGCGGGCCGCTAGTTAATAATAATAATCCCTATATAATGGCCAAACATAGTTATCGCGGGTGCAAAAACTATTTTGACGGTACTGCAAGACTATGACTAATAGCAATAACAGAAGTGACACTCGTATCGAGAAACGTTTATACCTACGAGTTCAAAATGTATCCATTTTCTTTCTAATATCTTACCTCCGTATTTAACTTGCCTACTTTTTTTAAAAGATTAGCTACTCAATCCTAACGTAAGCCTCATCAATTACTTTTCCTGCTACTTTAGACATTTGTCATTTTTGATTGATTTTTATATAAGGTACAAAAGACAATTGCTCGAGGTGTGCAAGTTTTGTCGGGGCATTCTTCCAGTTTTTATGTATTAGAGTCATCATTACAGTTTTGTTTTTGTATGTAGGTGTGCAGAGCTACATTTGTGTGCAAATTTCCCCCCGCAAGAAATGACGGAACTATTTGACTGTAAAATTCATTGATAAGTCCGACTACCTTCCGCTAGGAAGGCCGTGTTGCTCGATGACAAAAGACATACAAAATATATGTAAATTAAATTTGAGTGCAAATGGAAAACATATATTTCAAAAGTTAAAACTAGTTAAAAATACACAAAAAAAACTTGGTTGCTTCTAACAAGAAAGTGCCTGACAAGACTTTAGATACATAAACTAAGATCACTAAAGAAGTTGCTGTTGTTACTATCAGCTTTGGTTGATATAACTAATATCGTAACTATTGTATTATTTTTTTGTCAACTAATAGAAAATCTCTCTTGTTTGCTCACTTTTTATTTAGTGTAGTAGCAAATGGATAAACCAGTTTTTTTTTTCTAAATTGTGATTAATGATTTTAGCTAACCAATAAAATGATCAAAAACTCTGACCGGACCCATACCATGAGTTACAATTACCGTACTCACTAGCGAGTCGAATGCTCTGTCCCTCGGACTATTTAAGAATACTGCTAGGTTGCCAGGGGCAAAGCATTCGACTCGCTACCGAGAATGTTAATTGTAACTCATGGTAAGGGTACTGTAGTTATACCTACGCTACGTGATTAGTTGAGTTGAGTATAGCGAAAACCTTGAAATTTCGATTATCAATTCGTCAAAATTTTCATCTTTCCGAATGCTAATTGCAGCATGCCATATTAATCATATTATTGATTGTTTTTTTCCTAACTTAATTGGTTCGATAAAAATTATGAACAGTATAAAAAAAAATTACGTTCGGAATTATGGAAATTCGGGATTTGTCACAGTTAGCAAATGAAGTTTTATTTAGTTTTTTATTTGTAAGCTATGGCGAAATTTAATTGGATTTGCCGTGCGATTTCGTGTTTTTTTTTAATTATAGGCCTAAGAAAACTTGCCTTTTGCAATTTTTTTGTGTGAAGAAATTAAACTCTCCATGAAGCGAGGTTCTCTAAATGATTGAAAAGTTTCTTGCATCTTCATTTTATGATTATAATTTCATTTCGCCGAATGATCATGTGTCAACTTATGAAAAGATTTCGTATTATTTCCCAACCCCACGCTTACTAACTGTATGTTTGGTCTGTTTTTTAAGTCACTTTTTAAAGTGCCACCTTTCACGTAGTAGAATGGGTTAGTTTGAGTAATTTAAATTTCGTGGTACATTTGGTAAATGATTACCAAATGTTTTCATTTTCATTGGACGGTTATTATTCATTGAATAGTTTTTTGGCCTAGTGAAAGATTTGCCAAATGATATGTAGGTACTTATCCCAAAAGCTACTAAATCTACCAAATGAAACAAATCATCGGCGAAAACATGGTTGGCAAGTGAAATCCAGACAAAAAAATCGGAGAAAAGGCAGAGCACATGAAGCGAATGCGACAGTTAAAAGGTTATTTACTCAGCTGCGTAAATAAACTAGCTAGTTACGATAGATATTAAAAATACGGCTGATTTCATTTAAAACGTAGGTATGCAGAAAGATTATTATTTTGATCAATTCCTCGTTTTTAAGACATACATTTTACAGATAAATAACCCGTTCCTTTTAAAATCTTTTATATATCACTAAGGAACGACTAAATCCTCATTTTTTTTTACATAGTTATAGGTAATTGATTCCTATAACGAAAGTTTCCCATATAACTAGTTTGTATAAGTAACTCTCGTTACAAAAAAGCGGCCTTTACACGTAAAGTTCGGACCGCGGGAAACGCCACGCGCCGTTCCAATCTTCGTTCCGAACCGTACATTTTTTACTATTGTTCTATTACAGTTGCAATTACACGTACGGTTCGGAACGAAGATTGGAACGGCGCGTGGCGTTTCCCGCGGTCCGAACTTAACGTGCGCAGGCCGTTAATGGATGCGACCGTGATTTTGTTTTCAATAAGCTTTTAATTATGTACAATATTTTTGAATACGACCCATTAATTGACTGAGCGCTGCCGTAAGGTTACTTTTCTAGCATGTCAATTCGATTCGAACGCTGCAAAACATTGTTACCTTAGTTTAAAACATAATCATTAAAAAAAAACTCCGACAATATGAACGGCTTGTAGTTGATAACACCCTATTAATTTATTTTACTAATTTGGGTTTTGATTGACAAATTCATCTGCGGATTTCGCTTTCGTTTCCTAAATCAAAATGGGTATGATGGCTATGGGTATGAAAAATACCTCCTTAAGAAGAGGAAATCTTGAGTATTATTTTGCTTAACAGTTTTATGGTAGATACTTTACGTAAAAAAATAAGACATCCAATTGATTTTTAAAGACGAAGTAAACTGACTTTCTAGCTATTAGCCAAGTAGGTAATGTAAAAAATAATTGATTCGGATAGTTAAAATTATAAGCTATATTGCACTTTTTGTAAATTTTCACCACATTTACTTGTAAACTGTCAGTTTGAGTCGTTTGATAAAATATATTAAGTCTAAATACGGATAACATTGGCCTTTGTTTAACTGTAAAAGGCCAAAGTAACAAACAAAAATAAAGTAAAAAAAAAATTCAAAATTCTTTTGTTTCCGGCTGTGCCATAATTGCATTGTCATGGGATTACACGCGCGCAAACGTGCGGAATTGCAACAATTAAGGTTATTCGAAACTTGAAAATAAACCCATAATTTAATGTAACTTAAATTAAAGTAAATTTAACTTACTACATTGTTTTGTAAATCAGTGTTTTTGTTTGCCTGACTGACTGATAGACAATAGCGGGCTGCACACGTAAAGTTCGGACCGCGGGAAACGACACGCGCCGTTCCAATCTTCGTTCCGAACAGTACGTGTAAATGCAACTGTAATAGTAAAATAATAATAAATGTACGGTTCGGAACGAAGATTGGAACGGCGTCCTAAGCCGGGAACTTAAAATCTGAATAGGTTACTAAATTTAGGTACGGCCGGGTAAGATGCCGCGGGCGGGCGCCCCCTAGTCTCAGAACATTAATATTAATGCAATATCTTTATGAAATAAATTACAAACGTAATCCTCACTTAGTTACCTATACAACTAATTCTCTTGCTCCCACTCTAGCTGCAAATGTTAGTTATAAATCAAAGTTAACCCGTTACCGGAAGCGTTGAATCCAGAAATACTTTAACAATCCTGTAATTCGGAGCCACCAAGTGGGAATTGTCAGTAATTAATATGAAATTATGAGCACAAACCGTGTCGCCGGCGCTCAACGCGCTCACAATCCTCTGTTTTACTGCCCGCCGGGAGTAACAGCGTTGCAACAGATTAACTTTTATGTCCTCGGCTCTCGTCGGGCTCGCTGTCAGTTCCCCTCTGGTTTAGCCGTGTTACCAAGGCTGCGGTCGCTTTGAAATTCTAGCGACGGTTTGCTTTGACGTGACGTGACGTAATGACAGACGATTAGGTTAGCCTGCAGGCTACAAGATTCCTACTAGGTTTACTAAAAATGTGCAAATTTATGAAATGTTGAAAAATTATAGATTAATAATTTTAACTGATCACGCAAATAAATGTGTAAATACGGTATTTGACTAATGTCTAAAATAAAATATTTAACTCTATCACTAAACCAAGCCATTCAAAAATACACGGAAAGCACTAAGATTTCGCTTATTTTTGCAATTTATTCTATTTTTAATTAATGAAAAACTAAAAAAAGGAAGCTGTTTAATGACTAAAAATAGTGACGTCACAAGGCAGTTTTTCATACAAACTTCATACTAGCAATTGTTTTAGACGTTTCAATAAAAGCTCCTGATCTGATATAGAGTCAACTACCGTATTATTATAATCTTAAATTATCGTTAAGAGTGTAAAGTGAATTTGACTTTAGAGATTTAGGTCAGTACCTCATTCTTTTGATGCTAAACATCTTGTTAGACATGCCTGTTGCAACTGACATTTAATTTTAATCAATTAGAACGATGCGGAGCGTGCATCTGTGCATCTTCGATGGATGTGTTGACGTTACCGCTTTACACAAGGAGTTTACACCTCAAGCGAATTATCTACGGCTGTCTTGTCAAGCTGCGTAATTTCTCGAATGCTGCGGTCGCTTTGAAATGCAGGCGACCGTCCGACCGATGGCGTGTCGCCGTATCGACAGATGGCCTATCAAACGCCGGCTATCAAAATACAATTTCGGAATTGGTAATACTAAATTTAGGAATCAATTGTGTCGCTTCTGCTTTAATTACGTAAACAATAAGTTTGGTTGGTGTTTTTAGATCAATATGGCCAACGTGAATTCCAAGTTTTGATTTTTGATAAACGTCACTGTTGACTTGCTAAGGTGCCTTATTCTTTTGAACGCACCTTCAATTCGTTCGACGTATGTTGGTACAGTCACCAGCAATAAAATATTATGATATGATATTTTTACACCCAATTAGGTATTATTAGGTATTACATAGTGGTTAACAAGATTAAAATTAAAATATATGAGCCTGAGAGTTGGTTTAAAGAGTCACATTTTTTTAGCTGTACGGTGTGCGTAGCGAAAATATTGGTGTTGCAAATAATATTTGCATAGGCGGCGGTGACCACTTCCCATCAGATGAACCGCCTGCCCGATTGTCCGTAGATGGCAATAAAAAAAAAGTGAAATCTAATTTTAACTTATTTGCTTGACTTTTTTCATGCCGTCTGAAAATACTGAATAATGGCACTGGCGGACTGTTTAGACTTTAGTTAAACAGTTCGTAAGTTTCGTGGGATAGGGCCAGTATATTATCATTCTGCGGCAGTATTGACCGGAGATATTGTCCACAGTATAAACGCTGGATGTGGTTGGTCGGCAGCCTTGTGCTGCTGTCCATTGCTGTCGCTTCTGTTGAAGGGGAAATATGGGAGGAGAGCGACCACGAAGTGCTGATTCGCAGCGAGAGAGGTGCCAAGAATAGGGGTAAGTGTTATCTTGCATGGCATAATCAGCTATCTGGCGAAGATCACGCGAATATAGTGTTGAATGTTTAAGCTTTGAGTCTCGAGAATTAAGTCGTAGCCTGAAGGCTCAAAGTTATGAGATCTAAATGAGGCTCGAACAACAAGGCTAGCGTCGCCGCATAAACGAGATCGAGTCTTGAAGAGGCTTTCCAGAGCTCAAACCTTAAATGTCTTGTTAAACCTAAACCGTCACAGTTTGCAAGCATTTAAGGTGCCTTCAAGGCTAGACTTCTCATAACTGTGTGAATCCCTAGATGCAGCGGCGGCGCACCAAGTCACTCGACCGACTAACCTCGACTCTGCCATCCGCGCACACTAGGATCACACGGAGGTCTATGTCCTTGATTTGCTGAGCCTAGCCACTCTTGGATAAATTTTTAGACGTGTTTTGGGGACTGTCTATTTTCAGCTGGGCGTATTTCCACAGATGTCGGGCTCGGTAATTGGCGATTGGTCCTTTATAAGTTCATCGGTGTTAATGATTTTTGTGTATTTCTAGATGAAGTGCGGTGATTTTTGTTTCCTTTTTTTATCGCAATGTACCAAATAAAATGTCATCTATTTACGGTATTTAAACAGCTTTTTATTACAGGAGCGACAATTTCAAAATTGTTGCATTTGAGTCTTCGTATTTTATTTATTCATTTAAACATTGTAGAGTAGGTAGCAACAAAAATAGAGTAGCCACACCTACAGTAGTAGAAACCTACAATATAAGAAAAAAAAACTACGGTACCTACTGTTAAAATCTGACAAAGAATGTGCCATATAGGCGGCAACCAATAACCAATCGAATTATCTTCAGCCAGAAAAGCATGCGCCTGCTTTTTGCAAGTACAAGTACTAAACTGACACGTGAAAATGAAGATAGTCTCATCTAGTTTCAATTTGAAAGCATTGAAAGATATAAAATTCGTATTAAATTAAATTGATCATAGCTAAAAGGCCTGTCTAAGATAATTATGTCAAGGCAAATGTCAAGTCATAGTTAACTGTCATTTTTGAAGTTTCTTGTGACGGGCGTCGCAGCCAAGATCAGTTTATTACATGTTTATTAATAAGGGCATCTGAGGCCCTTGCCAAGATGCATTACGCTTACTAGCGTTCCTATTCGTTTCGTTTTTAAACCTATCGCATCACTGGTAGATGACGTGATACGAAAAGACACGTGATCTACCAGTGACGCGATTGGTTTAAAAAGGAAACGAATAGAAACGCTGGTTAGCGTAATGCATCTTGTCTAGCGCCTCTGGGTCTATATTTGACGTTACATGAAACTATATTATTTCATTTATAAATACATATGTATAGGTCTGTATAGTGCATTCATTAGCACTTACAACCAAGCGCTCTATTCTTCTCGGAAAAATCGTTTAGATAGCCGACGTGTTATCGTAATGTGTTTAACCCGGCGCCTTTCTTTACTGTGAAGTGAATGAGAGCTATCGATATGTTAACAATAAGATTACGTGTGAAAGGCTATATTGTTTCACCCTGTAGAAATAGAGACCGTGATTTGTGCTTCTGTCTCACGCGCGTTTATAGTGCTGGCATAGGGTGATGGAACCAGTTATGGATAAGGCAACCACAGAACAGACAAAACAGTAGAAGTGTCAAGTGGGCGTGTAACTTGTGGCATAGTTATGCGGAGTTCCGCATTACCTACCATACATTTGCCGCGATCGCTTATTTCAGTATTTCGATATTTCTAAAATAGGAAATAAATCCAGAAGCATGCCTTATTGTGCTATTTTGGAGTGTAAAAACGATAGCCGCACCAAAAACATTTTCCATGATGGCGTGTTGTTTTTATGATAGTTTGAGTATTGGCGACAACAGGTCTGATACTAAGCAAAGCTCATGCCACTTCCAATGTTTTTTCTATTCCGTGGCACCAACAATGGACACTTGATTCTTATTTTACAGACGATAATGGTTATTCGTTAGTTTTGCAACAATCAATTTAGGACCGTATGAAATTTGAATTAACAGTGAAGTGTCTCCATTACTGGTGCCTGTCAGCTAAAAGTGTCCATCATTGGTGCCGTCACCCTAATCGATTTCACCCGACACCGTAAGCCGTTTTACTAGTTTACTTTTGCGCTTTAGCTTTGTTCTGTCTTGGTTCTGCGGGGACTTCGTTCCGCGGACGTGACTACGTTTAGAATTATTGTGAGCTGTCCCGCGTTCCCCTATGCCTATTATACTCTGATTATTCTAAGATGGTGCCTGTGACAGCCGTATTTCGTAATTTCAATCACTTACTATACTCAAAAGCGATGTGTTTAAAAATAGGCGATTTATTATTTAAATTCTTGAACGGCGTCGCTTGGTTTGTACCGAAGTAGCTTTGTGTAATTTTAAACAGATAAGGGCCTGTTTCACAATCGTCAAGTAAAGCATATCTGACACATAAATTTAGCCTTTTCCTTTTCTTACACTTGAACATGGACAAGGAGAGAGCTCACTTTAACTGGCACATAAATTTACTTGTCGATTGTGAAACAGGCCCTATGTGTAAAGTAATAAGTGTTTATATGAGCTGTCACAGGCATCATCTTATAATAATCAGAGTATAAGTACAGTTAAAAGGATAAATATCTATGCAGCTATCGCGTCAAATATATGTGTATACCTTAATATCAGTGACATAGCCGCAGCGGCTTGTAGATAGGTATTTATGACTCTGACTGTACATCGGTACATTCTGTCAGAATTCAGTAGTTGATAAATGGTTAGCTTTCTTACAATGCAACCGTGCCCTATTTCTTACTGGAACGAAGGGGAGATAGCTATTTAAGTCTTGATTGACCCCTCTGTAAGCGATTTTATTCAAATTCCATTGTCTGAACAAGCTCTAGAAAGAGACAGACGGACAGACATAGCGGAAAAAAACATTAAACTTACATTACCTCCTCTTTTTTAGATCGGAGGTTACATGCCACCCAGCTTGTGTCAAATTTACCTACTATTGTGAGATTTTCGTCTTTGTGTTGCGCTTGATTATCTCTATTTTTGTGACTAAGTACCTACTATATTTATTATGAAAGGAATAATTACTCAGAGACGACTTCAGTGAACAGTTTACTTTATATTTATCATACCAGAGTTTCATTAATCTTTACGAACATGTAAAATTAATTAGGTTTGTACTTACAATTAACAAAAAGTTATTAACATGAATTTATGCGGTTCATGACAATATCTGATCCCACTAAGTGGACATTTTAAGAAGTTGTTAAAGTCGTTAAGACTTCGCTATATATCATATATATTTTATAGACTATCGTTCATCAATTTAGGAAATAAAAAACGTCATTTTCTAGGTATAACACTGCAGAACATAAACGGAACAATGGCATTTTCGTTGAATTATTATAGCTCCCGGTAAATCGATATTTATATAATGTTTACCCATATATGCAACCGAGCCATCTAAACATTTGCCTTTCATACTAATATTATTGTTTGATAACTTTGACCAACCGGTACCGGACCAACTTTAGGTATAAATAAACCTATTGACCTTCCCCTCTGAAATGTCAGATGGATATGCAATTAGGGTTACCATCCATCCGGACATGTCCGGACTTTTAGGCTCTAGTCCGGACTTAGGCCGGATCTTTAATTTCTCCATTTTATTGAAATAGGCGGCTACCCGATAGCATATCCTTTGATTTTTAGCTTGGTACGGGACCCTAAAAAAACGGTTCCGTTTAATGCTCTAGTTAAATTTTCAACAATGTTAGTGGTTCAACCGGATGCCGTCTATGCACTGAAAAAGCAATATGCAGTTAGGAATTCAATTGCCAGCACCACTGTAGAGCCGATGCAACTAAAAAAACACCTTCAATCGAGATAGGATAGCGAACGATAAGCCTCGAATAACTCGAATAGCGTGTATACACTTCAATGCAATGAAAACGGTTGACCCGAAACGTTTTACACTTGGGGTAAATTGAAAGTTCATGGATGGACATGCATAGCTGTATTTCAATAAAAGTTGTGTAAACTGTAACAACAAACACATTGATTATAAATCTAACATGAGTAAACAACAATAAGGAATATGTTGTAAGATGCAACGGGCTAATTCAAAATTGTTTTATGGACAAATTTAAACTTGCTTTAAACCGACAAAGTGGTAAAACAAATAAACGCACCTACTTAGTGACATTCGCGACGCTAAGACGAATCTAACAACACCTCCTTTGTGGAAATTGGGCCATCTTGCGGGAGAGGCCAATCAGAAACTTAACGTACTGACAAATCGAAACAAGACGCTGACATAACTTGTATCGACAACAGAGGTATAAAATCCAGGGGGGTGGGGGTGGGGGGCAGCTGTCCCTTCCGCCCTCCCCCCAGAGTACGCCCTTGATTTCCTTCCTCCTTCGGCAGTCGGGTAAAATAGAGTACTACGCTGTTTAAAAAAAGGCAAGCAAAAACAAACAAAAGCAGAATTTAAATCTGCTGTGACAGTATCAAATATAGACCCGGAAAAAAGCGGGCCTATTGTGGTTGTGTTTATCGACGTGGATATTCGATTCGCGGATAAAATCATCTGTCACATTCTGGCCAGTACGTAAGTACGAGAGTGACGAATGCTTTGTCCACGGTGATAAAGACGACTAGGTACAATACTGGCTCAGAGTAGCAGCTAGTACCACCGAGTACTTAATAGGTTTATAACAATAACTAGGTACCTACCGGGAACACAATATAGCGCCAATTTAGTATGAAAACAAGGAAAGCTGGCGCTGGTGCCGCTAACTAACTTATTTGTAATTGTAAATGCGAACAATTTATTCGCGTTTATGTTGTTGAGGGAACTTAAGGGTTGATAAGAAACTATTGTTGTAATTCTGCGAGCGTTAGTCAGGAACTTAAATTTGGGACCCACCTTTGGTCGAAAAGTCGATCTGACGTTCTACAAAAATAAGGTTGAGTTTCTTATAAGTTACAAATCATTTGGCATCTCTAATGACATTGAATACATCAAGCCCATTTTTTGAAATGGACTTCTGCACGTCACGTACGTACGTCAGGGACAACTGCAGCTTGCATCGATATTACCTTCCTATGAAGGGGGCTTCTGTTTAGTCCATTAGAGAAAATACTCTTTTATCGAAAAATTGTCCTCGCGTGTGATATCCGTCCTTATATCTCTAATAAGTCCATGGGAGTGTCTATAAATAACTTGACATTGGCGAAATACACCTTAACAGGAGTGAAAGCTGTTAATTAAAATTAGAATAGAATTAAATTTAGAATAGATTATCTATGAAAACATGTGAACATCAGGATTGCGTATTCCCCTATTTCCGGACTTCTCTGAACAATAACACGAAGAAGGCTGTGGCTGTGTCTTTATGTTTTTGTTTAATATATTTTTATTTGATTTATTTGATTGATGATATGCAAATAATAATAAAGGTATTATCTATAGAGGAAACAAGGGAATATGTTTGTATAGAATAGACGCTGCCACCCGCATAATCTACTAGCGTCGTCACTGTACAGTGACCCTAGGTGATGGTGTTTAATGTTTAGATATCGTTCTTTCGCGCTTCCAAGTGAGGTGATCTAGAGATGATCAACTAAGGGTCGGATTAATAAACTGATCTTGACTTTTACGTGGATTATCTTGACTTTTATATGATCACCTCTAGGTAAACAGAACAATTGGGATAGACCAAAAAAATAACTCACGGTTTTTACATTCTAATTCGAAAGAATAGGTCATTTTAAGAGATCAATTTCATTAATTTTGTATTTAACCCAATAATTTTAATTTTGTGTTTTGCTATCTTTATTAATTTATAGGACATTTTATGGATGACATGATTATTTTAAATTTGGGTTAGCATTTTCTAATAGATTACAACAATTAAATGATATCTAATGATAAAAAGTGATTGTAATAGTGTATTAAAACATACTATTTCAAGCGGTTTTCGTCTAACCCGTAAGTTACACCTAGGAGGGCTTCAAGCCGAAAACGAAAGTCAAACAGAGGTTAAATATACTTTTGTCGAAATATCCGAAATGGTAAAAATATTTCAAAAATGTAATAACGCAGAACGGCTTTAAAACCCTATTCCTCGAAATGGTTTTCAAATTAGAGTAATTGTAAAAATATGAACAATCCCAATTGTTGCTACCTAGCCAGATTTTTATGAAAATTAGGTTTGAATAAAAGAGTGTGTACTCTTTTTATTACATCTTAGACCCCGCTTCTTTTATGCGTACCTAAGGGTGATATTAGTACAATAACATCAACCACACCGAAACTAAATTCACGCAGTGACGCGTCTACGTAACATTTTTAACGCTTCTTTGACGCCGAGCGGTGCGGTCACTTTTTGTCGACTTTGTCGCAGCTTTATTTATGCAGCTTTAGATTGTTTTGAGCTTTGGTGTGGTCGATCCTTTATATTATTTCACTAGGATGCGCGCGTAGATATTGTGCAGTTTTTATTTCATGAACACCTAATCATTTAACTAAATACATAATATATTACCATACCGTTTTGCAGTCTCGTGGTTCCTTCGCGTCTATGCAGCAAGAAAACTCTTAAACAACTTGCTTTTTGAATTCGTTGACGAACTTTGAATAAGCGAGCCTTGGTTGTTCCGTCTGTTTAATATGACATGTTAAACTGACAGAACAACTAAGGCTAAAGACTAGGACACTACTCATCGTGTAGAGCAGTTTACCCACAACCGCGCAGTGCAAGTTTTTAGTTTCCTTGTTTATACTTCTTACTTAAACGAATAAAAAAGCGAGTTGTTTGGAAGAATAATACTTATTTATTAGTTTAAGTAAGAAGTATAAACAATTATTTAGTATTATGTATTTCGTTACTTACTAGAGATTCGAATAAAATTCCGCGAACGGAGTGAACTGTTGTGTCAATATTGGAGCTTCAGTTAAATAAACAAGTCAGAGAGAAATCCTGTGGACAGAGGCGAAGACTACATTGTATAGGTACATATTGTTATCGTTGTACACCAGGTAATTTGTAAGTTCATCGAATACGACATGCTCAGTTCAAATACATACATGCAAGAGGTTGTAAAAAGTCTTTTAGGTAACCGAATAAAACACACACAAAATAATTTGATTAAAATAATTTGTAGTGCGTTTTTAAATTAAGGGCGTAAGACTTTGCAAGATTATAAGGCGCTCCTTGGGGCATTCGGTCACTCAACGTTAAAATTAGATATACGTATTACTTACACACGTGAAAAGAGCTCATTGTAACTTACGTCTCTGAAATATAGAGTGAAGCAGCAAATTCATACAAACACCTCAAACTAACAATAGGTCAATGCAGAGGCTTCACCTTTAAAACAAATAAAGGCTTTGCGCCACCTCTACAACAGCTGCGATAGACTTAGCTTATTCTTTCTTCCGGACCCGAAAGTCCAAGTCCAAAAGGAGATCGAAATGTTTCATCCTCCGAATTACTTGATCCCGCTGATCGCCACTTATTCAAATACTTAGAACGAGTACCAAGAACGCGAACAAGGCAATCCGTCAGAAATCGTCAGGGAGTTCACTGACGGCAGCAAACATGACAGTCTGATCTGAGCTGCATTTGTCATGTACGATCCTTATGATGGATGCAATGCAAACCCCATAAACTCCACAACAACCTGCACAGTGAATCAGAAATAATGTATAAAAAGTTTATTGACGGAGGACTCCGGGACGTTGATGTTTTTTCTAACTCCATATCTGGTCTTCAGGAGCTGTCTAATCGAAAGAACACGCAAATTTTAATGAACGTCATATATAAATTAGTCAACCATATCAGAGGTACTGGTCAAATCTTAGGGAACGAAAGGGTAAACATGGAGCCTAAAAGAGTAGCGGCTACACAGCGCCAGACTGTCCATCGTAAGAAAATAAGTTACGCGAAGAGGAAATTGATTTCGCATAAGATCAACTTTACGTACAATTACCCACTGGCCAACATCTCTAACATCACCTCCCTTCCATAAGTTGATGGCAGTTACATCAGGAAAGCAAAGAACATGTGCCAATTACTTTCGAACTTGCGCAAGTGCTCACCAAGGGTTCAAGATCCCCGATGATGCCCTATATCCGTGTCATTGCACCAGTTCACATTGCAAACACTAAAGCACCTTTTAAAATAATGTCTGAAGTTCTTGAATGAAAGATAAGATACTATACGTGTATGTCTCTCGCGGGGTTTTGCTCCAAGGAGTTCACGTTCACCGTAGTTAGTAAACACGCGCCGCGGAGCGCCGTTAATCCGATATAATAGACTGGAGTTTGGATTGTCGAGCGTGGGTATATCCAACCGTGTATTGATCAGTATGTAAACATTAGTAAATATTGCACGGATACTGGTTCTAGATGGCCAAATGCCGACGAGTCTATTAGTAATGCAATGGAGACTTTTACTGAAACAATATAATCTTCATTTCGCAGGTTGCGTTACTGTAAGATTTTAATTAGGTTAAGGGAAAAACACGTCGAAGGACCCAATTTAACCCAGAGAACCTAAGTTTTTTAAGAGACGGTTAGCAGGAGCGATACCAGATAGTAGTTGTTAAGCGGCGTTTAAACGGCGCGCAAACACGCGAGCCGAGCCTGGCTCCGCTCGTGGTTCGCCGCGCCACGCGCTGTGTAAACAACTGCGCTCGGCGCGGCTCGGCAAAGTTCGCACGATCCATCACTTGTCGGTTTTTTCGACACAGATCAAAGGCGCGCGCGCCATCTGCGGCTCGGCTTGTGTTAATACGCGCCGTCTAAACAGATGTCACAGAGCGCGCGACGAAGGAAGACCTATTTTGTTGCGTCCGTATTTAGCCGAGCCGCATCTCCACGGACGGCTCGGCTCGCGTAGGATCGGGCTAGCCCGCGTCGTTTAAACGAGCAGGCTTGCGTCCGTATTTAGCCGAGCCGCATCTCCACGGACGGCTCGGCTCGCGTAGGATCGGGCTAGCCCGCGTCGTTTAATCGCGCCTTTAGGCGTATTGTGTGGGGTCACAGGGTCGTGATCCATAAGGAGTGCCGGGATAAGGTGTTAGGGATCCTGCACAAACCCTAGATGGGCTTAGTCAAAAGACTCTGGCCCGGATCTACGTATGGGCCGACATCGACGAGGCAGTGGAGCGCGTGTGCCGTGCCGGCCTAATCTTCGGTAATACTTACTTCGAGGTACGTCCATAGGACTAAGGGAATTCAAGTGCCTAGCACATTGTTGCCACTTCCATAGAAAAATCAAGTGACTTATGGGGTTGATGCCTCAATAAGTAAGTGAAATCGGGCCATCGTTTTTGAGTGGCGAATTACAGAGCCTCCAAGCGACAGATGGAGTGGTTGCTCAATAGGTATCACGCCGCCACTAATCCAGGAGTTTGGAATGTCACGGCTTCTCACAGAGGTGAGTCTCTTCGTCCAAAGTGCCTCGAAATCGCAGGCGCGGGTATAGCTGGGCTTCCAACCCGCTACTGTAGTAAAATAACGTAAGCCGGGTTATAAACATGTATATCTCATTAATTCATTTATTAAATAGAATCCTACACTAACTTGATTTAAAAAAAACTATATCCCGGTCCGCTATGTAGCAAATATGAAGGTTATTGTGTATAAGAATTCATTTCTTCGCACAAAAGAGCTGAGTGCTCTCGCCTGTTGTGACTCCATGGCAACTAATGATATCCTTAATAACGTTGGCATGAAAGACGGGGCGGAAACGATTTTGGGATCAGCTTACATTCCTGTCTTCATCCCCTAGGTAACCGTAATTGTTTATTACCTATCGTATCTGTTTTCGTTCTAATTATTAGTACCATCAGCTCTCGTATATAAATATAAAGATATATTAACATATGAATACATTAACAACTTAAGTTTATTTATCAGTAAAACATTTCATGCAAAGACAACTTTATTTAGGCGAAATTATTTGCTAGATTTGCACATCACAGCCAACACAGTGAACCTTTTAAAAAGTGTTCAATCAGCCTTGCCTTAATGTGATTTGTCAAGTAGGAACTTGTTCGGTTAAAGTCGGTTCGACTTTAAGCTCTAGCACACAAGAGCAAACGAAAAAGGTTTATACCAGGAATGTTTGTTTAAGACGACGGAGGGTATGGTCGACGTTATAAATATACATATCGCGGAATGATCAGATAATCCGTTTTTCTCCTGAAAATACAGGATACTCTATAATCTTTTCGCGATCATCTTGTCTTGAATATAGAGTTATAGAAATGGCAGGATGGATGAATGGAATGAAGGAGTGTAAGGTACCCGCGACTATTCAAAACCGTACCTACTCATCAGTTTGAATCGTCTCAATATAAACATACATACGACATCGTTTTTAATCGCATTATTTCGTATTATCTTGCTTTCTCAATCAGCTTGACTACCCATCGATAAGCTGATTGAGAAGCAAGACGAGTACGAACGTCGTTTTTTCGTTAAAATATCCACACAAAGGTGCATTATATATAATAATAAGTCCGGACTGAACTTGTTTTAGATATGTATATATATATATTTTTACCCTAGGTATGTACTTTCGTGCGCTCGCAAGTGGCTGATGTAGCCGAACTTTGCGAGGAATGTGCGGTTGCACTTGGGACAGCCAATTGACCTAGTCCCAAACTAAGCTCTAGGCTTGTACCTACTATGGGTACTAGACAACGATATAAATACTTATACAGAGAAATATATACTTAAATACATAGAAAACATCCATGACTCAGAAACAAATATTCGCACCCATCACACAAATATCTGCCCTTACCGGGATTTAAACCCAGGACCGCTAGCTTCGTAGGCAGGGTTACTACCAACTAGGCCAGGGCGTCGTGAGATGAGGACACAATGGCGGTAATTTTATGCAATAGACACAGGTGGTCTGGTATTCAGTTCATCACGTTTGGTGTCTAGCTCCTGTCTTCGCTTATCGTCAAAAACATAAATATTTTGCTTAACAAAGTGCCACCACCTTTACCGGTTTTTAGGAAGGGACTCCCATTTGGAGGGCTCGATTTTACACCTCTTAATGTCCCTTTTAAATACATCCTTGTACCGCAAGAGTGGTCCGCCCTGCTTTTGCTTGCCATCTTGAAACTCGCAGTTAAAGATGTGCTTGGCCACCCTCACATCCAGCATCCGGAACACATGGATACACCAGCGAAGCTGTCGCCGCATCAGATACGCCTCTAAATATGCCACAGATGTTAGCGCCATGCAAGACTTCGGTATTTCTGACGCGGTCGGACCAGTGTATGCCCATGACAGTGATTGCAAATGGAATCGGACAAACTTCCTTATATGTTTTCGGTACATGTACCTACTAAGTCTCCGAAGCATAGAGCAGACTGGGCAATAATATTGCCATATAGACTGACATTGAGAACTTTGTAGCTAACTTAAGGTCATGCGAACGGAGTTAGCTCTCAGTTTGCCGAGATGAGCTGCAGCTGCACCAATCCAGGTATTAATTTCGGCATTCAGGTCGCACTTGGATGAGACTGTGCTCTCTAAGTACCTTAACTTCTCTACAGAGTAAAGGACCTTCTCACCAAGACGGAATGCAATGCCTGGTCAAGTGAAGTCGTTCATCGATCGCTCGGCTCTGGCATTTCGGTTATTGTTTTACCACTATACCTTAGCTTTTCGTCGTATATAATCTACCTGGCTCGGAAATTGTCTTCACGCGATAGGTAAGTCGTTTTTTCGTTAAAATATCCACAAAAAGTTGGATTACCTTACTGATTGCCTCCTTTTGTAGTACAGTGTTCCCTACAAACGAATGTTTGGTTTACCTTGTTCTTAAATGTACATTTTCAGTTTAAGAGGCCGGTGATAGATGGTAACAAAGTTCCGTATTTTTCTAACGGTTCATTCTTAGACGGCCAAATGTTTTGCATTAAAAGTTGTAACCGAATCCCCAAGGAAGCGTCCCCTTTTGCTTGTTTTGCCGACACGGTTGCTACGGGACGTGCTCGAAATAAATCTACTGCACATGTTCGTCGTTTGAGACTTAACGACATAAGTCGAATTTAGGTTTACTTATTTTGTACTCTCTTAACGTACGTCAAGATTCATATTTGAGAGGATTCTTTAGTGTAGTTGTATTTTTGCATAAATTTTAGCGTTTCCGACGCAAAAAATGTTTACTGTAATTACTCGGAACACGCTACTTTTGTACGTTTGAACCAAAGATAAACTTCCGCAAGCCGTTACCGCACAAAAATGGTAATTCACAGTTGGGGTTGCATTACAGGTATCTTCACTTTTTGTTAGGTAGATACTACGGTGAACTGGTGTAATCAATGGCCAACAGCGGTGTTTCCAAACTATTGTTTTTATGAATTGCTGACCTTCAAGAAAATAGCTTGCTTGGATGATTTCTTTTGAGTTGCAATTGTCTGTTACTTTCCTACACGCCCTTGCTTGTGTTCCTCCTTCGTAATAGTTTCCTCAGTGGCCTAGGAAATAATTTGTTTGAATGTCTACATAAGTATATCGGAAAAATCGTGATATCCGAATTATATTAAATATCCGGAAATGCATGTCCTTCTGTCTTCGGCTGTCTTTAGGGAAAGCCGAAAATAGAAGAGAACACATTTTTACCGTCAAAAAGTGACAAGATTTTCTAACATTTCGAATTTTGCTCCGATTCTGGTAACGTTCATAAATATTCTTGCATCGTTATACCCGGATCTTTTATGCTCATAATAAATTACTACAAAATAATTCCTTTTGGACGTTTCTGGAGCACGTGATGTGCAGTTCCGGGAAATATATTAACACATTTAGATCGAGAACTGAGCCGAGAACTCATTTTGAAGTCCATTTTTTATATAAATCAGAAATCCGGACGCTAAATTATTGTGATGCACTTAATGTGACGGCTCGGGATCCAGGACGACGTCCAGACGTCAATCAAAGGGTAATTACCCTTCTAGGGTTACAAGGTTACCCAAGGTAACAAGCCTAATCGATTGTTTACTTACTCGCGCCGATCGTCCCCAGTCCGAGGTCACCTTAATACCCTCACACTAGAATACCCCTTTGAGTGTACTTTGCTTCGCTCCAGTGAAGCAAAAACCATTACTACACTTTAGTTGTATCACCGCTTATATTATCCCAAATTAAGCTTCAGGCTTGTAGGTACTTATGGTTGCTAGGGAATCATACTATTATACACCATTAACCAGGGCCAGTAGATTGAACCACTTGTGTCGTGAAGAAAGGTTCTGTGCCCCAACCACAAACTTCCACCTTCTAACGAGTAACATTGATTGACAGTATAAGCGCGCGCCGCCGTGCCTATTTAGTACTAATTATTTGATAGCAAATTGACATTGACTTTCGTATTGTTATCGACGTAATACGTAAAATAATGTATGAAAACTTGAGTCGTTCAAGCTACAGATGGTTACGAATCGACGTACTATTCTTAAGCGTGACATGTGATTAAAAAGTTCATGCTCGAGCTACCGGTTTCTAATTCCTACTTAGCCTAGTTGTTAGTGACCCTGCCTGCGAAACTAGCGGTCTCGGGTTCGATTTCAGGTTTGGGTAAACATACAATTTGTGTGATGAGCGCGAGTATTTGTTTCTGAGTCTGTATGTTTTCCATGTTTTTAAGTGTGCATCTCTCTATGTGGGTATGCTTCTTCGTTGCCTAGTACCCGTTGTACGCTTGAAGTTTATTTTGGGAGTAAGTCAATTTGTGTAAAACTATTTTAAGTAAGGGGTCTTACTTAAAATAATGGCGCCTCTATTCTAGGCAGTAAAAACAATATCGTATTTGACCTGGTACGGAACCGTTTATCACTCGGCCGCCATTACTCTCAAGTAAATAAGAGCTACCAAAATGTTGATAATTCGATAACAGATCAAATACGATATTGTTTTTAGCGTGTTGAATAGAGGCTTTGTTTTTTTACCTTGTAATTTGGTAACTCCCAGAACTTTTAAATTAAGTATAACATCTAATTATAGACGAAGGTTATACCATATGCCATCGAAGCTGTCTGTAGTACTCATTTTGTAGCCCCTTAGTAGCCCCCTTGTTCACACAACTATGCTTATAACGATTACCTAAAAGCCCATTTATTTTCTGCGTTTGAATTTCAAGTTATCAACTATTTGTGACACTGAAATGGTAATTAAAGCGCTCAAAGAATGGTCGAGTTGAGCAACCTTTTAAGTAACCAATTTGACTGTCCAACAGAGAACTGTCGCTACACGAAGGGCCCCTGGACCGAGTGCGACGCGAAGAACAACGTACGCGCACGCACACTCACCCTGAAGAAAGGAGATCCGAACGCCTGCGAGCGCACCAAGACCATCCAGAAGAAGTGCAAGAAAGGTCAGTTTTATAACTACTTGTAGCATCTCAAAAAAGACCAACGCATTTGATACATGCTGGACCTCGAACAGCGCCCTAAATTTTCCAACCCTTTTTTACTAAGCTACTAGACTGCTACTGCACTCTAGTGCACGCACGCATCGCGAGTGTATACTATTTACTTGTGGATTCTGTAGCCTAACGTAAAAGTAACCTTAGCAGTGGCGCACACATTGAAGGTCCAAAATGTGCCGAGGCAGACCAACGAAGGGATTTTTGAAGGTATCTACTCATGCAGACCCTCATAACCCGGCTTCTATCCTACCTGACCAAGTCGGGTATATACTGAAAATATTTATCTTTGAGGGAGAGGAGAACTTCGACACATGGAAGACTACCTGAATGTAAAAAAAATATTGAGGAATGACTTATAAGTGGACATAAATCTCTAGCGCTTAAAAGAAGTAGCGAGAAATCAATTCAAAGCCTTTAATGACTTAGGGGAGCCATCAATATTACTCCGTTCAAATACTCCCGCAGACTGCCAACTAAATCGTTAGCTGATTGCGTTTTGTGTTTAAAAAACTTCCTAAAAAATTATAAGAACCACTACGACATTGTCTGTAAGAAATTCTGCAGTCTGAAGAATCGAAATTACCGGCAGTTAATTAATGAGGACGGCCTTCTGTTTGAGTGGTTTGTGATTGTTACACATTCTCCTATAGAAGGTCAACAGGATTTTAGAAAAGAATAATATATGACAGGCCATTTTTTTTTGGAAATTAGCATTCCAGCCGTATTGAAATATTGCACTTTTACTAGGTTAAGTACCAATTTCACCAAAAGATGTTAAATTTAATCAATGTTAATAAAGGGTACCTAGCCTATTAGAGAATTATTAAAATCTCTAGGCTGATAAAAAAGTCCATATAGGTAAGACTAATAAAAGTATTTAGTCAGAAGGTTTTAATTTTCAGCACAACGGCGCTAATTGTCCTCTTGTGTAAATTCACTGCATCTTTCAAATGTAAAGAGATAATCTCGTTTTTAATCAAAATCTTTGATTCCGATCTCGTACAAAGCTCGTTCCATTCTGCTAAGTTTTAATTCCATGGAACAATAGAGTCTCGAACAATAGTCCAAGGAGTAAGAATGTCGTTTAACCTATAAATGTATTTTCTACGTTAGAATAGACAGTCTGATGCAAGTCTATTGTAGCAAAACAAAGGTGGCTTGTTCCATTTGTTTTGCTCGAGTTCGTTCGGTTAAACGCTTTAAATGATCGTTTGAAGTGTTAACGATTTTGAAATACAGCTTTTAAAATTGGTACACAAATTCTTTGCTCCAACAATGCTTCGCCACGACAACTTCATAGCGTTGAATTTTATTTATACCTCGGATGCTCTATCCTTCATATTTAGGCGTCTTTAAATCGAAGAAAGATATACCTGCCCAAACTAACTTTGAACTGAGATTTTTGGACTTGGGCTGAGGAACATTTTATCACTCCACTATACAGTGTACTAAAGTATTTGGCTGATGCTCTCACGAATCAACCGACCAACCGTGACAAACATACAAGCGATTTGAAGTCGTAGACACCTGAATGACAAAAAATCGGAACTTGTAACATAAATAGTGAACTATTTTTAGTAATGCTCAAACGAACAAACTGACAAAAGCACTGAAAAAAACAAGGGTTTTGGACTAGTTTGGAGTAAAGGACTCCTAAATTCTACTCCTTCTACGCATTTTTTGTAAATATCTTCAACTTGGGATCGGAAGTTTCGGACGGGTATCAAAAGTCAATGCATTATAGTCGTATCATTATTCAAATCATATTAATAAAGTGGTAAGTCGTATCGGTATCGTAAAAAGCGATATGGTTTCGATGCGTTCACAATTCAAGTTACGACGATTTATACCGGAGAAGGATTAAATTAACCGATTTTCATGTTAACTTGTTCTTAAATAAACCTCTAAATTAAATCGTTCCAGATTTAGTTCATTGTTTCTTAGACAAAAGGAGCCTGTGCAACGTGGACAGATAAAAACATTGAATCGTGCCGACTCGCTAAACTTTGATTAAAATAAACTCACCGGGTTTTAATTCAAAATGGATTCCACTTTAACTTTTGCAGCAAGCGTTCATTAGCGGTCTTAAATAAATCTGGAAAATCCAATTAATGACTTCCAGCAGTCGTTTTGTTTCTGCCTGTGATCTAAGTTTGATTAAGTTTTATTAGATAAGTAGTTTTAATTTCCATGAGCTGGCAACATTTTAAGACAAAAATAAAAGCATTTTTACCATGGCTATTTCCGTCCGCTTAAAAGTTATTGCAATTTCCATGGGAGCAGTGTACCTATATTTAACAGATATTTTATGATAAAAGGTGTAACGTCATTCCTTCTGGCATTTAGGTAACCTTTTGAATTAGTAATATTTAGCAGTAGGGATATTTCTGGGGACCTAGTGAAAAAGGGTATAAGTCGACTTAACTTGTTCTTCAAAAGGGTATATACATAAACGGAGAATACTAGACTTACACCCTTTTTCACTTGATCTTCAGGAGACTTACAACCTTTTTCACTAGGAGCCCAGATTTATGAATGTTTTGAATGATTGGTATAAGGAAAGATGATGATGATCTCAACTGAATGACACCATTAACACCCGTATTCACAAACAATATTTAAGGGATCCTTCACTGAGTAAACGCACTGCGTTCAATACAGTTTTGTGATTGGTCCTTTTTGACTGACCTTTTGTTTATGAGACGATTTGAACCACACTGTGCGTTCGTGAGCACTGTGAGACCTCTTAGTGACGTTTGTGAATACGGTTGTAAGACTCCTGTCAATTATTCTAACACCCGTCAAAAAGCACCAATCACAAAGCTGTATTGAACGCAGTGCGTTTACTCAGTGGAGGATCCCTTAAGTATTGTTTGTGAATACGGGTGTCAATCGCCTGCTGAGTGCTGTCGCAAACGGCCATTTGCGACATCAACAAATCATTTGTTTACTATAAAGTTTTGCCTTTTATATATATTGATTATACATGGTCATTTTCAGGTTATCTTATCGGAAGAAAGATACGGAGATATTTTAAGTTCGAACTTCACTTTACAATGTACGGCCATACATACCATATAGACAATATAGACTAGCCTCATAGGGTTGTGAATGGTGGGCGTCATACTCCACCAAACCGAGACTCAACCGTTTGTCGATGTGGGATTTTTCTCGTAACAACTCTTTCGCGAGGTCGTCGACGAATTGAATGTACGGCGACGCTTAAATCACGCAGATGTCAAAAAACCAAGCTTTAGCTCGGGGCGGTAACGAATTTCCACGAATTTGGAATATGTTGTAGATATTACGGAAAACTAGGTTCGTACGTTTTCGTTTCTTAAAACGTATATACCTAGTTTTTCAAAATACCTAGCTACAACATTATTTAAAAAAAAACATACTAGTCTTAAGGCGAGAGAAACGTTGCCGCATTTCGTATGGACATTTTAAGTCTTACAATCGTCTTAAGTAATGTAATGCGTCGTCGAGAACGCGGGACATCTTAAGCTCCTAATCATTGTATGGAGATTTGCATAAGAGAATAGAACTTCAGGTTTTGTGGCTGTCGCAACTGGCTCGGGTTTGGCAGGAATTCAATTTACGTGAAATACATGAATATATTTTTCCTTCACACAGCTTGCCGCTACGAAAAATCATCTTGGAGTGAGTGCAGCCCCAATGGAGAAATGTCCAGGACCGATATGCTGAAGGCCAATAGCGACCCCACCTGTGACCAGAGCCGGCGCATCACCAAGAAGTGCAATAAGAACAAACAAGTCAAGGCCATCAAAGACAAGGGTCTGTTGTTTTTGAACAAGTAAACAAGCAATGGCCTCGAAAGACAAGAGACGAGAGTTTTTGTGATCTAGAAGGCTAACAAGCAACTTGGTTGTAGGCGGGCTTTAGAGCCGCATGTGCAATACGTTGCCAACCCTGTGGATGGAATACTTCTATACTAGTCATTTCAGATCTGTTATCCTCCACACCAGAAACTGAAGAGGCCTTATTATGAGGGGTCATATTTTCGAAGTTTAAAACAGTGAACGGGACGGGGGAACTTTTATAGTACTGTTTTTTTCACTGCTTGGAACTTGCCAACATTTTTTATAATTTGAGCACGAAAAAGCGTTTTGGGACAGGGTTGGCGGGTGTTGTTTCAAGATGAAGTTCCATCACTTTTACTCGTCATTTAAGACTTTATAAGAAGAAAGAGATGGAGATCATGAACTTAGAAGCCCCAAGAGTTTCATGATGTTGATTTAAAACAAAACCATAATGACAATAATGAACCGGGAAACATATTTTTGCCTTCGTCCCCAAGCTTGTCTCAAACATACTGTGACATATAACTATCTATTAGTACTGTCGACGTCAAAGATACTTTTTTTTCCTTATTTCATTGAAATAAGGATTGAAACATATCTTTCACGTCGACTGTACTCTTTTGGTATGGAGTGCTCTGCAAAAGCTCGTTACTGAATTAAGCCGAAAGCTTGTGACAATCCCATTCGACTCTAATTCCGTTTTTCCTCCGCAGGCCGCCGGAATCGCCAGCAGTAAGCCCTCTGCGTAAACCCGTTAGATTAATATTTTGATTAACGATGTTTGTTCGTCGGTTCTAATTTGTGTAATAGTGCCAAATTAGATTGATACAATTGATCAGCTGTTTCCACGAGTTTCATTGGTATAAGCCAACTTAGTCGCAGTCGCAATATAACTAACTGTACAATCTATATCTAAATATTTGAAATGTATTGATATTGTAGTATCTATTCATTCTGGTGTAAGTCTTTGATAATAAAATAAATTAATAAGTAAGTACTTAAATGGTTTTTTATTTGCTCTTCCCTATTATTCTCTAAAGCGCGTCACAGACATAGTACAGCTATAATATAACATATATGAATATAAATTATAGTATGACAGTTCTTGTTTATAACTTAGGAAGAGAATTATGCTCTCAGTTATAAATAAAAATAAATATCAACATCATAATATTCATAATGCATAATAATTGCGTAGCTCGGCATAAATATTAATACTATATTATAGCTCTGTCTGTGACTGGCTGTGACGCGTTCAGTGATGAGCAAGAAAAACTACCAATGTCTATTTGCAGTCACTTTCAAAATTTAGTGAGTATGTTTCTAATTACTCTCCAATAAAATCCAGAGTCAATTTATGTTTTGCTGAAGTTATAAAAGTGGAGCATAAACTGACAAGGACCCTTATAATTTACACGATTTACCTCATGTAGCATTCCACTGCACGAAGACCAATGACCAAAAAAATACTTACCAATATACCTATGTTGTCAGCTGCAGGCAAAAGTATCCTTCTGCCAGGTAAGTTATATTCACGGAGCAATAAAGAACATTAACCCACCATAATAAGTACAATGTCAACGTGACGTTTCAAATCAAATCTTATGGATTGTCGAACAAAATGTCACTATGACACAGTTATAAGATGGGTCAGCGTCCTACTTTGACGACTACCTTAAATCCCAGATACTACTGTTGCATTACCATCGGGTTTATACTAACTACACAATTACTTATACTTACTACGTGTTCCAAATTTCGACTTAATATGATACACAGATACGGTGATACTTTAACTACATACCTACACTGGCAAGCAAACAAACGTGTGTACCAATTAAAGCTTTTCAACACAGCGGCTCTCTGTCCAGGCGGGAGGCACAAAAAGCGGAAATGAAAACCCATTTGTAAATTGCACGTATATAAAAGTTTAATCTCAATTGAAACCCGGCGTAATTCAGGTCCCATCCAATTTATCGAATAAATATTTTGCACCTATATTTAACGTCTCCCAACTATCGGACGGGACCCAAACCGTGCCAGAATAAATTAAATAAATAAATAATTTAACCTTAACTAAAATAAATAATATAGTTCTACTGAAAAAAACTGTTATAAAATTATAAAACAGGACGCTTCTACTATCCGCGAACTATGTCGTTTAAATATCACAGGTTATTTGGTGCTTGGGTAGCGTCACTTGAACAACTGTTTGGCGTAGTACCATATTCTGAAGAAGTATTCGTCCCTGCGGAGAAGGGAGCCCCTAGCGTAGGACCGGATGTCCGCGTCCATGTTGTGCTCCCTCATCCAGGAGGTGGTGGTCTGGGTGCTGAAGGACGTGGGCTCCGTGGCCTCCGTGTGCTCTCCCAGCTCCTCATCGCCGTGGGATTCCGCTGAAGACAGGACACATACATACATTAGCATTTCCGAAACTTTGCATAACGGAATGACAACTAGTGTGCTCAAATCTTTGGCTTTTTACGAATCTGTAAGTTTAGGGGTTACACACTTTGACTAGTGTTTGACTTAAGGAGGGTTTGATATTTCTATTTTTTAATCTGCTACCCGCTTAGTGGTATATTTGTGCCACCTCTCATTATTGTCCTACCATCTGGAAATTGGCTAAGCGTAATTTTCGAGTTCCTGTACGAATCTGGCGTTCAGAGGGGCTAGACAAGATGCATTACACTAACCAGCGTTTCTATTCGTTTCGTTTGTAAACCAATCGCGTCACTGGTAGATCACGTGACTTTTCGTATCACGTCAAATTAACAAAAGTTACTATCGAACATTCGAACCTAAAAGAACAGGACAAAAATATTTTGTTTCACCTCTGTTGTTAACATTATTATTTCTTGCTGCCTAGACTGCGATACAGAGTGCTTTAAAAATGATGGACATGATAACTCACTTTTTCTGTTTAGTTTTTAAATCACCAACACTTATTGTGTGGTGACTTCTTTACTGCTGAACAATAGCGCCCCTACTAACGCCTCTACTTTTTATTATGATTAAATATATAACCAACGACTACTTTTGTGTGTGTCATTGCTAGGAAGAGGTAATAATAACTGAGCTAGGAAAAGTGAGTTATTTAAACTATTTGATCCTGATTAAGTATGTCTACTAAAATGTAACCAGAAAAGCGCAAGTTTTAACCAACCTTCTCCAGGTAGGACCTTGAAAGGCTCATCAGACTCCAGCGGCTCGCTGAGTCCAATCTCGTTCCTCGCGTATATCCTAATCATATACGTGTGGTCCTCGCTCAGGTCTCTGATGTTAAACTTGAGCGTGTGAGCGTCCACCTTGCCAACTTCCATCCACATGGTCTTAGTGACGTCACGGATGGCGATGTTGTAACCTAAAAGAGGTGCTCCGCCATCCCATTCAGGGATGCCCCATGACGTCATTACGATGTTGGTGCCGACTGTCCTGATCTCGAGGGGGGCTGTCGGCGGTGATGGTACAGCTGGGGAACAAAAGGTTTAACAATGATCTCTCTGCGGTATTTATTGTTTGACGGTAAAGAATAAACACAAAGAAAATTAATGCAGTGATAGCATTGCTAATTACTAAGAAAACCTAGCAGGGTGATCAATATATTCTCACACTGTACAGTTAAAATGCTTGTTCCCAATAATCATAACGCGGTAGATTGGTTACTTTGGTTACTGTAAGTATAGCAAATCTAAAATTCTACAGTTTACAACGAGAGCTCCTCAATCTACCATAATTCTATTATATCCTTTATGTTAAATAATGTTCCAGATAATATTTTGTTTGATGTTGGAATAAAAATAAGGGGTAGGTATAATAGGCGTTGTTCAAAAGTCTTTGTATCAGTTAAAATTCTTTTTAAATGTCGCTGTTTCTGTTTTCCATTTTGGTATTATAATTTATTTGGAAATGTGTATGCGCTCGAAATGTCAAAGAAATGTTCTTTTTTTATTGTATTTTTTACATTATTTTTTATAGCAACGGGTAATTTCTAAGATGCACCCGATTAGGTTCTATGAGCCTAATTCCTAATAACTCCGTACAGTCCAGCAATAATATATTATCTATTTAACATGGGGATCAAAATTAACTGACACGCTTTAGTACCTAATATTTTTGAGCCCAAAGTATGTCTTTGTATGGAAAAGGCAAACGAGCACACAGGCCACGTGGTGGTAGGTAAACTCTAAAATTTATAGCCATTTGCAATCTTACGATGACAATCCCAACAACTGCAAATTCGTTGCCCCCTCTAAAGGGCCCATTACACGGTACGATTTGTCTGTACGATCCGTCGCTTCAGACCGATCGAAACGACGAATCGATAGTATAAATGTCAAGATCGTTAACGATATACTTCATCGAAGACGATGTCTGAAATCGCAATGAATATCGTAATGATGAATCGAAAGTGTAGGTATGGCTCTTTACGATCTACGATTCGATTTTCTCTCACCCTGACACGAACATTTGAACACGTCTTTATCCTTCGTTTCAAACAAGTAAATGGTCGATCGTTACGACCAATCGTTTCGTGTATGGGCGTCATTTTTGATGCGATCAATCGTCACGATTTTCATCAGATCGTACCGTATATCGGGCCATTAAGACAGACGGAATGCCCTATGCTAGTACTTCACTGGAAAACACAACAATACACAGCTGTTTGGCGACAAGTTAAAGTTGGTGGTAGCGATCAACACGGACCCTACACGTGCTCCTTCCTCCATTAAGCTGTACAACAGCGGCACAAAGTACTCACTTGCATGCTTCTCCAAGCGCAATGTCTGCGACTCCGCGGGCAGGCTAACTCCGATCGCATTCTCAGCTGATATCCTGAACACGATCTCATCTTTCTCCTTGATGTTCTCTATACAGTGTTCGTACACCGAACCCCCGACCGTAATTACCTTGCTCCACGTTTTACCTTTCACAGTCTTGTATTCTATTACGTAATCTGGAATAACAAGGCTTTGTTAATAGTTGGAACCAAGACGAGTATATGTGACCTAGTAAATAGTCCTGTCAAAAAAACAATATTAAGGCATGCTTTTATACCAAACTCGCCTACTGAATCCAATCTTTGCGAAACTATAAGCATGATAATCGCGCACCGAGGATTTAGGGAATGGAAATAACCGGTTATTACCGATTTTAACCGGTTATTTTCATACAAAAACGGATAATAACCGGTTAAATTGCATTCCCTACTAGGATTGCGGCATTGCTCTTTTAAGATTCAAACAAAAGTCAGTGTTGAGGAAATGTTTAAAGTTCTTATGAATTTTATTTTGTATGCAATGAAGTGAATTCTAACATGCCTAATTGGTCAGTATTGATCTTTTCATTTTATTTTCCCGTAAAATAAGTAGAAGTACCTAGTATTTAGGCAAGCTGGAGCTGACATGTTCAAGGTTGAACAAAGTATCTAATTCAATAAAGAGAAAGAAAAGTACTAAAGTACTAACAATTAATTTCCAAAACAATTTTCCTGATTATTCGACTGATATTATCTTCCGAGATAAAAGGGAGAGGGGACAGTCATTTAGTGCGGTATTAGGCTTTAAATTAAAAATGTTATTAAAAAATATTGATAAAAAAGTCCTAAAAGGTGCACTACTGCATTATATGTATATGTATATATGTGTATACATTAAGAGGATTCTGAAGCGCCGCTAAAATCGCGTAGTAGTCAAAAAAAATCGATACTAGCTCCGGGCGATAACGTTTCTCGATCCCTAAATCAAGTCCGATTTCTACGAATTTTTGAATATGTTGTAGTTATTACTAGGTCTGTACGTTTCTGTTTTTTGGTTTTTAAATTTGTTTCATGAAAGATGAAAGGAAAGCGTACAGACATAGTTTTTCGTGATATCTACTACATATTCAAAAATCGTACTAGGTTTAAGGAGAGAAACTTTGTATGGAAAATTTTGTATGGAAATTTTTAGCTTCACAATCCTCTTAAGCCTTTTCATGACCCCCTTTTTGTTACAACAAAGTCACATAATATATTTTCAACCACTTATTTTACTCCTGTGATATACACCGAAGTCTCACAAAAAGAGTTCCGATTTAGGAACATTCATTACAGACGCCTAAAAGTGATTGCAACAAAAACTATTTTCAATTTCAAGCTAGGTACGAATGTTTCCAGTAGTTTCCAGCAGGATCTGATAATAAACCTCAGCCAGACAGTTTTCCTAGTCCAAAGCGCTAAGTTCTAGGTAGAGCGATTATCTGCGGCGGGAATTTGCCTGCCGACGCCGCTGTTTAAAATGCTTTATATAACTTTTATGCTAAATCGTCTCTGCGACAGGTTGGACTTTGAAGACCGGGCAGCTCCACTTATGAGACGCCAGTATAGTTTTCAATCCACGAAGGCGCGAGCCACAATTTAAAAAAAACATTTGAAGCAACTAAACAACTTCATATTGAGTACGTGCGTTTGGGAACTGAAAACACGTTGACTATTCGCTCGTGTTAACTTTGCGCTTCAGTAAACTTTGTTTCGTTTTAATTTTCAAACGAAGTGTGGTTAAACTTTCCAGTTATGAAGGAATGATTTAGCAACTAAACAATACAACGATTTTATGTTTGTACACTTAACTGAACATTCTCAACGTAAAACACAAGTACGATTGTATGAGGCGAGTCAAAGGACTTCTAGATTCTATGTAAAATAAATCGTGGTATTTTTAGGACTAAGTACCTACTTATAAGATTGGCTTTTATGATTTAAAAAGAAATATGTTTAAGAAACAACCATCCCGGTTACCAGGCGTCACTGAAAATCAGCGTCGCGGAATAACCAATGGCATTTAATGCCAACTAAGCTGAGTGGCGACGGAATGCAATATAACCGGTTATTAACCGTTTTTGTATGAAAATAACCGGTTAAAACCAGTTATAAACACGACCTTTTCTTGCAAATTGTTAATTATATTTTTCTTCAAATTTGAATGATCTTTTTATATGCTAAATAAACATATTTCATTTCATTTATTCGTTTTTGTCAATGATTCAATGTTGCCTTATTTAACATAATAATCAAATCAGTCCTTTTAAAAATCACTGTTTTTGTTACTTACTCGTTATGACGCTGCCTCCGTCACTCTCTGGCGCCGCCCATTGCAGTGTGACAGACCGCGAGGTCGCATCTTTAACAACAAACCTCAGCGGTTGCGACGGCGGGGCTGTAATCAAGTAAACCAATAAATACGAACCATCATGCTCAAAATTGTAACGTATCACTTAGTTATCATTTCTATTGCTTCAACTTCGTTCACTATCTACGACGTAAATCGGATACGCTTCTATTTTGTCAATTAAACAGCATAATGTGAAAGCGAGAGTTATTTTTCTTTATCACATGATTTTGCCTCAAATTGCTCGCCTTGATAAACGAACTCAACGGTCGACTAGATAAAGAAACGGCAACTCGCGTTTATTGAGTTTTGAACAGTATAATTGTCAATAAAAGTTGAAAATTAGGACGTGTTTATTATTAGGACCAACATTTTTAGGTCCCCTAAATAAATTCATGTATAATATAATGTCTGCTAAGGTAATATAACAAATTTTGAACCTTTATAGCTTCCAAAACTCGAAATCAAAATATGAACGTCATATTACGTGGCTCCAGCGAATTTACCGATGCGATTTCTACAGCTAGGTATATTGTATTATAATCCGAAATATGCACAAGCTCACGCCTTCTGCTGATTAAAATGATTTTTAAATTACGTAGTTTGGTTGGCTATTTTCTTAATTAGCTTTTATCGACAATTAAGGGTGCCTTACAATCAGGGCGAAGCGAAAAAAATTTGTGATACATAATTGATCTATATTTTGTCTCTCATATTCGGAATTTATTTCCATATCAACAACAACAAACAAGTAAACATTAGTAGTCAAAAATGGCAGAATGTTACCGCCTGTTTCACAATCGACAAGTAAAGCATATTTGACAGATATAATTTCTTTCTTACACTTGAAAATAGACAAGGAGAGAGCCAACTTTTAATGGCAGATAAATTTACTTGTCGATTATGAAACAGAGTCTGCAATTCTTGACTTGATACTCTAGTAAATGGCAGGTTAACATTCTGCTAATTTTGACTACTAATGTTTACTTGTTTGTTGTTGTTGATATGGAAATAAATTCCGAATATGAGAGACAAAAATATATATCACTTATCACAAATTTTCTTCGCTTTGCCCTGATGGAAAGCCACCCTTAAACCTCGTTAGATACTAATCTAATTAAGAAAATACTACTAGATAAACTACGTATTTTAAACAACATCATTTTATATTTTATATTTCTTTGTTTTGAATAGAGATTGTCCGCTGTCCCCTGGCATTTATTTATTGAAGAAATTTAGCCGGCTATAGTAAAATAAGTCTGTTTTTTATACAACTTGTTTAAAAAGTGTTACGAATCATGAGGCTCTATTTTACACATTTAAACCACTTTTTTTTAGACATGTTATCGTATTGTGCTCAACCTGGTTAACTTTCCTGTTAGTTGACATTAAAAGTTATTAAATAGTGAGGCTAAAATGAGGATATAATATAGATTTCTCTTTTTTTATCGCTCATTTTCTTCGCACAATTATGGGGGAAAGACCACTCTAAAGGAAAAACGTTTTTATCACTATCTTAATCGTACAAAAACAAATTATATTTTCTTATAATCGGTTTTCACAATTTTCTTTTGTATACAAGCTGTAATTTAACTTTGCCGGTTTTGTTATTGACTGGCGCTTAGCTTGGACGTTGAGTTGAAACTTAGCCAATTACGTCACCGTGGAAAGTTGCAATTTATATTTACGATATTTTTATTCATTTACAAAACTTTTAAAAGCTAACCACCATCATCCACCCAGTGTCTCCATTCTACTCGGTGAAATAATATTGCTTTTGCATATTATTATCGTACTGTTCAACGTTATGAAAACTCTTAAGTATTTTAATACATGACAGTAATGGCGGCTTTATTAAAATCTATACGATACCATGTCATTTCAAAAGCAAAAAGCAATATATTTTTATTGAGAAAAAAGGGTCCCATGTGTTTGTTTAATTAAAACAAAACTAATAGGTAATGTAATATTATATCTAATGAACAAATAACGCCCTTTAATTAAAGTACTACTTTTATTAAGACTGTACGTTTGTGCACAGCGAACTCTAAACACCGGCCAGCAAAAGGATTTATTTTGTATTTTAGTCGAATGCCAAAACACCCAATTGGTACCAAAATATCCGATATCATTTACATGAAGCATAAAGCTAAAGAGAATAAAAAGACATACGCAAAGTATGGAAGATTCACATTCTTTTCATCCCTGAGAAATGCGAAAGACTTATTCCAAGACTATGAAGACTTGGCTCGTGCTTTACTTATCTACGTAAATGTTGTGTGCTTATTTGTTGTAATAAAAGTAGGGGGTGGTGAGAGTCAGTATTCGTGCTTTACTAAAGTTGAATGTATTACTATAACCGTCGGCCCTCTAGGATTTACGTCTTTCTTACATTATCCGTCGCTTTCTTGGCCAAATAGCTTATCTCCATTAATGGAGATGAGAAATTATTATCTTCAAAATGGCGGCGCTTTACTTAGCAACTTAGCCAAAAGAGTGACGCTATATACTTATATTATATGCATCACGACATATATGCCATTATGTCATTGTATTTTGGTTTGCGTATTTCCATGTAAAATCTAATTACTACATTAAAATGTACGCGAGAATATTTTATGTAAACCAATACAAATATTGAACATTGTAAGCCAACTGCTTCCTTAAGCTATTTACAGAACATCTCATTTAAAAATATATAACAAGCTGCTTCGAATACTTGCAATATTGTACATAAACCAGAAGAAAATCCTCTTACAGCTATGAAATACACCTTAGGAGCCAATTAGGCGGCACTGAGTCGCTCTTGATTGGCCACACCGCGTGATTTATTTATCTCGCGAATCAACATGGTCTGCTTGTTAACAATATAATGAATACCTAAAGAAATAAGGAACTATTAACTCGTGGTCAAACAGTGAGATTATAAAAATGTATGCAATTGACATAACATAATGTCTCATGGGCTTTTACACGCACGCAGTGACTGCGGAAGATAAGCTTCCGTCCCCGATACCGTAAAATGTGCCTATTTTCCTCCCACGGGTAATTATGCTCCATGGTTATATTGAGGTAATCTGTATTGTAAATCATTCTATTGCTTTCAACTTCGTGGCTGGATGTACATCGATTCTTTTTAGAAAATTTGTCATCAACCTTAACTTATAAGTAACAAACGAAATAGTTACTATGGAGCATAGTTACCCATGGGGGAGCAAAGTAGGCACATTTTACGGTATGTTTTTAATTTCAATGCCTTGTTCCGCCGCCGCGGTGACCGTATGAGTCTCAAGCGGATCCTGCGACTAAATTCGTGTTAGGGGGTACGATCGCCCTATGATCGAGCTTTATCCGGTAAAAACCGACTTTGCGTTCACACTACACCGTTCAACTACTTAATAAGGTGATCGTATCTGTCGCTAAAGAATTTGACATCATCTTTGCACATATTCGTCGAGACCGTATGATACTTAATAAGGTGCCAGACAGACAAATGAAATTGAGTCGTTACTAACGACATTATAGATACATAGCATTTCATCGCATGACATTGTGTAATAAAAATATTATCTTAGCTTAAAAAAGACAATATACAGTATCTTTGATATCTGTACACGTTTGCAGAATTAAAGTCGTAAAAATAGTATAAATATTTGAGAAATAAGTACCTAAGTAACTTAATTAACACAAGAAACTTACACAGCGTCTTTCCCATTGTCACCCTCTCATCTGATTTGTAAGGCTGACTTGTGCCAATTTCATTTCTAGCACATATTCTAAACTCGTATGTTGTATTTACAGATAATTTTTCTATTTTAGCTGTGGTGCTGGTAACCGTTGCCACATTCTTCCATTTCTTGCCTTCTTGTTTAATTTCTACACTGTAATCGAGGATTGGAGATCCTCCATTCTTCTCTGACGGGTACCATGTGATGGTAAGTGAGTCATTGCTGATCCCGTAGAATCCAAGCGGACCAAGTGGAGGTGACGGTACGTCTAAAATAAAAGTGTGGTTTATTTGTATGAATGGGTCCGTTGAGCGGCCAATTGCGAATGTTAGACAATATTGTTAAAACTTAACAGAATCTGTTTAATGTTCAGGCAATCATAACAAAATGTCGAATATGTTGCCGCTAATGTGTATTAATGGTTAGTTTCCATAATTTTGTATAGACTGTAGAAGTAGCCCTGCTTCACTGGGTATATATTTTTTTGTTTATTTGTTAAATCATAATCTCAATAATTCGTTTACCTAACACACCATCAAGGGCGTTGTATATACATACAACTAAGTAGCTACATGTATATGCGTTGGCTACAAATAATGTAATATAAGTAGTTAACTAAACCAACATTAATGGATTACATCTTTGCCTTATACGCGACAATGTTCAAGAGACTAAAATTTAACTAAATTCTATATTTACATTGTAACGGCATATTATCCTGTTTTGAACAATTGGTTTACATAAGACATTATAACAGAACATACACAATAAAGATACCAGGTTTTTGTTAATGTACATACCTAAAGCAGTCTTTATGACAATGGGCTCACTCTCCAACGCTTCGGAGAAGCCTATCGGATTTTGTGCCATAACTCTGAACATATACTCGCAATTTTCATTAAGTCGCTGAATGCAATATGTTTCCACAGTTTTATCTACATCCGCCACCTTTACCCATTTATTTAAATCTGGTTCATGTTTCTCGATAGCGTATTTCGTAAGTTCCAAGCCACCGTCATCTACAGGAGGTTTCCATTCTATAGTCACAGATTCTCTACTGATTTCTCTCATCACAACTGGACCCTCCGGTTTGCTCGGTTTATCTGTAAGAGTCGTTATGATAAAAAAATTGTAATGTTTCTATAAAGGCATGCATTGTGTATTATTTGGGAAGATGTCTTGTGAGCAAACAATTGCTGAAGACAGTTGGAAATTTGGAATGCATTTTAACCACGGAATAGAAAAAACAGTGGAAGTGGCATGAACTTCGCTTAGTATCAGACCTGTTGTCGCCAATACTGAACCTATCATAAAAACAACACGCCACCATGGAAAATGTTTTTGGTGCGGCTTTCGTTTTTACATTCCAAAATGCACAATAAGGCATGCTTCTGGATTTATTTCCTATTTTAGAAATATCGAAATTAGCGATCGCGGAAAAAGTATGGTAGGTTATACGGAACTCCGCATAACCGTGCCACACGTTACACGCCCACTTGACACTTTTTTTCTACTATTTTTTCTGTTCTGTGATTTTTACTGTAATACAAACGGCCATCAGTTAAATATTTTTGTAAACTCCAACGATCTAAAGAACGGAATTCGAAGTTAAACTGTCGTGCACGTTAAATGGTAATCGAGCTGGTAATTATCTTTTAGTCAGTCGTTTCAGACCATACCAAGTAAGGGATTTTATTTGACATGTTTTCGATCTTTAAAATCGATGCCGTTGCAGGTTTACAATCTAGGGTTATATTGGAACTTTCGAACAAGTTATAGCACGTCTAGAAAAATAAATTGGGGTGTTCTTATAGTTTTACCCAAACATTCATCTTGTGGTGATTTAGATTTACTACGCCGCGCACTGTCATCTAAAATCATTGCTTTGTTAAAAATCATTAAGTAACTGTAAGGTCTTGAAAATAAGTTTAGACACATTTGCCAAATTTTTAGTTTTAAAATTAAATTAATTTTGCTTAATAGATTTATATAAAGGAGAGAAGAGCGTAAAGACAGCGACCTCGCTTCTGCTGTGTATAACCTTATTATAACAGACAAAACAAACAGAAATATAATAGAACAATTGAATAAAAAGGTTACCGTAAACTTTAAGTGACAGTTCCACTGAACTACTGCCCGCCTTATTTTGAGCTTCAACTGTGTATTTACTAGAATGTGATCGATCCAACTTCCGTATTCTTATTGTGCTACTTGTCTCCGTGGTGACTATCTCCAGTTCCTCGCTACTTTCTATTCTGGTACTATTTCTATACCACACAACCTTTGGTTGGGGTATACCTTCGAATGTAGCTGTTGCTAACCATTCTTCGTCTACTTTGTGTCTTTGATTTATTTCACTTTCGGGTACACTTATAACAGGTTTCTGTTGAATTTCTAGTCTGCATATTGTTTCTACTTCGCCTAGTTCATTAGAAGCAGTACATTTGTATTCTCCTTCTGAGGTTAATGTGGAAGAAACAATAAGTGTAGCCACCCTGTTTTCATAAGTAGCTTTAGCTGTCTTTAGCTTATTTCCATCTTTAAACCATGCTACTTTAGGCTGTGGAATGCCACCAAATATACAAGATAGTTCGACATCTTCTTTTGGTCCTACTATTACATCCTTCAGTGGTTTTTCCACAGTAGGTGGCAGTGACTTGGATATTTTCTGAACGACTACATATTCTGAGATCTCAGACGACTCACTGACGCCTACTTCATTGACTGCGAATATTCTGAATCTGTATGATGACTTCGTTTTCAAATTGTTTACGCAGTGGTGTGTTTTTATAACATTCTCAATAGAGATCCATCTGCAACAGATAAATGTATTATTTACAATATGGTAAAACTGTAAGGACGATGTTTTGGTTTTAAATAAGTGTATTTACAGATACTATTAAAATAAAATGTACGAAATCTTACTCGGTGGTATTAATTTCTTGATATTCTACAATGTAACATACGATAACCGAATTGCCACTATTGTCAGGCTCTGCCCAGCAGATATTAACGGAGGTGTCGTCAGTCTCCAGTGGGGTGGGTTTGCC